>CM043119.1:14903483-15324126 GCA_023701765.1 Hylyphantes graminicola
AAAAACGCAAAATTTTTGGGGGTTTTTTTTTAAAAATTCCGTTATAAATCAATATCTATGCCAACTACGAAAAACTTTTCAATACAAATGTTATAGAACATAAAATTTCCTACAACTTTGTAATTTACAATTTTGATCTATGAGCAACAGGTTTCGAGTTATAGGGAAAAGAACGAGCGATATTTTACGAGATTGCAAATCACGGCCATGCTACGCAAACGCTGTCCATTACAATTGTGCGACCTAAAACTGATTATTTAGATGATTTTTAGACAGGAAAGTTTAAAAATTCTAAAAAGGGACTTATTTAAGTATTTATATTTAAAAAAAAAAACGTTTAAAATACAACACAATTTAACGACTGTCAGGGCCGTCGCGTGGGTAAGGGGAGGGGGGTGCTTTCGAAATGAAGTTAGCTTTTTTAATGGAAAAAGCGATACACCATGAGTTATACAGGGACCCACTTGTTTCTTCTCAACCCTCTCCCCTGTATTATTAATAGTTACTGCCTCTAGTTAAAGCAAATATATATTAAAAAAATTCTTGCATATGGTAATGGCATAAAAGATGTTAACCCTTTGTAACTGCTCAAGAGACTTTCTTTTTGCATTTTTTTAAGAAACCTAATGCGTTATTTTGAAATTGATGGAAAAAACAACTTTGTATGAGTTTCAGTCATTCGTTTAATGGTGCATATAAAGTTCATTTTACTAAACTATGCCTCGAAAACAGATATTTGTTATTGCTTCAATGAAAAACTAAGTTGCGGGTGCCAAATTGCTATCTCGTGGAAATTTGCTACTCATATTCTTTTTAAATATAGGTGAAGTAAACCTGAATTTACACAAGTGGTTCCTTTTTAATGGATGAAGATATCAAATTTTAGAGAAAAGCATGTATTCTTGCCTGCAAAAGAAACAACTACGCAAGAATTATTATAATACACATTCCATTATAGAAATTTCATATTATTGAAAAATTTCAAGGAGTTAGATCCATTATAATGGTGTAATTAAGAAAATTATTTAAAATGAAGGGAAATACAAGATTTTTAAAATTCGTAAATTTGGCAGCTTAAAGAGGTGTGATGTTAATTGAAGAATTCAACAATCAATTTACAAAGAATGAATCCAAAAACAATTTATTTTACTGACTGCGCAAGACTGTCACAAAAAATACACATCCTGCGATTAAAAAACTGAACTGAAGCCATACATACTGTAATAAATAAATATAGTAAATGGTAATTTATTTTATTTATATTAAAATTAAGATTTATAAGCCAATGCCCAATTTCAACCCCCCTTCCCCCTCACGCACATATTGTGCCAGCTAACAGGCTTTGATTAGGGACATTGTCTGTGGTCTTTAAATTTCTAAGAATGTCGTTTGCTTATTAGCTACACAAATTGTTCGGTAGGTAATCTTTTATTTAATTTGCAAAAGTGCCGCCCTCGTCCCAGCCACGTGACGGCCCCATCACCCACATGACCACCTAGTGAAGCAATAAGAAATATCTGTTTTCGATTCATAATTTAGTAAAACCAACTTTAGATGCACCATTGAACAAATGACTAAAACTCATCCGAAACTGCTTTTTCCGTCAATTTCAAAATAACGCATTAGGTTTCTTAAAAAAATGCAACAAAGTCTCTTGAGCAGTTAAAAAGGGTTAACAACTTTTCTGTCATTACCATATGAAAGAAAATATTTTTTTATTTGCTTTAACTAGATACAGTAATCATTAATAATACAGGAGAGAAGGTTGAGAAACACGTGGGTCCCTGTATGACTCCTGGTGTATCGCTTTTTCCATTAAAAAAGCTAACTTCAATGCGAAAGCAGCCCCCCCCCCCCCTTACCCACGCGACGGCCCTGACACTCTTTAGATTGTGGTGTGTTAAATTTTTTTTTATATTAATATTTAAATATGTCCCATTTTAGAGATTTTTAGGCAGGATAGATTAAAAGTTAACTAAATAATCAGTTTTAGGTAGCACCATTGTGATGGATAGCATTTGTGTAGTGTGGCCATGGTTTGAAATTTCGTAAAATATCGCTCGTTCTTTTCCCTATAACTCGAAACCAGTTGTTCATAGATCAAAATTGTAAATTACAAAGTTGTAGGAAATTTTATGTTCTATAACATTTGTATTGAGTAGTATTTCGTATTTGGCATAGATATTGATTTATAACGGAATTTTTAAAAAACACCCCAAAATTTTGCTTTTTTTAAAACTTTAAGCCCCGTGGGGCACGTGTTATTATTAATTAATTTGGCTAAAATTTTGCAGGAATTATTTTTTCATATGAATGAACAAATTGAGGGGGTGAGACTTTTTGAAATCGAAAATTCGTTTTTAAGGACCACCCTAATATATATATATATATATATATATATATATATATATATCACTGTACAAGTATTTTTTATACTGTGAAATATCCTCAGTTTAAATCAAAGATCTATATTTAAGGAACTAACTAAAAATCATAATAATATGTCATAGGGTAGACTGACCAGTGAGTGAACAGACACCTGTGAATGAACATTTGGTAAATATAATTAAAAAAAATAAGGATTGAAAATCATTCCACAAGATGGATTGGCAACACTGACGTCCTCCCGTGTAGTAGGAAGCTATTTGGCATATGATTGGTTGTCCTGGTCATTACATCCTGGTGTTCATTCACTGGCAAACGCAGCGCCTTAAGGGGTCTAAGGAGTCTTAAAAATGTGCAAAGAAGATACTACAAAGCAAAGTTTGATCTTTCATGTCATTTTTGAACTACTGAATGTATAAGTATAATTTTTTTATATGTAATTCTACAAGATTTATTTATTATAAAACAAGTTTTAAAATTCATGAAACTTTAGCCAAAACTAAAATAAATGATATTAAACATGAAGGTACTTGAACACACTGTGATTAGGCTTGCGCGGCAAATTGTGAGGTCAAAATTGAAAAAATGAATAAGAAAATGACTTTATATTGTACAAATATGTACAAACAAAGACTTATACCTAAATTCTCAGCTCAATTTTAGTTAGAAATTATTTTTAAAAAAATTTAAAATCAAATTTTTTAAATTTTTATTAATTTTTTTAGAAAAAAGTTCTTAAAATAATTTCTAATTAAAATTGAGCTGAGAATTTAGGTATAAGTCCTAGTTTGTACATATTTGTACAATATAAAGTCATTTTCTTGGTCATTTTTTCAATTTTGACCTCACAATTTGCCGCGCAAGCCTAATCACAGTGTGTTCAAGTACCTTCATGTTTAATATCATTTATTTTAGTTTTGGATAAAGTTTCATAAATTTTAAAACTTGTTTTATAATAAATAAAGCTTGTAGAATTACATATAAAAAAATTATACTCATTTATTGAATAGTTAAAAAATTACAAGAGAGATCAAACTATGCTATGTAGTATCTTCTTTGCACATTTTTAAGACTCCTGTGACCCCTTAAACGTTCATTCACTGGTTAGTCTACTCTATAGTTCCAGAGAAAAATGTTCCTAAAGTTAGTAAAATTAACATGGGTGGGCGATATAGAACGAGGCGATATAGAACGAGGATTATGATAACCACAATTGCCTATTGCTACATCACTATTTAAAATATTATTTTCCATAAACTTTTTTTTTTAAATCGAATTCCACCATGGTACTGGGAAAACCTAATAAATTTTTTCAGTAAGTATCAGATTTCATATGAAAACCGTTAGAATTCTGATAACGAAACACATCCTATCACTGTGGTCCTTGAAATTTCCTGATCAATAAAAAGAAGGATCGCATCTCAACAACGTAAATTCAGACGTCAGAACGCTTGCTCAATTTTGTAAGTTACTCCTGACGTTCAATAAGTTGATAAAGCACTACAGTGGAATTGATTAGAACATACTTACACGTGTAGAAAATGTTCTTCGACATCTTCTTTTGAATTAATAAAGAATAAACGGATAAGGCTACAAAATTGCTACATTCGCAAAATTCCGGAAACTATGTTTAGAAAAACCCTTAAATATGGCGCATCGTTTCGAATTCTTTATCGCGCGACTTTTTTTTTTGAAAAGCCGAAATGAACACCTTGCAAGAAAATAAGTTTAAAACGTAAAAAAATCAATATAAAAGTTTTGGGAAAGGTAATTCTTTTTAAATTGTATGGGAAGGGAAGCTTAAAGAATTATGGATTTTTATGAGTTACTTTGGAGCTACAGGAAGTAGTGACACATTAGAACTGAATGCTTATTCGTTGCGTTGCAAAGTGTCAAGCTGTCCTTTTCCCTTTCAATTACCTAATATGAAATAGGGTAATGGATGTGCGTTAAGGTAGGATCGGAAATAAGAAATGGAGATTTTTGTATTTTCTACACGTTTTGGAGGGTGATGAATTGATGATTCTATAAAAAGTGGTTTGGGGCTATTGGTCGGTCTCTTTACCTGTCTTTTGAAACCACTTTACAGCTCGAACTGAAAGAGCTACGGACTTCAAATTTGATACAAGAGTTCCTTGTACTTGTTGGACGTCATAATAAGGTTTTTGAGAAAATCGTGGAAGCAAAGTGAATCTGCCATAGATTTTCTTGGTTTTCAAGTTAATTTATTGAAATTACCATAGTATATAATTACTTTGAAATTTATTGAATTTATGAGTGAAAACTGCGAGTCTTAATGGACAATTGGACAGTTTAAATTAGTTTTAAAGCGTCGACATTATTACTAGAGAGCTTTAAGAAATATAACTATAAATTTCCAATTAAATTTTTGGAATAAATTAATATTTTAACGTGGAATATTAATATCTAAGGCATTGCAAAATTTGTCAGAGGCAAGTATATCCTTTTAAAAACTCTAAGATGGCTCGATCGTTGTGTCAATGCCTAATGAGTCTTAAAGGTTAATAACTAAAAAGTTTGTTAACAAAATGTTTACCTATTTCAGAGGTCAAGAAAGTTGTGGAATAGCAACCACTAACGGCAGTCCCGACGCGGTTGCTGTTCGCCGAAATGCTGGTCTAGTGAACCATGCTTTCACAGAGGACGATCTCATCAAGCTGAAGGGCAATCTGGGCATTGGGCACACGCGTTACTCCACGACTGGTGGCACTGACTATGGAAACACTCAGCCATTTGTTGTACATACTGAACATGGAAAACTTGCTGTGGCCCATAACGGAGAACTCGTGAATGCAGCTGTGTTGCGGAGAGAGGTAGGGTTATGCCTTGGAAGATTTTTTTTTCAATCATTAGAACAATTTTTAGAGAGATAGGATAATTAGAGAGAGATAGGATTTATTAATGTAGAATTTCATTAATAAAAACAGAATTAAAGTATCTGTATTACAAATAAAGTTATGCTCATTTTAGTTGAACAAACAAGCACAATCAATGGATTCTCTTATGCTGAAATAACAATACAAGTTGATGGTTTAATGACTTGCAAAACTAAGAAAGATCATACTATTAGTTGCATAACTTATTCGTAATGCATATATTGTAATACTGTAATTATTTTTAATTCTGCATGAAATTACTTTGATGATGATGATGTTGTGTATATGGATATAGATTATATGGGGCCAAAGGTTTCATACACGGCTTCAGTGTTCAGTGGTCTGCTCACAGTGGTCCTCATAAATATTAAATTACTTTTAATTTGATATACAATTGTTTAATTTGATATGCAATTAATATATTCTGTAATCACACAAAGTTGAAAAATATGAAACTTTCAAAATGTGTCCACACTTTTGGCCACCACTGTAGGTGTCCGCCAATCTCCAAGAGTACATCTGAATTCTGATGTGGGCAGGTAAACTGCAGTATCTAGACTAATGATTGCTTTGACCATTGTTGAAATTAGTCTAACCTATAAGAAAGTATACTGAAGGACTGATTGTTTCAGAGCAAAAATGTCCCAGTTCATTTTTGTGGTTACTGCTGTTTTCCTGACAACAGCAAAATTCTCTTTACACCGCAGTTACATGCTTCGAGCGTATGATTCGAGCAGCCATTTGAGCGTGATATTCTCAAGGTAACATTTTAACAAGCAGGCACTCTACGCTTCCGCTGAAACTGCCGCTCATGGTCACGAAACCAAACGAGATTGGTTCGTTACCTTGAGAGCCAGTTTCAGCGGAAGCTTAGAGTATATGTTTGTTAAAATGTTACCTTGAGAATATCAAGGTCATGCTCAAATGGCTGCTCGAATCATACGCTCGAAGCATGTAGCTGCGGTGTTAGGTTGTTGGTGTTGAGAAGATTTTGATATAAATTCAGCTCCTTTGCTATCCTTGTTGCGTTTCTTCTTTGTATTATGATATACTTAATCGTTGAAATTAATGAAATAGAATAATAAATACAAGAAAAACACTAAACAAGTCAATGTAAAATTTGTAAGAGGCAAGTATAGCCTATTCTAGTGTACCTCTATCCTTGTGCTAATAGTTATAGTTTGGCTCAAGTGAAACTTAGAGATAAAAAAAAGTATTCAAATAGTAATAATAATTGAAAATACTTGTTAAAAGGTTAGTTCAAAAATTACATCTCTCTCTCATCCAATATAATGTTTTGAATGCCATATTATTTTAATTGAATCTATTTAACTTTTTTTAAATTAAATTAAATTTAATTTCCCCTTTAGATTATCAAACAAGGTACAGGCTTGTCGACAGAGTCCGACAGTGAACTTATGGTACAGATCCTGTGCAAGGCCCCATCTGACCCAGAACATGAAAAGGACGGACCTGATTGGCCAGCCAGGATTAAGTACCTCATGACGAAAACAAAAGCAGCCTATTCTCTGCTCATTATGAACGGAGATAAGATATATGCCGTCAGAGATCCTTATGGTATCAGGCCACTTTGTGTTGGAAAACTTATACCTCCGAGGGGATCCTTAGGTTTGTAATGATACAAAAACAAATTGATTGTCATTGAACACCTTATAAAATGAATAACTTCTTTCTATAGTTATGTTGGCTCACTTTGGTCTTAACTATAAAAACAGTTACTTTTTATGGAATTATTTAATATCTTACAAAAGGAGTTAGGATGGAAAAACTGTGAGTTTACCTATTTAAATAATGACAGTTGTTGATGTTTGTCCTACAAGATGATTCAAAAGTCCTTGTAAAAGCTTTAAAGGAAATAACACAAATAAATAACATATTATGTATGAGGTTGAAAAAAATAATTATGGGGGATTCAAAAGCTCAATGTTTTATGTGGCTTTGTGTGCGTAACATCCAAGCTCTTTGTGTTTTGTAATATTCAATTTGTTTTTTTCTGTGTATCCGGCCATCCTTTTATAAAACTCTTACTAAAGTATTTTTATTATAATTGTATTATTTTTTCTAATGTTCTATCAGAGGTATGAATATAATTGTATTAAATATCAATTTATGTTTCTTCAACTATTGAATTTATTTTCAATCCCCACAAAAACATTATAATAATCAATGTTAAACACTTTTGCTTTCTTAATTAGTACACATATTTTTTGTATGGCTTATGTTTATGTTTTGCTGCTTTAGTTAGGTTTTTGTGCTTTTTTATTGTTGCTTTGTGTGTCCGTGCTATAACTTACTTGCTTATTTTGTTTTGCAATACAGAGAAAAAATTACTTCAATTGAATGGCCTTACCCTTGGAAACAGAAATTCTGGTAGATATATTTACTAAAAGTTGTTTTTTCCTTCTTACAAAAGACATACTTAGTAACATATCCTGAACTTTTTTTTTGTTGCTTTATGTGTTGTGCTGTTATTTCTTTATTTAAAATAATTAAGTAAACATTTAAGATGTTTAACAATATCACAGTATGCTTACTTAAGTCAAAATGTTACAAAATTAGTTCCTAAAGTGAAAGATATATATTTTAATATCAAAATATAGTTTTCATAGACATGAAGAAGACAACGTGGTTTCAAGATTGAGAAAAATGGGAAATAAATATAATAAATAAAAATTTTCTAAGAAATTAGTCAGATTGGTAACCGTAAGATTAGCAACATTTAGAAAAAATGATTTGTTACTGATTCTTTTATCTATCTTTTGTAAACATGTACTTAAGACATCATAGCATAGTTTTTTGTGTGCTAGATTTCTAGTTTAATGGATGATTAATATTATAATTAATTTTGTTAGGAGATCTGTAACACCTCATAATATCTGTAAATTGGCACTATTCATAAAATTGACCAATATCTATTTTTACTTTAATGTTAGATAATTTAATTTTCAATTTGGAGGTATTTGTACCTGTAAAGGCTGATGATAAAAATTATTGTATTAATATTTTTTTTTCAAGAAAATATAAAGCAGGGCTCATAGAGCTAATACATACTTTTATGTTAAAATTTTCTTGCTATACATTTTAAATATATATACATATTTTTTATTCATAGTTGCTACTGAAACTGACAGCGAGTGTGACGGCTTCATAGTTTCATCCGAATCCTGTGCATTTCCTTCAGTGTCAGGCAGGCTGCTACGTGAAGTCGAGCCGGGCGAAATCGTAGAAATCAGTAAAGAGGGCATCAAGTCCATATGCATCATTCCTAGGCCAAATAATGACATGCCAGCTTTGTGCATATTTGAATATGTTTATTTTGCCAGACCAGATACTATAATGGAAGGTAGGGGGTAATTTTATTCCGATGCAATGTGTTAATAGGATTTAGTTTTTAAGGAACATGGATTTATTTTGAATTTTGTCATCTAAACTTAAGCACAGGAAATTATGCTTTGTGGGTTTGAGCCATGGTTGACGTTTCCTAGATTTTTGTTCTTAATTTCTAGCTAAAAACTAAAAAAACATAAAATGAATAAATTGTTCACACATATTTTTATAAAAATTTTATGAGATGAAATATAAGCACTTATAAGACTGTTTTCTTGAATATTATCTTATTGTTAAGGGATGAAAAGTGCAACATTAGTAAACCCACTAGGTTAGTTTTTTTATGTAGTCTGTAGTAAATAAGGTAGGATTTTTCTTTAAATCCTTTGTTTATGCAAAGTTTATACTGTTAACACTATTGCTCAGAAATATAGCTATTTTACATCAGCTAAAGGTAGAAAGCTGTATCAAAAATAATTTTTTATAATAATATTTTGAAAATAAAACAAGCCAGCTAATTCAGTGAAGTTTAATTAAAAATAACACATGAAAATGCAAGTTCAAATTCTATATTTAATTCAGCCCTTGTTAGTTTTAGAGTGGCATTAAAAAGCCTAAACTTGTCTTAAGCTTTTTGTAAGAACTTTGTAAAAAGTGGAACTTTATATTTGTAGGGCAAATGATCTATTCAGTCAGAATGGAATGTGGTAGGCAATTAGCAAGGCAAGCTCCGATAGAGGCTGATCTTGTGAGTGTAGTTCCTGAAACAGCGACACCAGCTGCTATTGGATATGCACAAGAAGTAAGTCACAGAATTAAAAAAAAATACAAAAAAGAAATTTGTTATGTTTACAATTTTTTATAACACATTTCATGTGTGCTTAAACAGTAGGGTTCTCTGAAGACCATAAAATAAAGCCTTAACTTAGAGTTTTATCTTTCCTAAAATGATATTAACATTTGAAGAAGGTTTTAGTATAATGTTCGATGGAGTGATTTTGGCCGACGCATAAAATCCTACTACTGACTTTCTTCAGAGGCAGAATTGCCAATAAATAAAAAAAGGCAAGTATATTTTTTAAAAAAGTGTATTCAAGGAGAAGTTATTAGCTTGAAAAGCTTGTAAAAAAGTGATTCCATTTAACGTTATCAATAAATCTTATTTGATAATGCTTTTAACTGCCTGTTTGTATGAATATATTACACTGTTTTCATGAAATACTTCATGAATTAGTTAAAAATAACATTTCTTTTGCAGTCTGGCATCAGTTTCACAGAGGTTCTAAATAAAAACAGGTACATTGGCAGGACTTTTATTCAGCCCAGCACAAGGTTAAGGCAGTTGGCAGTCCTAAAGAAATTTGGTCCCTTACAAGACAACTTTAAGGGCAAACGAATAATTCTAGTTGATGACTCGATTGTGCGAGGAAATACTATTGGTGCTATCATTCGACTGCTCAGAGAAGCAGGGGCATCTGAGGTATGTTTTGTTAGATGTTAATTTATAATACAGTTTTTATATTTTCTTATGTAGGATATTAAAAGATCTATACAATCTTACAATTAAAAAAGCTAAAATGGTAAGCTTTAGTGTTCAATTTTGCTTGATTATTGTCATGAGCTGAGCTTTACGTTAGCAGAATAATAAAACTGTTCAGTATAGCCTAACCAAATGTGCAGTTTCAGTTTTCCTTTGATCTTTATTGTTGAAAAAGTTCTCTTTGTGGGTCCATAAAAGATGTTATGCTATCTTGTTTCCTGATTACAGTAGATAGTTAAGAAACTGTGCAACTTGGAAAATGACCATGTGAAATCTTTAGGATTTGGTGTGTTTCACATCAAAGACAAAACCATTGCTTTAGGATGGATGGATGTTTGGGTTTTATGGCGCAAGGGCTTCTAAGGCCATACTGCGCCAACCATTGCTTTAGGAAAAAACTATATGTTAAATAGCCCATAAAAATTAATGTTACTAAATCTATGTTGTTTATCTACATTCGCAAAAGTAGAGAGTTTTTATTAATGTGTGTGATCGAAAATTCCTTTTTCTTTTACTTTATTTTCCACCAAGACTGGAAGACTTTGTAGTCATTAAAAAAAATCCTGATAATTTGACTATTTTTAAATGTGGAAACTTGGCCAATTTCAGAACTTGGCTTATTTTCGGTTAGCAGAATTTTCTGTCTTCCTTCTGGTTATTTATTAAGCTTCTTTTTCAGGTTCACATCCGAATTGCATCTCCTCCCCTCCACTTCCCATGCTACATGGGCATCAATATTCCAACAAAGGAAGAGCTCATTGCCAACTTCAGCAATGCTGAACAATTAGCGCGGCAGATCGGAGCAGACAGCCTGGTCTACTTGACGGTGGAGAACTTGGAGTCTGCTGTGAGGAAACACGCCAAGACAAACGGCAAGCCAGTCGGCCACTGTACCGCATGTTTGACGGGAAACTATCCCGTAGAATTACAGTGGTGAAGAGCTGGAGGATGTTATTTGTATGTATAGAAGAGTTGGTGGATGTTAAATGGGATGGAAAGGTAGAAGTACAAAAAAGTGTAACTTTTAGAAGCTGGATTATGGAATGTCAATAAAACACCCATAATTGTTTACTGGAAAGACAATAGGAAGTGTTTAAAATGCTTATGTCTCCAGTATTTGGTGTATTTTAACCCTTTCAGTCCCAAAGACAATTTGGCATCATTAAAAAAAAATTTTGGATCGTCTATAGCCATTTATGATATCAAAAGTACATTATACGATTCTTCAAACTTTTTTTTTTCGTTAGAAAATATTTTTTATTAATCCTAATAGATCAATCCCAATCTCAATAGATGAATCCCAATCATCCCTATTATTTTTATTTATGATGAGAAACATGATGATGCCAAATGGCATAACTGGGACTGAAAGGGTAAGAAATCTATAATCGACTTCTAATGGTTAATGGCTTTAACTTATTCTATAAAGACATTTATGACATTATATGGCTCTTTTATGCCATGTATGAGGTGTACTCTAAATAAAAGTTATTTATGTGACAATATAGGGTAGACTGACCAGTGAATGAACAGGCCCCAGTGAATGAACAGTTGGTAAATACAATTAAAAAGTAAGGATTAAAAATCATTCCACTGGATGGATTGGCAAGACTGACTTCCTCTCATCTAGTAGGAATCTATCTGACATCTGATTGGTTCTCCTGGTCATTAATTAAAATCAAACATGTTATGACTGGACATTTTTGTGTTCATTCACTGGTAAAAGTACTGTTCATTCACTTGGCTTTTGTATCACTTTTCATTTGGACCCCCAAAAGACTCAAAACAATTCAGTATAAAGTCACCTTTTTGTAGAATATATACATATAATGACAGATGCGTTCACATTGTCATAAACCCAAAAGCTTTATTTTCTTAAAAGGTATGAATTTTCTTAAAACAAATTGTGCTTAAGCGTTTATTCACTGGTAAGTCTACCCTAGTTACCACCATAACACAGGAAATTGTGGAAGAACATGTTAAGTAAAAATAAGGTGAAAATGAGACTTAAAATTTTTAATTCGTTACAAATGGTACTTGAAAACAGTAAAAAATATATTTAAGTTTATGAAAAAGGGGAAACGTGTTATTTCTTAAAGATGGAATAATATGTTCACAAAAATATAATTAAAAAAAAATGTCACATAGTATGTTCTTCTACTAAGCTCTTCAATTATTGTTTTACAAAAGTTAAATACCTAGTTAACTTTCAAAGTAATAACTTAAATAATCATTTTTATGAATAACAATCAGACATTTGAAAGTTTATATGAGATTTTCTACTTTGTTTAAGGAATGTTGATTTATAACTGGACTTTAGTGTTATGACCATCGAACATGTTGAATTTTTTTTAGGTAATTTTTTTTAATGATACAAGATTGTTGTATTTATTTATAAAAATACAAAAAATTGTAAATACTAATCTAGTTTTTGTGCTTAGTTTTATAAATATATAATTAAAAAGGCCAATATTTTTGTGATAGAAAATGTTAGGTTATACTTAATGTAAGGTAATGTACTAATTAAACTGTAAATATTGAAAGTTAAGGAATTCACTGACATTTTCAAGCAAATGAGTAATATGTGATGAAGTAGAATTGATGATGTGTAGAAATTACTGTGTAAAATGTATGCATTGTTTTTATTAGCTTTAATTTTAAATTTGCTTTTAAAATTTAGTTTTATTGTGAAAACAGCCATTGCTTTATAATGAATTTTAATTATGAACTGTAAAAAATGACTAAGCCAAAAAGTTTATTTTTGTTATAATATATACTTGATAAAAATTGTAAATATTTACTTAATATTGATTATATTTTTCATACTTTTTCAAATAAATGTTCACTTGTAAGTCCATAATTAGATTTATGTTTTTAAAAGTACAATTGTGTGTTATGTATTGTTATACTTTTTTTTATTCATTGTAATAATTTTCTGTGCCTGTAAAAACTAATATTTGTATGCAAAATTTTAATCTTTGCATTTAAAAAACTTTTTGATGCATTAGGAACATTTTGTGACCTCTAGTTTATACAACTGAAAAGTTATTTTATTCATAAAACTCTTGATTTTGTAATGTATTTCAACTTTCTTTCCATCTTAAACGAACGTTTTAAAGTTTATTTGACATATTGCCAATTAGATGATAGGCAGTATCTGAGATTTATTCAGATATATAATAATATACACTGAATCTATTTAGATTATTCAATGAATAGACATTGTAAAGAAAAATATATTTCTCTAGACTGCCACTAACACCGTTTAGATCAAACTTACTGCATATAATGAAATGAAGCAGTTAAATTATATACTAAACTTTAAATAAAAAGAGTGGCAAAATTATGTAAAAACTAACAAATATACAGTGCCTAATCAAAGTTTTTGTGTGGATTAAATTCTGTGCTTTTGAAAGTTTGTTACATATAACCCAAAGGGTATTTTGAAATTTATGTGCCAAATTAGCATGAGAAATTCTCAATATTTTGTCATATCATAAATCAAAATTTTGGATTGTTGACATTGCTTGTGTATTTCGTTCTTAATAAAATGTTATAAAAAGAAAAGTCTAGTTTTTAGAAATGTGAGTTCTTGTTGTTTTGAGGAATTACCATTGAGGCACCATTAGTCAACACGGCGGTCTTTAGCCGAATACAAACGCCAATCCAGCAAATATAAGATTTGCGAGCACCGCCGAGGAAAGAACCCACAACCTTTCCTATGCGAGCACGAGGCTTCACACGACTGAGCTACCGCAGCTCATATAAAATTGTCTTGAATTTCAACACATGTTAGTTATTCATATAATTCGAACAGTTTATTTGATTCAAACACAAACAATTAAAAAAATAATTACAATATAATTTATAGATATCAACAGTCCAAGATTAATTTAAACTAATATTATTTCTTACAAAGATCTTCTATATCTTGAATACCCTTTGGACAATCAGCAGTTAGGACTTCAAAGCCATCTTCAGTTATTAAAACATCGTCTTCTATACGAATACATAGACCCCTATATTTCTCAGGGTACTTTGTATTACTTTTTGAAATGTAAATTCCTATTAAAAAAGGAAAAATTTTAGCATTATGAGTGAGATTTATTTTAAAGCTTTTGTCATATTTGATTCATCTAAATCTTGCAGTAAGAAATACTCATGTTTATGGAAATAATTTGGAATTTTTAAGTGAATGCAATGAATTGGCAATACTATTTTACATAGTAATAAATGGGTATTTGGCCTAGGGTTGAATTTTACTTTACTGGGTATATACCTTGAAGAAAGATATTACAAACATTCTGTAGTATCCCATCCGGGCAAGAAATATATATTGCCTAACATTCCAAGGACATTAAAATTTGTATTCAGGCATGTAAAATTTTCCTGGACATACATTTAACCCAAAATTATTAAAAATTTTACAAAAAATACATATAATTATGTCATCTATAGAATTGCTATAAAAATGATAACAAAACATGAAATATGGATATTTCTTTATGTATAATTGCATATATATAAAAAAGTAAGGAAAGAATATTCTCTTACCAGGTTCAATCGTAACTACCATCCCAGCTTGCAGCTTAATACCCCTGGATATTAATTCAGTATCATGTACATCCATACCTAGATAATGGCCAACATGATGAGGACATAGCTCATAACCAGCCTGAAAATATTAGTCTCATATAAATTAAGACTGCAATCACATTTTTTAAAAACGAATTTATATATTATCTTTTGTGTTTCAGAGTATTTTTTCCTATTTTCTTCGTGCTTTAATTTGTTCTCATTTTAATTTAAAATAAAATAAGCATAAAAAACGTTTTTGGCAATTATAATGTGTTTTTATAGTTTAATATAAAAAAATAAATTTTTAAAATTGTGTGTTAGCAGTAATTTAAGCCCAGTCATTTTTTTTTATTAATAGGCTAAGCATATCAAATAATTTATATTTATCTCACTAACGAATCTATTTCATAAGCACCCAATAAAGGTAAAAAAGAAAGATAAAATGAGCTAATTACTAGTTTACTGGCCCTCCACTCGAGAACACTGGAAAGAAGAAATGTCAATTACATACTCTTAAAAATGAATGTTTCAATGACAAATTTCTGTAACAATACATACTTCTTTCAGTTGATGTTCAGTAGCAGATTTTGGTATGACTCCCAGCTCCTGGAAAGCTTTTCCCAAGTTTTTGCACATAATTTCAAACAAATGGTCTAGAGGCACTTTAGTTTGGCACAATCGAATCAGATCTTCTTGCACAGCTAAAACTACTTGATACAGTTCCCTTTGAGGATCAGTGAACTTCCCATCCACTGGCCATGTTCGGGAGATGTCGCTTGAGTAACCGTGGTATTCACAACCTGCCAATTGAAGAAACAAGAGGTATAGCTAGTTAACCCTCTAATGCATTAATGCATACTGTTACCGTAAGTAACATAATCCACTTTATTCTATTAAATTAGAGCTCCTCCAAGACAAATCTGTGCTATTATATTTCATTTTAAAGTTTTAGTTACTAATAATCCTCATAGATGACAGTAGTAAAAGTGTATTCAAAATTAAAGAGTGAGGTTATTAACTGTTGTGAAATTACGTTTTTGGCAGTATTCAAAGAATAATAATATTAGTGCTAAATACTAATAAATTGTTTTGAAAAATTAATCATGGTTAAAAAGGGTTATTTTGAAATATTTTTAGTAGTTTTCTAGTCATTATTATCAAAATTGGAATTTTGCAGTTGGTTTTTGTCATATGAAATTTTTTTGAAAAATTGAAATTATTTAAATTCTAATGCAGTTAAATTTTTTTTAGTATTTTTCCCATAATGTGTGAGTATTAAAGATACATATATATTTTTTGGGGGATGAAAATAAAAATTCATGCATTAGAGGGTTAAACTAATACCATGTTTTGTATTTTACAGATCTTGCATGAAACAAACCTGCAATTCTGTAAATAAAAGATATCGTCACTTAAGCTCCCACATGTGCTATCTAACTTTGCAAAATGGTGGAAATTCACTGAGCGGTAACCCTTGGCGAACTTTCCAAAATCGTACCAAAGGTAGGACGAAAACCCAACTGAATTAATAGGATAGGTTTGAATTATCGTCGCATTAGAGTTACACGAGGGAGAGACGAAAAATGTGTTTGTTCATTTAACACCGGCAGTTCGGAAAACGTCATGGCTGCGAAGTCAAAGAATTCAAATCATCAGTCGAAGTCAGATAGGTTGCCGCCAAATAATTATTTATCGCCAAATCTGAAAAAATCGCACCAAGGGTTACCGTATTGTAAATATGATCCTGTCACAACAATTAGATAGCACATGTGGGAACTTAAGTGATGATATATAAATGCACTATTAAGGTATTTAGGAATAAATGCCATCGGTTTGCGTTAAAAAGACTTAGTTGACACTAAGCTTAATGATTAAGCTTTTTCTTGATTAAGCTTTTTCTTGATTAAGCTTATTTATCTGCTTAATCGTAAGGACAGACTATTTTCACCTATTTGCCATTGAGAGAGAGAGAATTTTGAATTAGTGAAAGTTGTTATGTGGTTAAGAAAGTGCTAGTTCAAAATTAAACATGGATTGCCAAGCGAGATTCAGTTGGCTTTGAATCTCTTTCTTTATATTTAACACAGCTTACTTTATATGTCATAATCTGAGGGTAAAATACAAACCTAGACCTTCAGTTTACTGAAAGAGCTTTTTTGAATTGACAAGTGAAGAATACAGGGGAAGAACTCTCATTGCCTGGGAATATGTCTGCATGAGGTCTGCTTGACAAATATAGCAAGTCTTTGCCAAAACTGGTGTAAAAAAAGGGTTTTGCCTTGGTTCTTATCACATGGCGCATGGGTTTACTATCTCTTTGATCAAGATTCACACCGGAAAATAGTCTGACGCTTTAACTGCAGAAGAAGTACCAAGAGAGAAATGGTTTACAATCACCACTACCTGCCAAGAATATGTCAATACAGACAGATTCCAGGTCGACGAAGTAGTTTTTTGTGTGTGTAAGGTATTCTGGTACATACAGTAAACTCCCGATTATCCGCGGGTGGATTATCCGCTTTGCGGATTATCCGCGAGCCACTTTTTCCCATTTTTCAGTTCAAATATAAAAATTAAAAAAAAACAAATTAATTAATTTTAATTTGTTTCAAAGCTTTTTGGAAGAATGCATTCCAAGAACAACGAATTCCTTTCTAGAACGTCGATTAACAAGAACAACGAATGCATTATAATAAAAATGACTGTAGGAAACCTGGTGTTCGGCCAGGTGCACATCACGAACAGGTTTTTGTCAAAAAGCGTCACTTGTAAAATAAACTGCTCGCTATTTTTATTGAATTGCTTTATGTGATTTTGATACTAGCGAAAAGCGTGTGAAACTAAAAAAAAAGTTGTCTTGACAATTCAAGACGACCTACAACTCATTAAAAAGTTAGAAAACGGATCTTCTACAAATCAAATGTGCTTGCAGTGTGGCATAGAAGAAACGATGGTAATAGACATTTTGAATTAAGTAAATTTGTACATGCTATATACGATTACTGTAATTTACTTTTTAATGAAATCCAGAAGAAATTTTGTTTATAGGCATTTTCTTCATTTTTGCAGATTATCCGCGAATTCGCTTATCCGCGGAAGCTGCACCACCCAATTCCGCGGATAATTGGGAGTTTACTGTATCTGTCAATTTTGGTAATTCAGTTATCTCATACTACTAGTTTAAATTTATTTGATCATAAAAAAAATCCAAAAATTTTCCAAAATTTTTAAAAAAGCAATTTACAAAATAGTATCAAAGATAAATAATTCTTACCAGAGTCCATCAGTACCATATCTCCTCCCTTCACAATGTTATTTGAATCAATATAATGGATGGTGTTGGCTCTATCGCCGCCCGCCACAACAGGTGGAAACGCCAGATAATTGGCACCTCTCATACGACACTCATATTCCATTTTTGCCAGCAAATGTGCTTCAGGAACATCAACATGCGAAAACTTAAAAAAAAACAAAGAAACTTTAACAAAACACACACTTTATTAACATAAAACAAACATTAGATAACAATTTTTTTTTCACAAGAGGGTTAAAAAAAACTGTATATGTGACTAAATAATCATAATTATAATAGAATGACACATTCTAAGTTAACAAACACATACATAATATAAAGAAATACATAAATATAAATAAGAATAATGCATCGATAAATAAAAATTTAATACATAAATATAAACAAAAATATATGTCAATGCTAATGCTAGATAATTAAAAGAATGCTTAAAATTCTGGTCAGCGAAATATATATATAAAAAAACATATTTTGCTTCTATAAATTAAAAAACACATCAATATTGTCTATTGACAATATAAATTATAAAATATAAATTTAAATAAATAATTTTTAAAGCTGTATTAAGAAAGGATACTTTGAAGTTCAGTAGGTAGTTTGTCCAATACTTTACCTTCATAACTTCTTTCATTGACGAAGCTCCTATTTTGCAAGTCTCTCGCATCAATTGGGCTTCAGCTTCGCATTTTATGACACGAAGAGTGTGAAGTAAATGGCGCGATGATTCCAACGCAAATCGGCCAGATATTGACTTCATAAAATCGAGGATCTTGTCTTTCATTTTGGGGAAAGGAGCTCGGTTGTGGTCGTACCAAATGGTGAATTGTTTGTTCGATGATGCGAAAGATTGGAGGAAGTTTTCAAAGTCGTCCAAATAGAGGGCTCTGTCGACCCCGAGGAAGTTTGTTGCTGTGTCCAGGTTCATTTTTACACCTTCCCATTTTTCTGAATGAGGTGTTTGCTTGGTTATGAATAGAGTTGATTCATATTGAGGTAGTGGTTTGTTTGGTATTGAAGTGAGGATTAGAACACTGTTTGGTTCTTTAAAACCACTTAAATATAAAAAGTCTGAGTTTTGTCGAAATGTATAGGGTATACTTTCACTCATATAAAGAAGGGAACTTGAAGGGATAATCACCAGGTGTGCTGAAGAGCCTTCGCTATTGTCGGAAATTTTTTTGTTTATAATTTCCATAACTTTTTGCCTCCGGTTTTTGTAGATTTCCGCTGTTAAACCAGGAGTTATTTCTCCAGTTCTTAATAAATGTGGATGAGAAGATGGCGTGGCTTGAGCAGAGCGAATACTGTTTGAAGAGGTGAAAATGTATTTTTTAATGTTTGAATATTCACCAGGAGTTCGTAGAATGGTTGAGTTACGCGTGACATGTTTAATAAAGGGACGACAACAGCTGTTAAAAGTATTCATGTTTAAATATTCTAATAAATTTGAAACAAAATAGCTGCAACTTAATTTTTGAAATACCGTACTCACTTTCAGTTTTGTGTTTTGGTTGAAAAAAATAGTTGCCGTCTGTTTCCAGTGATGGATCGGAAAACAAGAGTAGCCAAGAAAAGTTTCGTAACTTTAATGTAATGATTCGTTACACCACTTTGTATATCAAATGTTTGATAATGGTGTTGTAAATGAATGGTTCTTCTTGGGCATGTTTCATGTCTTGAGTGGCCGAATTAAATTTTTTTCCTGAACCCTCGTTTGTGAATCAATGTCGCTTGGACAGAGATCAAGTGAAAACGCAGGATTGAAAGCTGTAAGATTACGTCCAACGTCACATGAAACAAGCCGATTACATAGGTAAAGTTTTTTTCTGTTTTTGTTTTCAGTGGTCTTGTTTCAGCACTTTGTCAAAGAAAACAAAACAGCCCATGAAAAAGCAGTATTTAGAAAGTGACATCATAAGAAATATTCTGATTACGACCTTTTTCAGGTTTCAGTCTTGAAGGATTTCATTGGCCGTTTAGGTTTCACTCTCGACGTGCGGTAAAAACCGCTTACGATTAGTGTTAAAAACATCTTATGTTTAGTGGATATTTTATGTTTAGTATTTCAATATTTAAAAAAAAAAAAATCGTTAATTAGATTGAAATGAGTGTTTAATATTCCATATAGTGGAGTTTGTAATACAAGTAAACTGGTTTTTAGTAACTGGTTTTTATGAACAAAAACTTTTATCTGTTCATCACATACCATAATAGAGATAGTTACTTCTGCTGATAAATTGATTAAAAAATTTATTTAAAAGCATTTATCTATTTTTTCTCCTAATTATTGGTGAGGTATAAACATAATTAAATGAATTTTATTGCATTTTCTAGAATTTTTAATAATATTGATGATACGAAACGAAACTGATTTTTATCAAACAAGCTTAATGAGGTAACTCAAGTATTAAATAAACCTATCCGTACTTATTTCTTTATTAATAAATAACTAATCAAATATTTTCTTTCAAGGAACAGGAAACATTTTTTTCTGAGAAAATTTCTAATTTTTAAGGTGAGTGGCTTTAAAGCTGGGAAGTAGGATTCAATGAGCAGCAAATTACAAACCCTTTCAATCGTTAAATTAATGGTTGATTGGCTGAAACATTAAAAACATTTTATCTTATTTCAGGTTGCTTTTCCGAGTAAAAAAAACTAGTTAGGGGCTTTTAATTTGTTCACTAATTTTTTTTATGATCGGCAAGTCTTTTCTGAATTGGCATTTGTAAGGTGCAAAAGTGGGGAATTGGTTATTCATATTTTTAAAATGGAGTAAATTTTTTTAAAAACTTGAATATCTTTTCCTACATATAAAGTTACGGACATTGGATGCTTAGGTTGTTGAGGTTAGGACTTTTTGTTTTAATGGAAAGTCTGTAAGCACATTTAAGAAAGATATATTTTTATTTGTTTGTAGCAGGGTTCAGAGACAGGGAGCGGGGCAGGGTATAGACGTATTTATCCCTTTCCTAAATTCTTATAATTTAGCTAATAAGTCTATATCTAATGAAGTATGGAAAAATTATTAAAAAATTGGCAAATTTATTGGAGACAAATAAAAATAAATGTAAGATTTATAAATCTATAGATAATTAAATAAAGATAAACAAAAATAACTGAAATAGTTTGAAAGAGATCGAGATAGAAATATGAAAGTAAAGAAGGAAAGAAATTGATATAAGAAAGATAGTTAAAGCGAAAAAAATTGAGTAAAAAAAAGAATGGGCAATTTCTCGCAGTACAAGCAAGTAATATAAACAGAGTGTGATGCATCGGTCAATTAAATTAAGAATGTTCTTCTTGGTCGATCCCTTTTATTACTTTGTTCATTTATTTTATCACTCCGGCCGAACAGAAGCGGATAATGTTGGGCAATTATTATTTTCCCGCTAAAATGGCTTTCGTGCGAATCCTTTTTTTTAATATTTATTTTACATATTCAGGAAACATTTGAGGGAGAAAAACTTCTTTAACGTTTTATTGCATTGTAACTAGTTTAGTTATATTTATCATTCAGATTTTTTTTATTTGGGCATGAAGAAATTATAATAAATATATGTAGTTTATTTTGTTGATCATGATGTGGCTTTGTTTTACTAGTAGTTCGAACCTACTCTCACTCATTTTGTGATATGGACTGGGCAGTCAGCATAATTTTTAAGAAATTATAAATTTTATAAAGTTTCATAAGAATAAAATTCTAATATTTTTAGTTAAAACGATTCAATGAAGTTGTTTCACGTTGTGGGTGGTTACAGATCCAGCAACTTTTAGTGGGTACAGTAAAGACAGGGATATATAGAAATTAAACAACCCAAAGATTTTCTTCTGAAAGAAAGATTTTTCCCTAGAAAAATTAATATAATTCTTTATTATTGTTTTCCATTGTTTACAAATGTATGTTACTATAATGGGCATCCTTCATGTCTTGAGTGGCAACAGTTCCACGTGAATAAAAATAAGATCTCGATGGGTTAATCATGGAAGCCTGTCATAAGAACTTTCACCGAAATCACCAAAAGAATCAAAGAATGAAAGTAAGAATGATGTACGTCACGTGAAACTAGCCGATATATACTTATATTTTACTTACTTTCAATGCTTTTTACTTGTTTTACTTATATTCAATGTCCTTGAAGATATTTATACACTCAATTACATCATTGTCATTTTAGTTCCTTAAGAACTTCTTGTTGTTTGTTAAATTTATAAATTCTTTATAATTTATGCAATATAGTACTTTGTCTTTATTTGTATTTTACAAGTTAAACTAAAGTGGCAACACCATCTGAAAATATTCATAAAATATAAAAATGTCAACGATACAGTTTTCTTTCGAAATACTAATATTTAAATATTTGTTATTAATTAAGGTTTCTAAACGAATTATTAGTTGTGATATTTCTTCATCGTAAGGATTTTTAATGACGAAAAGTATTTGAAACAAAAGCGACCTGGAAGTAACTGGAAATAATAAGTTCAAACTTTTATTTTTACGATTCTAATAATGAGTGCTAAAATTCCCGATGACGTTGATGTTGTGCGGAAATTTAAAAAAATAAAGGGCTTGACTTCCATGATTCGTAAAAAATTAGAGGATTGCAATATTGAAGAAATTTTGAATTTTGAAACTTCGCTGGAAAAAAGTGGAAAACTTCAGTGTGATTCACTCATTCCAGGAGAATCTTCAACTGTTGAAGATCTTTTTATAAAAAATATGAATTCGCTATACAGAGTTCGTAATGAAATAGAAAAATATATATTTCAGAATAAAGAAGATAACGTTAATGAAAATTTTTACGATATTAATTTGCCGCCAATTTTAGATTCCAAGTATTGCAATGGAGCAAGTCAGATAAAACAGGAGCAACAACAAACACAAAGTAAAAAAACAGGAACTATTTTTCCTCATCACTTACAAAATTTCGCCAATACCAGCGCCAATGTCAATCCTTTTATTGCAACAGACCGCGCAGAAGTGAGTGAAAATTTTAAAATTGGAAATATGCGTAATGACGATTCAGTCAGGAATAACATATTAATAGAGAATATAAATAGATTAGATTTTCTCAATAATTCTTCATACAGTTTTACTGAGTTAGAAGAACAGTCCGATCGGTTAATTATGGTTGAAATTTATCGAAGAATTTCGAACTTCTTTGAAATAGGTATCGTTACTCCCGTTGCAATGCGAATCGAGAACTATTTCGAAGTGTTTGAATTTGGCTTAGCAATAATTGTGTGCACGATTCATATGTTTTTTGCGAATGCTAAGGAGGAATTAAGAAAGAAGCTGAGTAGAATAAAGATAATCGATTCCCATGAAAAAAGTTCTATTAAAAGTGAACTTTCAACTCAAACGTGCAATCCTGTCAAAAAGTTAGATTCCACGGAACCGTTAATTATATTAAATTCTAGTAACAATTCAAAAGAAGACCTGAATGTACTAAGTAAAACTGAACATGACAAAAGTGTTAATGAAATCAATGGCGTAAAAGAATTTTCGACTGATAGTAAAGTCCCTAAATATGGAAACGGTCCAAGTAACAATTATGAGGTCAGAAAAAGCAAAGAAGAAATTCCAAAACTAAAAAGCCTGGATGAATTTGATAGCCACTTATTGAAAAAATCTAATTATTTTCGCTCTGAAATTGAGGGGGTGGCAAGAGATAATAGAGCATATGAAGGTATTGATAAAAAAGATGAGAAATTCGAAGAAAAAGCGGTGGTATGTTGCTATTATGCAGATATCAGTGATTTGGATTTAAAGGACAAACTTATTGGAAATTCAACGCACGTATTTAATAAAGATACCGACCTACTTGCTGAGTCTCCACCGGAGGAAGTGTTCTATTTAATGGATTCGAATATACTGTCGAATGAAATAGAGTTATTTGAGTTTGGAAACCAGTCAGAATCATTTGATGTACTGCCTCCAGTTAATGAAAAAGAAGAAAAGAACAAACTTATTGGAAAATCAACGCATGCATTTAATAAAGATACCGATATACCTACTGAGTCTCCAGCAGAGGAAGGGTTCTATTTAATGGATTCGAATATACTGCCTAATGAAATAGAGTTTTTTGAGTTTGGAAACCAGTCCGAATCATTTGATGTGCTGCCTCCAGTTAATGAAAAAGAAGAAAATGAAACAGAAATTGAAATTTTTTGCAACATTTCAGATAGGTTTTCAGTTAAACCAAAACTTCTTGATATCGATGAAAAAATATTTCAAGAAGTAACTCAATTAAATGCGAATAATTTTGGTGTAGGGAAAGAACTTGAAGAAAGTCATTTAACATTTATTGAAAACTTTGAACAAGATATATTTTCTTCTAATTATGAAACAAAATATGAAAATATAGATATCACCACACCTTTGACAAACAACAATTTAGCTTCAAAAAATGTATATGAGTTTGCAAAAAGCTTTTTAGACGATTTCAGTGATTTAACTTTATGTGATCAACTGGGAGAAATAATTCCAGATGAAAATAAGACAACACTAGAGTTTGAAAGCTGTTCCAATGAATCTGAAAATAAAAACGAAGCAAATATTACTTACGAAATATTTATGGTTGATTCCTCTATTTGCGGAGATCACGATAACGATGAGTTCACATCTCTTCTTCACGAAAGTGCACTCACTTTTGACACAGTTGACTTAAATAACACTGTGTGTGTTACTGCGGAGAACGAGATGTTAAAGAAAAGCCCAGAAGTACCTATATTTAAAAATAACTCCAAAATTAATGCGTGCACAGAGAGCAATTTAAAATTGGGAGATTACAGTTTCGAAAAAATTCTTCCAAAAAATCAAGAGATGGACATGGACAGTAGTAAAATTTCATATGAAAGTAATAATTCTTCAAATGAGTTAAGTAACGAAGATTGCTCACAACGTAATGTACTGATAGCGGAAAACGCGTGCAGTGCAATCGAAGAACTAAGTAAAGAAAATTCAACAGAGGAAAAAGTGATTGACATCACTGAGTATGATACTATAAAAGAATGTGAAGCAAACGTTACCGCTTATGCATATGATATTGAACATGTTCCGAATGAGGTAGAGGATCTAAACTTAAAAACTCAAACTCACACAAGAAATGTGCATAAGTTGAAAGATATCGTAAAATTGAAGAACGACGTGGAAATAAACAGTTCTAACCTTATTTACAATGTCGAACAATTAGAATACGAAAATTGCAGTACAGCTAACACTCCTAATGAAATAAGTCACAGTTTTACCGATTCCCAAGAGTTCAATGATACTTTAAATCTTTCTTTAGAAGTAAATGGATCTTTTCAATGTCTAGAATGCATGGAAAGTTTAGAAGAAAATATCGAACACCATTCATACAATATTGTTACTGAAAAGGAAAGTTCTAATATGATTAAAATCACGCAAGAGAAAATCGTTGATCTTAACAAAGCATTTTCATCTTCACTACCTGACGTCCGATACATCGATGAAGATTATGAGGGTAGTGCTCAAGAACTTTCGGAAACTTCTTGTTCGTACAAATTAAGTCAATCCGTTGATGAAGGAGGAAACAAAAGGTGTTTTCAAAGTCAAAATCCTTCTAGAATTTGTCACCCTATTTCTGTGAAGAATTCGGAAGAGAACCCAAATGAAGATATCCAAAGCTGTCTATCCGATGCCTCGGAACCTTTTGAAATGGAGACTCAGCCGTCTAGTTTTAATAATGTGAATCCAGAAACGAAAAACGGTCACATTAAACACGAAGATTTTCCATGCTCAATATCCTGCTCCTCGGAAACTTCTGAAAAGGAAGCTCCGTCGTCTAGTTCTGATAATGAAAAAAAATCTGTGTCAAAAGGGAAAGCAGTGCATGAGAAACAAGAAGATTTTAAATCATTGCCATTATTTGAATTGGAACTTTTGGATATGGAGGCTCAGTCGTCTAGTTCTAATAATGCGGAATCAAGTTCCGCGCCGGAAGTGAGAGCAGGCAGCAAGAAACCTAAATCGCAAAAGAGTTTCAGGTCGAAAATGTCTTCCATGTTCAATGGTGTAAGGAAACTTCGTGGAAGAATGGTGATGGCTGCCAGAGAATATGAAAATTACAAGAAACGAAATAATCAAAAGGATGACTCACTTGATTAGCATAGTAAATGTGATTCTTTTGCATTCGAATACTTTTTAAAGTGAGCTTTAAACATGCAGAAATAATATTTTTTTCTTTCCTTTCTTTTTAAAATTTGGAAGTATTTGTAAAAGTGTTTTATTGAATAAAGTACTTGTGTAAAGAACTAGAGTAAAAGTTCTACAATCTTTTCAACTGCCCCTGTTTGAGACATTATAATAACTACATCGTTTAAGAATTTCAATGAAAAAAGTTCTTTAATGGACGACTAGAATGACAAGCCGACGGCGAAGTACCAGCAAAGTGCTATCCAACAAACAAACCACCCAGAATTTAAGCTTCACTTTATTTTTGTTGTCATTAAGTAACTCTTTCCTCCTTAGCGAACAATTATTATTGTTCAATTTCAGAAAACCATAAAATATCTACGGATATTGAACTTTATCTACACTCTTAAAACAAAAGAGTGAAATCCACTCCAGTTGGAGAAGTGCATTTTCGACACTGGAAAGGAGTGAATATTAACTCAGACAGAGTTAAAATCACTCGTTTGGAGTGATCCTGTCGGAGTATTAACACACAAAGGATCCACTCTTCCAGGAGAAGTGCATTTTCCAGTTTGAAGGAGTGAAATTAACTCAGACTGAGTTAAAATCGCTCGTTCGTTTTAAGAGTGTACAGTCACCTTTCTAAGTTTCGCGTATCTGCGACGACTATTGCATTACAATTTCAAATGACAAATAATTGAGTCAAGTAATGACAAGTAATTTATGGGTGTTATCTGAGTAACTCTATGTACATTAAAAAGCCCTAATTTTTCAATGAATTAATACATTATTTTTTTATGAAAGATGTTTGATATTTAAACTTCATTTTTTAAGGACTTTTGAATTTTAGTCATAAATCAGAGTCATCTGAACTTTGAAGGAGAAATTCTTTTAGCAACTAAAATCTACCCATATATTCTATTCCTGTGGGAAGTTAATGCCACAATCCATAATTCTACCGTTCGATTTTTCTATTGCTCTTTTTCGTTGAAAGGAATCCTATTGCTCCATCTGTGGTTTATTGATAAACTTCACGGATAACTTATGTTTATAGATTTCAGTTGACATCCAATTTAAACTCTAAATTTAATCATACCCACTTTGTAATTAATTACTATTAATTACAAAGTGGGTATGATTTGCGTTAAAAATATTGATATCATATGTGACGTTGCGGATATAAAAAAAATGTGCTAAGTCCCTCAAAATTTAGATTCACGTGAATGATTTGAAGTTTGTATTTCTGGAAAAGTACGTTTGAAATATTTCATATTTTCTTGTTAAAATAGTGAAAAACTGAAAGGTTTTTAATTAAAAAAATGAAAGTCCCATCTCTCAATCTTTCGTAAAAGATATTTTCTTACGTTCAAATCGCTTATCTTCCCACAAAGTTAGCCATTAAACAAAACTCTCCAAGCCTTAAAATCTAAAACCACAGATCAAACCTTTACGTCCCTCTTTGCTAGCTAAAGATAGAGCTAAAACACTCAGCCTCTAAAACGCGGACATTAATTTGAACTGCCTAACGACACAGTGACAGCGTAATCGTTCACAAAATGACTCGGTAATACAAATTCATGTTGGAAACAACACTCCGGCGGAAGGGGTGGTAAAACTATTTATTAACCGTGCTTCTTCCAATCGCAGAATGCGGAAGAAAACATCAACAAAAACAGGGGATTGGGATGATGTTGAATAATTAATGAATTGTTAAGTTTTATACTGGTTCTTTTACAGGATAGATTCGAATCTTAAGTTGTTGGTCTGGGGATCATAGTCGGTTAAGGCGTTCGTCTTGAATGTGGAAGCTCCCAGGTTCGGGTCCGCTCATCGCCAAAATCACTTTTGACCTGTAAATGGCCCGTGCAGTCAAAAAAATTCCGAAGAATAATACCCCGTGTAGAGGGAGTGCATGTTGAGTATGCTTCAAGCAACACTGCGTACGATGTCGTCATTAACGGTTATGTTGGGTGCCTCGGGTGTCAGATCGTCACTTGACTGCGGTTCTAAATTAAGAACCTCGTCGCCAATAACATCATGTAGCTCTAGTGCGACGATGCAAGACAGAAGACCATATCTGCAATTTTGGCGGTTTTGAGTTACTATAACATCAATAGGGGTAAGTGGTGTACCTTGGACGTATGTGTACCTCGAACCTATGCTGATTCTAGCTCGACTAGCTTAGATATTGAAACAGCACCACATGCAGTTAAAGTATTTGCTACCAGGGATCTCAGTGAAGTTCTATCTGTTTGTTTAAAAGGTCAATTTATTAAATAAGCTTCGAAAAACTAAATTCACAGTTCAAAAGTAAATTTTTGTCAGATTCTTTAGTGTGATTTTTTACTCAAACATGTAGTGTTTATTCAGAAACGATTTTTATGCAATATAAAGCAAAGATTTAGCTATAAAACAGTGTGCTTTAAATTAAGTTAAGTCTAACCATTACTTGGTGATTAACTATTTTGTTTTTAATATCCAAGTGGTGTACCTCGAACCTAATACAAGTGGTGTACCTTGGACTGGTCCAAGGTACACTACTATAGGTCTTATGTGCTTCAGATTGTTGAAAACAATTTTTAAAATTCAAGTAAATTTTGTCCTTTGGAAAATTAAGTATTTTAAGCTATTAATATGCAACCCTGATTTGTAAAATCTAGAAGAATGGAAATTTGTAAGAAATTTTTATTTGGTGTGATAAAGAATTTTTTTTTGTAGTTAATAATTTAGATTTATGGAAGCCGATAAAATTTTAACCATATTTATAAAATAATTATTGCATGCTCATCTAAAAAGATATTTTTTATAACAAATATCTAAGCAGAACATCCTTTTTACGTTTAGGCCAAGTTGTATAAACATATGGGGGGATATTTGAGTTGTTTTTTCAAATTTAAGACAGGAAGATAGCCAAATGCTTTTCTATGGCATGAAATAACAGTTTAATTTTATGCTGCATTTTAACGGATACACCTGAGAAAGATTGCATTGCAGCTGAAGAAGCGAAAAGGGCACTAAAAAAAATAAGGCAATAAAACCCCTTACTAAGCCAATTGACCTAACATAACCAATTACTACAATCTTGGCTAGAAATAAAATTATATTGTAAAATGTATTTTTGAATTTTATGTGGCTAATAAATATTGGTTTTCGGACTGTGAATCGAGTCTCTCTACCTGTTAATAATTGGTCCAAGGTACACTACTGGTTGGACCAAGGTACACCGTCGGTGGTGTACCTTGGTCCTAATTACAATTTTCTGTATTTATTTTTGTAATAGTTGAAATCATTTGAATAACATGTTAAAATAAATATATGTTGTGTATTACAACATAAAGCATTTAGTAAAAATATTTTTATTCACTTTTTGCAAGTAATTAAGAAATTAAAAATTGAAAAGTAAAAATAGGTCCAAGGTAACCCACCTTCCCCTAAACATAAAAGTGGATAATTTATCTTATTATTTATTTTTTTGAAAATACAGATAAAAGAATTCAATTACAATGGTGCAAAGAAAAACACAGACAAATAAAACACCAAAATAAAACCGAAAATGCACTAAAAATGTCAAATAAAGACTTATAATGAGTTAAAAATTTTGGACACATATATAGCTTTAAAAACTTTAAAAGACATATTAAAAATATCCAGTTTATTAGAGAACCTATTGCATAATTTCCCATATTATATTCTAATATTTTATTGCGACCCAAAGTGCCTCATATAGTTCATTGTTAAATTCGCAAATTCAATAAAGCTTAAGAATGTATGTTAAACGTTTATTTTTTCTTACAGCTGCAGAATACATTGCAGAAGAATGTCTATACATTTCGTAAGAATACACAAAATTTATATATGTTTTTAAAAAAATCACTATCTTCATTAATTTTTAATTTTCAAATTATTCGTTGGTAATCTTTAGGAAAAAACTTTTGTGATTCGTATTCGTTTAAAAGAAAAAATTCTTTTGAATAATTAATGAATATAAAAAAATAAGAACTGATAACATCAGTTCCATAAAAACAACATTTCAGTCCATCCTTACAGCTTGCGCTTCCCCAATGTCCATCTTCCCTTCTTTTCACAGCGCCCTCTGCCGGATCAACTTGTTGCCCGCTGCTCTTGGGATGAGAAAATCGTCTGATGATTTGGAGAGAAGTTTTGAAAAGGATTGAAGTGAGGGAAGTCGGGTATTTTTGGAATGCGTACTTCGTATAAAAATGAATTATTGTATTTGAGTAGTTGAAGTTTGAAGTGAATTTGGAGAGTTATATTTTCTTTTCAGCTGCTGTAGGCTGATTTAGTGAATGTAGAATATGGATGTGGTTTTATAGTTTTAGTAGATTTTGATTGAAATTCTGAATGAGTGATTTTCGCTCAAATTAGAAATGAAACTTTTGGACTTAGTATTTTTTAGAACAGATTTTAAGGCATTTATGTAAAATCTTATCCACCCATTTTTTAAGTATTGCAATTTTCCATAAGTGGTTATGAATTGTAACTCAATGGACATTTTCGTGGAACTCGATGTAAAACTTGGAATTAAATAATCCAGTCAAATGTTAAACTTATTAAAAAGTTTCCTGTGGGAAAAAACCTTTTTACTGAGTAAATTTTCGAGAGAAAATATTTTTCTGTAAAAATGTACCTAAATGACTGCCATCTAAAAAACTATCATTGACAACCCCGTAATGGATGACTACGACATACTTACCGACATCGCCGACTTCCTCACAAACTCAACTGACACGGACCTCCCAGACCCCAACTGGACTTCACCCCAACCAAACTCATCAATAGAAATCTTCACCAATTTGACCAGTCGCTCCACTCGCCACGTATCTGTGCTAGGCCAGAGCCTCATTACTTTCTTCTACGGTTTCGGCATCAGTGCCAATGTCTGTGCCCTGGTTCTTCTGGCACGAGGCGAGACGGCGAGGAACAGGAAGCAGACCTTGATGGTTCGATGCTTGGCCTGCAACGACCTGGTGGCGCTTCTCGGGTCTTTCCTCCTCATGTACATGCACCTGTATATGAGCGTGGTGGACAGTCGGTGGTTCTGTGCCCTCAGAGTCGTCCTGAGGACATTTGGACTGTCTTCTGGATGCGTGGCCGTTGTGATGGCTGCTGAGAGGTGGATGGCGCTCACCAAGCCTTTCTTGTACCAGAAGGTAAGTTGACCGATTGTTATTTTGAATTTAATCATAATTTGAATTCTAGCAAGACGGTTATATCCTTCCTTTCTTCCTCAATGGCACGACAGCCCCGGGTTGGCCCTGGCCTTCTTAATCAATTTCCTCCAGGCCTGACTCTGCCTGGCAGTGGTCTTAAAATTTGAGAACTTTAACACTGATAAATCTCTTTCCAAGCAGTCGGCCCATCTCAGCTTTGGTCGACCTCTGGGCCTTGATCCGATGGGCTGAGCCAAAAAGATTATATTTGTCGAACGCTCTTTGTTCATTCGCATGATGTGACCAGTCCATTTAATTCTTTGAATTTTTATAAACTTGACAACATCAGGCTCTCCAAAAGCCCGATAGAGAGACGGTTATATCAATAAAAGAATTTCTTCAAGGTCCAGAAATTCGTTTTGCCACTGCACAAAGCTACAGTAAAGGCCTCATTTCGGCTATATTTAAAACCCCAGTTTACAACTGCATATCTGCAGAAAGACATACATATGATTGAAATGGTGTATCATAAGGCTACTAAAATGGTTGATGGTTTTGGGAATTTAAGTTATTAAGATCGATTGCTAAAGTTAAGTTGCTTGTGTATATCTTGGAAGAGAGAAGGGTTTTAGGGGGAATTTGATTTGAGGGGGAATTTCATTAATTGTTGATTGAGCTATTCAATTGATGTTGTATGAGATGAGAATGTAGGTATTTTTAAAATGAAACTGGACACACACTGCGATATAGTCGGGAGACTTCAATCAGGAACAATCTTGTTGGGCTTCATGCCTGTTATTGATTTTTTACTATTTTATTTAACAACAAAGCAAGGTTTAGCTTTTCAATATTTACCCATATTTACAGGTGGGAAAATATGCTTAGAGGTTTTCATGCATATTAAACTAGAGCAAATCATGCATTTGAACTTAAACTTTTAACATATCTATAAAAAAAAGCAGCATTTATGCATTTTTAATTCACCTCTGCAAGCTTTAAATGCTTACAAGATACAATTCAACGTACGATGAGTGAAAAAAAAGTAAGACATGCATAACTTCTACTTTGAGATATTGAACTAAATTCAACTATGGTGTATTTCTCAGATACGCACTCCTTCCTGATGTTAAATATGCATTGCCAAACATTAAATTAAAAAAAAAAGTATCTATAAAATTGATGTAGAAAAAAATTTGTCTGTTTTTGAATTTTCCACTATTTACCTTGTGGAAAGAAACTGTTGTCTTCTACAGAGAGAGCTAAAATGGTCGGACAGAGGATAGAGTTGGATAGGTATTTGGATCAAAAGTGTTGATTTCCCCTATTTTTTTTAAATCTGCATATCTTTAGCTTTAGTTAAAGACCAAGATTATCGATTTATGTTTGGTGGTTTTCTTTTTACAAGCATTTTTAAAAAACTCTGATTATCAGTTCTTACCTATATCTTACTTTCCTTTTGCGTTTCCTGAAATATAAAGTTTTTCAACAGGAACACTTTTCTCATGAACTATAAAGGATATCAACATGTTTTGTTTTATTATTTATTCCCCATTAATAATTGATTTTAACTGAGGAATTTTAAATATCTCTGCTAAAAGAATTGAAATAACTTAAAATCTGTTTTGTGTGTGTGTTTTTGTTACATAGTTTAAAAAAATCACTGTGAAAGTAGTTTTTCATGCTTTGAAATATGCTCAGTTAGAATCAATAGAAGGTCAGTATAAATCAATATAAGAAGGAAACAAAATCTAAAAAAGTTCATAATGATGCGCAAACCCTCGTTATATCGCGCTTTCCTTGAGACAAGCAAAAAAAAAAACGCCATGTAACTGAAAGCGCGATATAAGGAGGGACTTGATCAATAATATATTTTTGTATTTTTCCTCCCAACAAAAGTTTAGTTTCTAAACTAAAGCATAATATTATTTGAAAGATGAAACTAAATCATATTAAATAATATAACTACTCTAAAAAAATTAAACAAACATTTAAAAAGGACTTATTATTAATTACAATAAACCATATTATTGCACAGGTAATACTGTAATATTTTTCACTCATTTTGTACTAAAATATTCATTTAAGTTAGATGCTTGGATTTTTCTCGTAAAACCTGCTTTCCTGAAAATCTCTACGAACGAAAGTTTATTAACTGTTTTTCACCAATATTAGAAGAATTTTTTCACCAATATTAGAATTGATTTTCAAGAAAGTATATGGTTGATTCCACGAAAATGTGCCATTGACATCATTTTTTAAATTTCAACTTTTTTATTTTAAACAAAATCTGCTCGGCAAAAATTCGTGACACTTTATTTTCTCTTTTTATACCTCCAAATAAACAGTTCGTAAAAATTCAAACATAAATGTAAAATTTGAGTTCAATATAAAACATCAAAACTTTGTCATGTCTGTCACATTTGTCATGTCAGTCAAGCTAATAAATATTTTATAATATTTTACTATTTATACATTTTTTAATTTTTTTCTTTCTTTTTGGCACATCTGAAACTTATATTGATTCCAAAAAAAATTCTAGACTTGAAATGCATACCAGTTAAGAGCAAATGGTAATAATATAAGGTCACTCAAAATCTGTGTCTCAATTTTGTCATGTCAGTCACGGCATGTTTTAACCCAATTAATTTTAAGTATTTTCTCTTGAATGAAAATTTCAGTGTCTTTTTTATAATCAAGACCTTTATATACATCACCCCATGGTAATTTTTCAACAGTCAATTAACATTTAGTACTTTTTGCGAGCCAAGAAAGTTGTCTTATGTCATGTCTCTCACGAATGGAATTAGCCATATATTGGGGGGGAAAACGGTGGGAAAATTGGGAGACATGATACACACACGGCGCAATATATCCGAAAGCGCGATGTAACGAGGCTCGATATAGCGATGGGTTACTGTATCTTATATAGCTATCGAAGAAAATGTTCCTAAAGTTGGGAAAATTAACATGGGACAGATAGAACCATCTGACTCCCCTTAAGGGTACAGGGAACATCTCGTAGAGAAAAAACACTAAAATTTATTAGTCAATGAAACTAATATAACTTTTTTTATTTTTTGACCAATTAAAAAAATTCTTTTAGGTTTAATCCATTGAACTATTATAAATACATATTCATAAAAATATTTAAGGATTTTTATTTTAATATTTAAAAAATAACATTTAAAAGCCGACCCGGTGGCTCAATCGTTAGGATGCTGGCCATTGGAGCTGCTGGGGTCGGGTTCGAATCCCGGTCAGGCATGGATGTTTGTGACCGTCAATAAATGTTGTTATTTGTCAATGTGTTATTCCTTTCTTTGTGACTGTAAAAAAATTCTTTCTGTGTCTGTCCCACTTGACGAAAGCTTATAAGCGCTTCTCTGAACAAGCACACAAGCTGGAATATATATGTACCATATCATTCATATCAACATTTAAAAATGCTTGAAAATTTGAATTTTATGAAACTACATTTCTGTGGGTACATTTTTCTCTGAAAGTAATGTATGTCAGCTCAAATAATTTAATATATAAATAAAAAACTGCTCAATAAGTGTAATGAACCTCAAGTTTTAAGAATACCATAAATTTTAAAATTTTGTTACCTTTAGCACAATTGGTGTCCGAATTATACATTTTTCCAGTTACAGAAAAAAAACTATATATTTTTTAATTATATATTTTTTTGCAATATTTTTGGTTCACTGTGTGACATATTTTTGTTGTTGGCTTTATTGTTGCTATTTTGCGATTACACTTTTGTTTTCATTGATTGTGAAGAGTTCTTAAAAAACTGACCCCTATGTAGACCTCTTTGGTTTCCGTTCTACTTCCGTTCGGTACACGAAACTGTTAGTCACATTTGTGACAAAAAAATATCTGGGGTCAGGTCACGATCCTTCAGTTGGATTAGTTTTGATTTTATTAATATGGTTAAATTAATTCATTGAATACATGACATTTTTGTAGAAACTGTTATTGTTTAAGGGTTGAGTTAATGAATCTTTATGTGATGAATGTTTATCAATGAATGTTTGTGTAATTGAGTACAGAATGTTCAAATGAAATGGATGTTAATTGTAAAAATTAAAATTTTTTCTAACAGATAACTGATAAGTTTACATATTGCAGGTTTTTTTTCGCTTTTAATATTTTATCGGTAACTCTTGAAATTTTTATCACTGATTCATTATATCTGTAGTAATAAAAGAAACAATGGTTCAAAACGGAATATAATGATAGTAATAGTAGAGGAGAGTGAGGGCTAATGGGACAAATTTTTATTAACACAGTATTTCAACAAAATTTTTCAACTACAACAAATTTCACTATTTTTTTAACAAGCTCATAAACTAAATAATCATTTATTTAAAAAAATCATTCATCAGTTGTTAAAAAATTTCCGTATATTAGTTATGAAATAAAAATGTAAGTGTCCCCTTAGTTCCCATGAGGGGTCTAATGGGACAGATTACAGGGCTAACGGGGATATGGTAAATGGTGTCGTAATTAAAATGTGAAAAATGTAAGGTTAATATACCAAAAGGGCCTGAAAATAAAATTTGAAAGCAAACTTACGCAATTTATATAAATAAACATTTATTTTTTAAACAATTATTTCATACAAATATGGGAAAAAGTGGAAGAGAGCTATAAATCTTCATACATTTATAAAGTCATTATTTCCCTGATTTGTTCTCTAATTCTCATTTTTACAAAAACTTTAGATCTAGTGCTTAAACAAACTGTTATGCCAATTTTCTTGTTCCAATTGCCGTGATTCTATGATGTAGCTTTGATTAAAAACTCAACCCGTTAACTCCATGTACCGAGCCCTAATTGTTATTAAAGACTTGTTTCTAGGCACCTGCAAAAGAAAGTTCAAAAAGTTAGTGAAACAAGAATTAACAGATTCGAAAAAACTATAATAAACTATTTAATTATTTGATTTTACTCTTAAATTCAAGTCTCATAATTAAAAATATAGTATAGGGTGTATAAAACAAAGTTAGGGCTAAAACGTTTTTTGCATCTTGGCTTAATGAGTTATAAGATATTTATATAGTATTTTCAAGAAAAGCAAGCAAAATTAGGTTTAATTGTCGTCCCATTAACCTCACAGTGTTATTATATACCTATGATCCAATACAGAACCACATGCATTTTGATACAGTATTTGGCATATCTAATCTTAATTTATGATAAATCTTCAACCTAAAATCATAGTTCAATTCATCTAAAGTATTTATTTAAAACATTTTAAAAATTCAGTTAAATATTTTTTTTTTAAAAATTACTTTGGATTTTCAAAAACAATAAATCTTCCCTGATCTTCAACACATGCCTCTAATAGCTGATCTTTGGTTGTTAAACGATGAAGTCTAGCTGTTGTTATGCTGTAGTGAAAGAAACATTAGAAAGAAAATTATATTTTATTCACCAATTTTGGCCCTTTGTCCTATTAGCCCCTAGTTTCAATTACTTAACTAAAATAGTTCTTCTTCTTTTTTTAATCTTAGATAATAAATGTGAATACATTGTTGTTTAGTTAGGCTTAAACCTTGATGCTATATATATGGTGTATTGATGTCAGCATATGAGTCATAATATAAATGATTTTTGTAAGCTGTTTACTTTGAGGGTAAGGTGAATGCATACATATCGATTGACATAAAATAAAAGTTAACAGAATATGCAAGTCGCCGTTATTAAGGGTATATTCGTGTAAAGCCCGATTTATCAAACTAGTTAAATAATAAACGAAAACACTAGTTAATTAAAGACGAGCAGAAAATTTAAATACTTACAAACAAGTAAAAACAGTTTCCTGCAATTAAAACAATTTTACAATTATTTTTTCAATTGAAATATTTAAAAACTTCATATGTACCTAAATATATATATAAAAAATCATTTAAGCACAATACCAAATAAAATAAAATGTATAGTTTATTATAGTTTACCAAATATATAGTTTATTATAAATTAATTGTATCCATCCTATAGACAGGAGTATAAGGTTTAATCTAATCAATAGTACAATTGAATTGCATAACCCTTCCATCATTACAATTCTATTTATAAACCCACGAATTGCAAAGTGAATTTATGGTGTCGCATCAAAATATTGGTTTACACTCCCTTAGTTTAAATGGAGCTATACGTTCATATTACTGCGGATAAATTTGGCTGCGCTACTTGTGATACACATAATTATATGTATGTGTGATACACATAATTATCTTGAATATACTTATAATATACATAATTGTCTTGAATATAGAATTGATGTCATATTTAGAATGAAATAGATTCATTTTGATGTGTTTCAATTTAAAATGTACAATAAGTTAATTAATAATTTTATTAATAGTACAGGAAGCCTTAAAAATGGTTAATTTCCTTTAAAAGATGCTCACGCATACAGAGAATACGCATTCAATCAATTAAATACAATTATGTTTATAAAATGCTAAGTTGAATGTAAATACATTATTAAATGACAAATCTATTTTATAATTGTTATATATTTTTCACACGTTTATTACTTTTTAATTTTGTAACTAACCTATGTGTTTTCTACATGTTTTGACGGGTGCTAAGTTTGAAATTTTTTCCGACAGTCAGACTATCTGTCTGTCATACTGTTGGTCTGAAACCACTCTTCAGTTCGAACTAAATGAGCTATAGATTTTCAAATTTGGTACACAAGTTTCAAGTAAATTTCAGATGTCATATTATGTTTTTCGAAAAATTGTTCATGCGTACTGAAAAACGAAAACTTTCTTGAACATATCTTTAATCAAATTATGGCGTGTCAACTATCTATTAGTGAGTGGTAAATAAAAGTCGTGTGAAGTTTTACAAGCGAAGCTAAGTTTCTGATTTTCTTTGATATTAATGGATTTTGATTGCACTATTTAACTTGACAAACTTAAAAATTTATATCAAACTAAATATTGTCACGAAGATTAGAATAGATACACAATTCAAAGTAACAATCTAATTTATTTAGCAGACAACAGAATACAGAACTGCCCACTAACTGGTGGGACCTAGGTTTTGTAGTCACATAGAATATTCTAGAATAATCGAAACAGAACATGAAAGAAAGTTCTAGAATCATCCCGATTCCAGGCAAATAATAAATAGCAAATTTTAGTTTAATATTTTTCTTAGATTACCACAACTGGTTGGGAATCGAACCCGGTGCACCCGCTCGGTAGGTGAGTATTCTAACCATTAGACAATCGGCGCATGATGACAGATATCTTTTATGCGGCATTGCTCCCCTCTAAGAAAGGACAGCGTCCCGCTGTCACAATTTTTCGCCCTGGAACGTGTTATGGGTCCTTTGTAGTTCTCTCTTAAATTTATTTTCCGTTTTGGAGAAGTTTTCTCCCTGGAACCTGTTATGGGTCTTTTGTGGTTCTCTCTTGAATTTGCTTTCCTTTTTGGGGGAACAGCATCCTGGCTTCGTCTGTCTTCTGTTTCTATCTGTTTCTCCGGATCATGGTATGGTTTCATACGTAATACATGGACAACGTCCTTCGGCTTTCTTCTTCGGGAGTCAGGATCGAAATCGTGCACTTCATAGGTCACGTCTGATAGACGGCGTAACACCTGATAAGGCCCAAAGTATCTTCTCAAGAGTTTCTCTGAAAGGCCGACTTTTCTTACCGGCGTATAGATCCATACAAGATCTCCGGGAGCATAAGATACCATTCTGTGTTTGGAATCGTAACGTTGGCGATCTTTTTCTTGAGCTCGCAAGGTTTGCACTCTTGCTAACTGTCTGGATTCTTCTGCTCTGGCAATAAGTCGTCTGCTGTAATCATCATCCACATCATCAGGACAGAATGGCAACATAGTATCTAGCGTCGTTTCGGCTTCGCGACCATGAAGTAAATGGAATGGGGTGAATCTTGTCGTTTCTTGTTTAGCGGTATTATAGGCAAATGTTACAAATGGCAAGATTTCATCCAAGTTTTTCTGTTCGGTATCGACATACATGGACAACATGTCGGCTAAGGTTTTGTTGAAGCGCTCTGTTAGTCCATTGGTTTGAGGATGGTACGCTGTTGTCATACGATGGTCTACATTGCACAGTTTGACGAGAGCGGATACAAGTCTGGATTGGAAAACGGCACCACGATCTGTGATAACTACCCTTGGAGCTCCATGTCTCAAAACAATTTCTTCTAACAGGAACCTTGCTACTTCTTCGGCGGTCGGCAAGGCTTTCGTGACAGCATATCTTGTTAAGTAGTCTGTGCAGACTATGATCCACTTGTTTCCATGAGTAGATTTTGGGAATCTACCTAGAAGATCGACTCCGATACGATGAAAGGGTGCGATAGCTGGAGGAATTGAGATAAGGCGTCCAGGTGGTCGTTGAGGGACGGATTTTCTTCTTTGGCAATCCCGACAATGCATTACATATCTAACAACGTTTCGGTACATCCCCGGCCAATAAAAACGTTTACGAATTCTGTCATACGTTTTCGCGAATCCAAGATGTCCTGCTGTGGGTTCGTCATGGAAATGTCTGAGTATGTCGGCCCTTAGATGTTTTGGAATAACTGGCAACCACATCTTTCCATCCGGGTCAAAATTCTTTCTGCAGAGCACTCCATTAATTACCTTAAATGTGTCATTGGTTGGAGAACAATTTTTCGAAGGATATATTTTAGCGAGTTCGGGGTCCTTCCTCTGTTCGATCGCAAGATTCATGCTCGTAGCGACAGCTAAACATCTTTCGGGTGTCTCAGTTTCTTCTTCCACCGGATTTCTCGAGAGAGAGTCGGCATCCCTATGCTTCTTTCCCGTTTTATATTTTACTGCAAAATTATACTCTTGAAGGCGAAGGGCCCATCTCGCCAATCTTCCAGATTGATCCTTGAGACTCATGAGCCAGCATAGTGAATGATGGTCAGTAATGATGGTAAAATATTGTCCAAAAATGTAAGGACGAAATTTGTTGATTGCCCATACGATTGCAAGGCATTCCCGCTCTGTAGTGGAGTAATTTCTTTCGGCTTTTGTTAAAGTTCTGGAGGCGTATGCCAAAACTTTCTCTTCGTTGTCTTGAACTTGTACCAGGACTGCACCAATACCATATCCACTGGCATCTGTATGAATTTCGGTTGGAGCATTTTCGTCGTACATTCCCAGTACCGGTTCAGAAGTAAGAGCTTTCTTCAGGTTCTCAAAGGCTTCTCTCTCTTCTGGACCCCAAAGGAACTGAGCATCACCTTTCAACTGCATCTGCAAGGGTTCGGCAAGATAACAAAAACCCTTAATAAATCTTCGGAAGTAGGAACAAAGTCCAAGGAAGCTTCGTATATCATGTACATTCTGTGGAGTAGGGAAATTGCTGACGGCTTTCACTTTGTCTGGATCTGGACGGATACCACTACTGGATACAAGATGACCTAGTACTTTTACTTCTCGGGCTGCAAAAAGACACTTTTTGTGGTTAAGTAACAAACCAGCATCCTGAAGACATTTCAGAACGAGATTTAGACGAGATATATGTTCTTCAAACGTTTTTGAGAACACAATTATGTCATCCAGGTAGCAAAGACATGTCGACCATTTAAAATGTCTTAGCAAATTATCCATCATCCGTTCAAATGTTGCCGGTGCGTTACAGAGTCCGAACGGCATGACTTTAAACTCGTATAATCCCTCGGGCGTAATGAATGCCGTCTTTTCACGATCTGCTTCGTCTACTTCGATTTGCCAGTATCCAGATCGAAGGTCCATGGAAGAGAAGAACTTGGCGCCCTGCAGACAGTCCAGGGTATCGTCGATACGGGGCAAGGGATAAACATCTTTTTTCGTTACTTCATTGAGCTTGCGATAGTCGACACAAAAACGCCAGCTTCCATCTTTTTTCTTCACGAGCACAACGGGTGACGACCAGGGACTTTCGGAAGGCTGGATGATACCTCCTTCAAGCATTTTCTGCACTTCCTCGTGAATGATTCGTCTTTCCATAGGGGAGACACGGTAGGCTCGTTGGTTTATCGGAACATGATCGCCAGTGTTGATCCTGTGCTTCACATTCGTCCGGGTATCCGTGGTCTTGTCAGTCTTCCTGAAAATTCCAGAAAATGTCCGTAGAAGTTTGGCAAGCTCGTTTTTTTGTCCGGTACTTAAATCAGGAGACATCATCAGGGCGTAATCCATTTCGGCATTCGTCGTCTTATGTTCTATATCGGGGCTATACGACGTGTCGGAAATCGCACATAAATGCATTTCATCTAGGAGCTCAGCTAGTCCTACGAACATTCCGTTTGGGATCACTTGGTGTGTAGGCTGTAGGTTTGCAACCCAGATCTCACTTTGCTCATGATACGAGGTGATCATGGATGGTACAGCAATGTTTTTCTCAAGGAGCAAGCGTTTACTACCTTCGATTACAACATTGACGTGTCCCTTTGCTTGGAGTCCCGATACTGCTATTTTGGTCAAAGAGCGAGGATTTAGGGTATAGTCCTTCGTAGCATACATCTTCCAGACGTCCAATGCAGCTAAATCCTGCAAATTTTCTTCGAGGAACAGCTCCTTCTGTCCACAGTCTATCACAGCTTGGGACGTCGATAAAAAGTCCCAGCCCAGGATTACGTCATGACTACAATGCGACAAAACAATGAATTCAAACGGTTGCTCTAGGCTATTTATACGGACACGCAAAACACATTTTCCTATTGGTCGGACAAAACTTGCATCGGCGACTTTCAGCACAATGTCTTTGGCCTCTGAGAACAACACCTTCTTTAAGGATCGGCGATACTTGTCAGAGATAACGGAAAATGAAGCTCCGGAATCTACTAGTGCACGTATTGGCTTATCGTAGCATTTTGATACAGTATTTGACATATCTAATCTTAATTTATGATAAATCTTCAACCTAAAATCATAGTTCAATTCATCTAAAGTATTTATTTAAAACATTTTAAAAATTCAGTTAAATATTTTTTTTAAAAAAATTACTTTGGATTTTCAAAAACAATAAATCTTCCCTGATCTTCAACACATGCCTCTAATAGCTGATCTTTGGTTGTTAAACGATGAAGTCTAGCTGTTGTTATGCTGTAGTGGAAGAAACATTAGAAAGAAAATTATATTTTATTCACCAATTTTGGCCCTTTGTCCTATTAGCCCCTAGTTTCAATTACTTAACTAAAATAGTTCTTCTTCTTTTTTTAATCTTAGATAATAAATGTGAATACATTGTTGTTTAGTTAGGCTTAAACCTTGATGCTATATATATGGTGTATTGATGTCAGCATATGAGTCATAATATAAATGATTTTTGTAAGCTGTTTACTTTGAGGGTAAGGTGAATGCATACATATCGATTGACATAAAATAAAAGTTAACAGAATATGCAAGTCGCCGTTATTAAGGGTATATTCGTGTAAAGCCCGATTTATCAAACTAGTTAAATAATAAACGAAAACACTAGTTAATTAAAGACGAGCAGAAAATTTAAATACTTACAAACAAGTAAAAACAGTTTCCTGCAATTAAAACAATTTTACAATTATTTTTTCAATTGAAATATTTAAAAACTTCATATGTACCTAAATATATATATATAAAAATCATTTAAGCACAATCTATAATAATAAAAATGAAGTTTTGTATGTGTGTGTGTATGTATGTCTCTCCGAAACTCACAAACTAGACATTTGTTTGACCCGTAACTTGGCACAAATGCGTAGTTCCTACTTGAGTTACAAAATAAGAACTTTCAGAGCTCAAAGTGTTCTATTTTTAGAGAAAATTCGAATTTTCTGGGAAAACTACACCACTTTAGCTCAAATCCGACGATTTCTTTACTTTCCAGATGCCATCTGAAGAAACAATTAAATAAAACTTTCAACGAAAATAAATAAAATTGAAAATGTTTATTTTATTGTGTTGCCATAACTTTCAGAAACTAAATTCATTATTTGAAAATAATTGATATGTTTCAAGTGACGTATTTCCGACAAGTCTTGATTCCTGGATTTCTCTTGGGTTTAGTTGATGATTTCGTCAATGATGGTTCTGTTGATTACAAATATGCATGTTCAGGCAATAAATGTGTAGTTTACCTATAAGTTCTAGAGCTGCCGTTAGGTCTTTATTTTCTCGCCAAATACGTTGCCAATCCCGCCAAATTATAATAAAAACTCGCCAAATGGGCAAACGGTTTGTTAAGCTAATTACTGAACAATGATGGTTAATAAAGGTCATCGAACGAGCTGCATATTAGGGTTTTATGTCTTTACTTGTTCGCCAAATACGTTGCCAATCTCGCCAGTTCATTGATTAAAACTCGCCAAATGAGCAAAATGTTTGTTAAGCTATTACTGAACTATGATGGTTAATAAAGCCATCGCAGTAGAGCTGCATATAAGGGTATCATGTCTTTATTGTTTCGCCAAATATGTTGCCGATCTCGCCAAATTATTTATTAAAACTCGAAAATTGGGCAAAATGTTTTTTAAAATAATTTATAAGCTGGTTGGATATGCTAAGGTCGTTGTGTTAGAGCTGTATAATGTGTGTGTTTGTAGCTATATCTATTTTCTCGCCAAATTATTTACCAAAACGAGCCAAAAGAGTTAAAAGGTTTTATGTATTTATGAGGGAATTGTGATGACATTTATGAGTACATTTTACAGCGTATTTTTGATTTTAGAATATTAGGGCAATGAATTGAGATTTTTTACTTGATAACGAGTGGGAAGAGAATAACTTAAGTTTATGATTTTATAACTGGTTATATGGTACACATACTTGGATCGATTTGATATTTATTTAATCCGTGCGAAGTACGGGTATAAATTTGCTAGTACCAAATAAAATAAAATGTATAGTTTATTATAGTTTACCAAATATATAGTTTATTATAAATTAATTGTATCCATCCTATAGACAGGAGTATAAGGTTTAATCTAATCAATAGTACAATTGAATTGCATAACCCTTCCATCATTACAATTCTATTTATAAACCCACGAATTGCAAAGTGAATTTATGGTGTCGCATCAAAATATTGGTTTACACTCCCTTAGTTTAAATGGAGCTATACGTTCATATTACTGCGGATAAATTTGGCTGCGCTACTTGTGATACACATAATTATATGTATGTGTGATACACATAATTATCTTGAATATACTTATAATATACATAATTGTCTTGAATATAGAATTGATGTCATATTTAGAATGAAATAGATTCATTTTGATGTGTTTCAATTTAAAATGTACAATAAGTTAATTAATAATTTTATTAATAGTACAGGAAGCCTTAAAAATGGTTAATTTCCTTTAAAAGATGCTCACGCATACAGAGAATACGCATTCAATCAATTAAATACAATTATGTTTATAAAATGCTAAGTTGAATGTAAATACATTATTAAATGACAAATCTATTTTATAATTGTTATATATTTTTCACACGTTTATTACTTTTTAATTTTGTAACTAACCTATGTGTTTTCTACATGTTTTGACGGGTGCTAAGTTTGAAATTTTTTCCGACAGTCAGACTATCTGTCTGTCATACTGTTGGTCTGAAACCACTCTTCAGTTCGAACTAAATGAGCTATAGATTTTCAAATTTGGTACACAAGTTTCAAGTAAATTTCAGATGTCATATTATGTTTTTCGAAAAATTGTTCATGCGTACTGAAAAACGAAAACTTTCTTGAACATATCTTTAATCAAATTATGGCGTGTCAACTATCTATTAGTGAGTGGTAAATAAAAGTCGTGTGAAGTTTTACAAGCGAAGCTAAGTTTCTGATTTTCTTTGATATTAATGGATTTTGATTGCACTATTTAACTTGACAAACTTAAAAATTTATATCAAACTAAATATTTACAATCCCCTAAAGCAGCATTCTACGAAATAAATATGTTTTTAAATTTATTTTTTCTTTCGAAAAAAAAAAGTTTTTTCCCCCCCGAAAAGTTAAATTATTAAGACAATCAACTAAAAACCTCAAATATTTTTGTATAAAAGAAGCAGTTTTGTATTATTGACTCAATATTTCTCATTTACAACCTTTTCCATTCTAAAAGGATTTTTTTATGGTAGTGAAAGTTCTTTAAGTGAAATATGTATGGAGCCAAACAAGTATGGAAAAGACGTATGCTATACCTTATGAACATATAATTCCAAGATCATAAAATTCCAAATATAACAGTTGGATAGCTTTATGTAAAAATGGGTCTAAGTCCATTGGACTATTTACCACTGTGCTTTCTAATTCCAACATTTTAGTGAACTTAGAAGACGTGTTCTGAAATATTTGTATGGATTTTTCCCTTTTTATACTCAAGGTTTAATTTACTTCGAAAAATCTATTCTGGGGAGCCAATATCAAAGTCGCATCCTTCATTTAATTACAATTAATGACCTCCTCTTTTACTGACCTTTTTCCCGTTGGGAAGAGCTTTGTGTTTCTAATTTGCAACTTTTCTTTGTTAAAATAGTGTTCTCTAAAAACATAGATAAAATTCTCGAATACTTATAAAGCTACCAGGGAAAATTCATTGTCTTTTATTGGTTGTTAGAGTCGATCATTAAAATTTCGTTTTAAAAAGATAGTGTGAATCAAGGATTGATTCAAACTTTTCTATTTTTGGGATTTAACACGTTTAGAAACAAAACGATTTTTTAAAACAAGTATATGAAATATTTTTGATGTAAGTTACAAGCGTTATAGAGCACATTAAATGAATAACTATTTTGACGGATTAAAACTTTTAAATCATATTTTCGTAAATAAATAAGATACGGAATCTTGAGGTTAATAATGCATTGCAAATGTTTTTATTTTATTTTTTTTGTGAGTTTTAAATCACAAAAAAAAATAAAAAAAATCCATCACTACCATGACAATATGCTCATTCTTGTATTTCCATTGAACGAATTTTTATATCTTAAATATGGCTTGGAATGTCCACTTTTTTTCAAATACCTTTAAATATGGTAACAACTTTTATTAAATTATCTTTCTGCCTTTGAATATTGATATGACATGGTGAACCTCGAAATGAACTCTGTGATATTTTTTTCTACCTGATGCTATTAGGATGTCGTTCACATCAATACGCATAAATCTCAGTTAACTGTGGGCGGCTCTGGCAACCAACTCTACAGGTGGTTTGCAAAAGGAGCCTTTTTTAGAAACCCTTTTGGGGCTGATGTTTACTATAAATGGTGGTTTTCGACTCTTGAAAGACGAAGCCGACCATTTTTATACCGGCCATAGATAAAATGATTAAAAAAAAAAGAGTTGTTCATTGCTCCTGTTTTTTAAATAAAATTTGAGGATTAGTTGTTTTTTTCTTTTGTTAGTTCGTTAGTTGTTAACAGTTGTTACTTGTTAACACTAAACTTGTTAATACTAGTTAACTTGTTAACACTAGTTACTTATTGAGCGTAATTTGTTTTAAATATACTTATATTTGTAAGTTCATCATTTTTTTTTGGTGTTTTGAAGACATAAAGTTTTATCAAGTTGATATGAAAGTATTCAAGTGCCTTTTTTTATTTTTGAGAAATTGATTTTTTTTTAAATTGGAACTTGGAATAAGAACATCATATGAATCACAAATTAATAAAAAACTTTATGTCATATTCGGTTAAATGGAAACATTTCAATAGTTTCTGCATGAACTAAATTTTATAACTAAAAAAACTATGTGCTGGTAACTCAATTGTGGACATAATTTAATTTGTTTTATGTTTGAATTAACTTTATCGAAATGAATTTTGTATTAAAACAAATATATGAAAATTTTCACTAACACAAAATGCACCTTAGATTTCTACAAACTGTAAAAGTTACCATAAAGTATAAAGTCAGTAATTTTTTTAAAACGCCTGATAGTAATCAAAGTAGATAATACCCCCACTTATCAAGAATATCGTTGTATATAGTTTGTCATTCTATAAAATAAATAATGTCATACTTGTGTATAATATATGTACAAAAATTTGCAATGCAACTTGCATTTATTTAAATAACCAAATAGCAGGAGTTCAGTGAGTCACGCTATTATTTTTGAATAAAATTTTAAATTCGAAAGAAAGTGTTAGTAAAAAGATATTTGTTATGAAAAAAATATAATTTATAAAAGACTCGGAATAGATTAATTTTTTCTGGTTAAAGAACAACCAAAAAAGAAATGGAACAGTATCTTCTTTAGTACTTATACAATTCATCGTCATGTCACTTGTAGAGCAAAACTTTATTCTAAGCACCAACGTTTGTCAAACTTTCATTGGACTTCTTTGAGAATGTGGACGACATTCATAGATTTCCAAGTCATACTGTCTCGTTTCAGGGTTGAGTTATGGGAAAAGTTCGGTTGGTAATTGTGAAGATATAAAAGTTTGAGAAAGTTTCCTTGAAAAAAAAAACTTTTTTTAGAGGAAAAGTTAACTATTAATTAACCGATGCAAAGCATGATCTAAATTTTATCAGTAAGGTCATTGGTCAATATTTATGGACATGGTATACGATTTTTTTTAGTACAGTAGATTATAGATCGGCAATTTTGTTCACTAAATTATTTTTAACAGAAATTTCTCCAACGTTACGGACCGCACGATTTTTTACTGAGGATTTAAGGTTGAGTTATGTTCGGAAATGCTCAGCTGGTAATAGTGAAGACATAAAAGTTTGGGAGAAGTGCCGGTTGTTTCGGAATATTTTCCAGAGGTAATGTTTAACTATTTAATTATCTTCCACTATTTAAATATAATATAAATTTTCTCAGCAGGATCATTGGTCAATAGTTGTGACAGTGGAGAGCGAATTATTAGTATTTTTTTTAAATTTCAGTTGATCATTTATCAGTAACCTTGCTCACTAAATACAGATTTACAAAAAAAATTATCCAATGTTTGATAACTGCTTACCGATGTTTCATATGTTGGGCTAAATAAATATTTTGAGCCCTTTTTACAAGAGACAGTTTTTATAGGAATTGTTAAGATTAGTTATTGTAGTTTTTAAATAGCATTTTAATAATTAAATTTTTTACTTTAATTTTTGTAAATAAGTTAAACCTCAAAGAATGTGTTTCTAAAAGGAAATTTAATAAGTTGAATGAACTTTTAAGAATAAAGTTAAACAGGAATTTAGGTTCTATGTGCGCCTTTATTAATTTTTAACAATCTGAAAATTATTTTAAACTAAATAAATTCTATTTTTTTAATGAACCCCTCTAAAACAACTCCACTACGTTAAGTTTCCTAACACAATTTGTAGTAATAAAACAAATGAAATTCTTGCTAAGTTAATAATAATTCAAAAACAAAACCTTCAAAGTATTCTTATTGGCTTAAACTGCCGCAAGTAACAACACTTGAGTTACCATCAGTTATGTCTGCCACTTCAAAAACCCATTTTGCTTGCCTCGCAAAAAGTTTGACATTCCTTTCGTATTTATTTTCAGAAACACATTTTTACGTCTTTCAGGACAGACGTATATTATAGCACATGGGAATATTTTTCAGCATTTTATTTTGAAAACAACTTCAGGATAAACACAAGATATAAAGGGGTTCGCAACATTGACGAAGAAAAGGCGATATTTTACTCATACTTTTTTCATTTTTTTTATGTAATAAATGTTTGCATAAAAACAGTCACTTTCATTAAGGGTACACCCGTGCAACGTCGGGTTTATAAAGCTAGTAATATTACATGAGTAAAATTTAAAGTTTTGTAACACTTTTTATTTTTAAGAGATTTTACTAATGATATAAACATTAAAAATCAAGAATGTCGTTTCAAATTTCTGTTAAATATGGGGTGGGAGGGAAATAATGAAATATTTATTCGATTGATAGTGTGTTTGATTTTTGATGCTGTGCGTTCTGTTATGTTCATGATGAAATAACTAGAATAGCATTGTCAAGACTTATTTAGTTAATAGTTAGTGTAAAGTATTTTCATCATTAGTTTCTTTCCCTTCCATCTCATTGATTTATTCATTGATCCATTTCTATATTTATTCATAAATCCATTCATTCATTGATTTATCTATATAACTTTTTATATTTTGTTAATTCAACTTTAACATATCATCTAGCACTTTACCATTACCAATGGCACACAACTAAAGACATCACTTCCATCACACAAGTTGTCGAACCAACAAACCAGACAACATACATTTTTTAAATCAAGTAATCTCTCATCCTACCACACCAGACCAACATTTAGGCTAATGACCTTTCCAGCCGCCATTTTTTTGCCCCCAGATGTCGGGAAAACGGGCAAAATGTACACACGCTAATTCCAAAGCAAACGAGCCCGGCCCGCCCGGTTCCTGGATATCTAAATTAATGGGAAGTGATTAGGCCAGAAAGTTGGCTCTGTGTTCTTCCTATGGAGGTTAAAAAAGACGAAGATGGCTCTTTTGAGATAAATACTGTGAAGGCTGGGTTGCCATGTGAAACCATCATCGCCTTATGCGCCAAAGCAAACATTGGGAAATATTAGGTGATATTTTATTGATTAGTTGCTGTTAATTAAAAAATAGAAAAAAATATTCTATAAGAAGCTGCCTACCTCTATAACTAAAAATACCGAGAAACGTCATCGATTTATAATGTAAATGTGAAAAGAAAAATCTCTCAATAAACGCACCTACACTGCTAAAAATTTCACTTCAACGTTGAACCAAATTTTGGTGGAAAAGGAAGAACTTATAGTAGATACACCATAAAATAGTTCAACATAGGTTGAACCAAATATCACATTCTGGAAATGGACCCTGCTTTCACGAAAAATTGCCAATTCTACTCCAATAGTACGAAAATTTGGTTCAAGGTCTTTACCAACTGTAGAGCAGCACCTTTGTCATTGTTTTGTGTTTTCCAAATGCCGACAAATTAAAACTACAGCACATCACAATTAAACTAAATTCGATTATGTACAAATAAATAAAATTATTAAATTTTAAAGCATGATAATTTAAAACCAAAAGTCGACAATGGCTATTATATCATAGCTGTTCCGGCGACTTTTTAGATGGCTTCATTTTTTCTCTCGCCAAGCATCATCATCTTATTTCATCTCTAGTTCTCCCTCATTTTTCCTCCAGCGAGAATGTGTGTGCCATCAAGATGAAACTGAACCGTCCATTGCGTGGGCTTAACCATCGGTCCAAGTGATTGGAGAAGTAACAAACCGTTTTTGGTCTTAGTAACCTGTTATTTTACGACCCCTGCAGTTATATTTATCTTTAAAATTAAATTTAACCTCGAATGAAATTGGTGTAGAGTTTGATTGACCATTGATCAAAACTTCGATATTTCAAAAGTTTACGCGACCATGATGAGTAGCTGGTGGTGCTGTAACATGGCAATAGGAGATGGCTGAACGTAAGATGTAGGCTTCGTGTGAAACTCTTAATATATACTAGAAGACATCAGCTTTCGTTAGGTATAGGTTCAAAATTATATATAATACAGTGGTGGCCGAAAGTGTGGACACTTTCTGAAAGTTTCATATTTTTCAACTTTGTGTGATTACAGAATATATGAATTGTATATCAAATTGAACTATTTTTTTTTAAATTAAAAGTAATTTAGTCTTTAAGAGGACCACTGTGTGAACATCGCTGAAGCCGTCTGTGAGACCTTTGGTCCCATATAATCTATATCTATGGACACAACATCATTATCATAAAAGTAATTTCATGCAGAATTAAAAATAAATACAATATTACAATATCTGTATTACGAATAAGTTATGCGACTAATAGTATGATCTGTCTTAGTTTTGCAAGTCCTTGAACCACCAACTTGTATTGCAATTTCAGCACAAGAGAATCCATTGTTTGTGATTGTTTGTTCAACTAAAATTAGCATAACTTTATTTGTAATACATATACTTTAATTCTGTTTTTTTAATGACATTCTACAGTAAATTATCTTCAATTTAATATTTAAATGTTTGTATTTAAGCGAAATTTAATAGATGCAAGAACACAGGTAACAGTTCAAACATATGAAACTTTCAAAATGTGTACACACTTTTGGCCACCACTGTAGGTGCCTGTTATCGTAAATTTTAAACTAAGAAATAATTTTTAAAATCTTTTGACTATTAAGACTATTACAACGGAATTTGTAAAGGAGGGGGTACTGACAGACATCAGACAAAAGTATAGAAATCTTCCGGATACTTTATCCTAATTTCTATTTTTTATTCGTTCAAATAAAAAAAATAATGCAAACTAAAATGATGAGGGACAGCAGTTTTGCAAAAATAACATAAAAATCACATATTTCTTGGTGAAAAGGAATATATAGGCTCTTAATAATGGTTTGTCTGTTTGCTCAAACCTCTAAATCAGGTTAGCAAATATCTATTTTTCTCTTTAACTAGCAAACACATTTTCCGTTAACTAAGTCACAACGGACCAATTTCAGAGGCTGATTTTCTGCTATTTTGTTTCTGAATACACACTTTCCTTCATTACCTCTCGGGGATTTGGCTATAAAAATGAAAAAATTTCCAATTCCCCTGTGAAATTCTTGGGAAAATGTTGTGCGATTCGTGACCAGGATAACTATATTATTATTCTGATAATGTTCTTAAGGGGATACGGTACCCAAAACGTTATTTCTAAAAATAATAATATAAACTTGTAAAATACAGTGGTTTTATATAATGTTCTACTCCTCGTTCAATTTTGAGAATAGCCCCACCAAACTTTAATAGTTTGTTTTCAGCCCTACTTGTTCAAGAACTGTGCATGGATTTTAAAAATGTGAGTTATAATTAAAAAGTAAAACGCATTTAAAATCTAAAAAAAATCGGAAAAAAAATACAAATTATTGAATTCACCATTTAAAACAACAACAACTGTACACAGTAGAGCATATTCCATGCTTAAATTTGTGCACCATATGCATGAGACAGGTTAAAAATTTCACAATTCTAACATAATTAGGAATAAAGCCTTAGGGATTTATTAAACACATGAATTAAAGGACGCGGAATAGATTAAAAAAAAAAGGTTAAAAGCAGACGAAATACGTATTCAAACTTACAGGAATGACTCCAGAAAATATTTAATAACTTTTTTCTACAAAAGATATTAATATGAAACTTTCAGTATATGTTCAGAAATACATATTGTGAATAACAAGAAGTAAAAATTAAAAAATCATATATTTTGGCCAATTTTTGGTTACCGTATTCCCTTTAATTGACCATAACGCTCTGAGTATTGTGGTGCTCTATACTAATAGATGTATGGCCCAATTCAAAAATATTCTCAGAATAGTAATATAGTTGTTTTACAGAAAAATACTATTGACCATAGTTGCATTGATACACTATAATAAATATATTTTTAAATATATAAATAGATTTTTTATGAATCATACAATTTTCTGAGACGAAATTTCCAACAAAGCCAAAAAGTTTCCAAAAATGCATGATGCAATCCAACTTGTTAATTCGAAATGCAAAGAATCTAGAAAGTTAGTTTCTCGTTTCTCTATAGCCTAATTTGACCTATCCAAAAAAAGGAAAACTAAGAACGTAATATAGTTCGAATTACCCTAATATGTATTATCCCTGTTCGAATTATTGTGATTCGACTCGATATTGTTCAAAATTACCAATAAATAGCCATTTTTACAAAATAAAGTTACATTAAAAAGACACAGGGATAAGACAAGATAATTTAAAAACAATGTATTCCAAAATGACGGCAATACTCTTAGAACAATAATATGTATGGAATATATATGTACCTACCATATATACCAATGTATATATGGAATATATATGTACCTACCATACTATAGTTAGAATTTTCAGAATAAAATCACTTTTCAAATGGTTGACAGAAATCTATTATTTTTCCTTCCTAATAAAATTTTTCTCAAAAAAATTTATAGTTATTTTCTGAGTCTAGTAAATTTCATGAAGTTCTGAAATTGGTCAATTAGTGTAACAATAGTCACTCGATACTTTTAAAGAACTTGAGAAAGACATCCAACTTCGAAGGTCGTAAAATATAGGTGAGGAGATATAATAGAGTGAAAAGCATCGTTACTGGAGCGAATTTTTTCGTGTAAGCTATTCTTTATCGCTAATAAATTCGTCATTTTTTTTAGGTAGATTGGTTATAAAACATTGTTTACCCCTTTTTTCTTATCTCATAATTGAAGAGCTTAGTGGAAGAACGTGCTAAGTGACAAAATGGTGAAAACAAGAACATTAGCTTTAAAGATTTTATTTTGCACTCAGATGTATTAAAACGATATTTGAAAATTGTAAGAATCTATTAAACTTAGAGTTTACGAAAAGGAGGAATCTTCTAACCTTTTTAAGAGGGAATGACTTGTTCATTGACACAAAAATCTTAACACAATTATTTTTCAAAAATGTCACTTAGCACTTTCTTCGTTTCAATTAGTATTGTTCTTTTTTTGTAACATACTATCTTAATATTTTCTACTTTCTACTATTGAAACAGTTTGTTTAGAAAGGTTTTTGTGGTATTTTGTATTGACATGAGATAAACACTATTTTGTTTCGCAAATAAGTATTTGGTATCTGTTAATACTTTTTCCAAAGTACATGACGTATTTTTTTTCTTCTAAGTTTGGCCTAAAATTTCGATGAAAAGAAATGCAACAATCTTTTTTATCTCTAATGTTCCCCTATTCGTCATTTAAAACAAATTACAAAATGTGTAATGCTTAAAAAGTCACTAAATTAATACTTTTCGAAGTGAAATAAATCCATTATTTGTAAACGCATTCTAGTAAGAGGCAATTTTGAAAAGCTACTGTGTAAAAGATAGGATTTTTTTTTTTTTAAAAACAGAACAGGCAAATTATTTTCGGTGTTTGTAATCTCATTTTCATGAAATTGTTTTTCTTGATTGACATTTTCAACCATTTACGCTTACCAAATTAATCGTGAAATAAATTTCAATATTTGTCGTTTTGTGTGAAACGTTGCTCGGTTACATTTATTGTTATTTGTATAAAATATTCTGCAAATATTTGAGGCATTAATATTTATTTCTTTTTTAGTTAACCAAATTAAAATGTAAGAGCGTAACTGTAACAAATAAATAAAAATAATCATCTATGCATTTCTTGCAAGTATTCATGGCTTTTCTCCATAACGATTTTATGCCACTCTGCTACTCACTATACAGCCTCTGTAAAAATATTATACATCATTCATAAGACACATCCACTTTCTGTCCATGACAATGATAGAAGCAAACAACACACTTTTTTGAAGATGGGACAAAAATCTTGACCTTGACCAATAAATTTTGGATTCTTAGCGGAAGTAGCTCTCGATCAACAAAGATGACTTTCCGGTCAGCCAAAGAAAGGTGCTATAAGTAGAAGTTAAGATTATTTATTCATTACTGAGAAACTGGGATTTGATAAGTCTTGTTTATTAACTGACCCCGAGTCTAGATGACTCCCCGTTGTGGTGCCATATAGATTAATGACACGATTTATAAAGTTGTCATTTATTTGCATTAAACATTTGACATCATTAAAAAATGTCAATCATTTAATTGTAGATAATTCAAATTTTTAAAAAATAGTTCATTTTATGAGCGACAAGATTAAACCTTGTCTATCTAGAATGCGAGCCTCGAAAGCATTTTCCTCCCCTATCACAGCACGTGGTTTTCTTCGAAACGGCGACGTGAGCGTGTTTTCACCCACCTTACTTGGGTTTGAACTGATCGGATTGTTAACCTCACAACAGAACATCAAAAGCGTTAGGTTTAGAAAAGCGATGCTCCCCCCGTTTCCTAGAAAACCATGTGAAGGGATGAGAAGAAAGTCTTTTCGAGGCTCGCATAGTAAATAGACAGATAATAGCAAAAGTTTATCATGCATCAATAAAGGTGAAAGTCATCGAATTTTTTTTTAATTTGGAATTAGCCGCAATTTTTCGTTTAATGCTAACTGTTTAGGGAAACTTCAAAATCGAAACAGAATATTCGAATCGTTAAATTTTGAGAAAAACAATTATTGATGTGACAAAAACTCTTTTTATAATTGCGTGAAAAAAAGCCGACTTTTACATTATAATTTCAATATCAGACGCGTGCACAAAGCTAGACTTTTTGAAACAGTGAAAAAAAGTACTTTTTTTCACCCAAAAGCAGTGAAAAAAAAGACTTTGTCGCACTCTTTTTATAAGATGCCAACATTTCAAGTAAAATTTCGATTTGATAGTACTCATAAAATCCAAAGATTTATCGATCTGCTGTATTTAAAAATATTATGCGCGTGAATTATTTTTGAATCAATGAATTTTTTTTCTCGTGATGGGAATATTTCTTAAGTCACGCCCTTCGAACTGCGAGTTCATTGGTTGCTTTCTTTGACAAAATGTTGAAACACGCTTATTGGTTTTTTATAGCGTCACGCGCTCCGAACTGCGAGTTCATTGGTTGTTTTCCTTGACATCTCTTAGTCTATTTTAGTCTAATTAGCACGTGAATTATTTTTGAGCCAATGAGATTTGATTTTTTTCACACAATTATAAAAAATAGTGTATGAAACACGTGCGAAAAGTAAACTTTTTAAAACACGTGTCTTTATTTCACTCGCTCGTACCTCGCTCGTGAAATAAAATCCACTTGTTTTAAAAAGCATTACTTTTCGCACTAGTTGCATAAATATCTATATCATTTTGGGACACGCTAAAAAAATTAGTAATCATGGACTTTTTTTAAACTAGGGTATGAACTATATTCCTTTTGAATCATTCCAATTATCTGCTTAATTAGTACAGTACAAACTTTGTTAATGTTTTTTATTATTCACGTTTGAATTAAATATATATTTTTGAATATATATTTAATGAAAAAGAGTATTTAGAAATAAAATCAATCAATAAATTATTTCCCGCCTTTTTCATCGACTAAATTTGGAACAAAATTTTCTTTTACAACTGCTCCGCCCTCACATAATAACAAATGAAAAAATTTAAATCAAACATTATAGCATCTCTTTTCATTTAATTTAATCTATCTTTCATTTTTGAAAATGTTTTTTGATTGCGAGTCAAGAATCTTTAAAATTAATTTCGATATAGCCTTTGATGATAATTTTGAACCAATAAATTTAAAGTGAATTTTTAGTAGACATGTGCATAATTTATTTTCAATAAATTTCATTTAAAATCAATTTGTTTTCAATAATTTATGTCGGTGTCTCTCTTTGAAAACGGGGAAGTATTTTTATGTGTTCATGTGATAAGGTTTTTATTTTGTAGTACATTTTAAAAATATATATTATTTCATCATTTAGTTTCCAACTTAGCACTATGATCATCAAAAATTAACATTGAGTAAAAACTTGTTATTCAATATCAGACATTTAATGCTTTGCTTTTATTTCCAGGAGATCCATTTAATAGCTGAATAGTAATTAGTTGACTTAATTATTTTGAAATTTTGTGAGATTTCTTCTTAATTTTCATGCAATTTTAGTTCATGCTTTTTACGCCTGAGATATGAGGCCCCCAAGGTTTAGAATATAAACACATTGAATTGCAATATGAAACGTATTATTGTCACACTCAGACACCACAAATCATTTACAAAATATTCGGAATATTCTAATGAGGGAATAACCATGGGACAAATTTCATTTGAATACTTTTAATCTGAGGAACATCGAAATTGAATTTCTTACACTCTACTCAACCAATTAAAATACACCCCGTCGATATTAGATGCGTCTCAGCATTCAAAAGGTCCGAATTAATTTATGAAAATAAGTTTAGAACAAACTTCGCTCTGAAGCAGCCGTTATTCATGTGTATTGGGACCACCCTAGACGTTGTTGGCGCCTTAGAACTTTCAAGAAGCGACTACTCTTTGTTTGTCCGAATGGAACTAAGCATCTTAGAAACTAAACGATAGTTGCACAAAATTTAGGTGTTAATACTGTATGTCTGAAAGTAAAAGGACAATAATGCGTTGGCTAACAAACAATTGCTGTCTTTAGAAAAAAAAAAACTTTAAATATTTTTAAGTGATATATCCATCCTTTTAATCACAAGTTGGACGTATAAACTTTTGTTTTAATTCATAGTTTGATTTGTAAACTACTTATATTTGACTTGAACACTTCCTTTTTCTAGCAGAGAAGCTAGGCTTTGATAGCTGCGTCATATCACTGTTTTATCATTTAATTTTATAAATCATTTTGAAAATACTAAAAAAGTTATGATTATTTTATATTCAGAGATAAATTTCTGTCAATTTGTGGTTCCCTTGTCCTCCTTTATTCACGGCTCAACCACACTTTACCATTTCTTAAAACAAGTTTCTGTAGCAGTCAGTTCTTTCCGTACTAACACCTTCCGAATACAAATCTAAGAAAGTTATTCTATTTGCCACAAAGTATTTCCTTGTAGATATTTTTTTTGTTTTGCGACATTTCCGAGTGGATTGTCTTTAGTGACCATAACTCAGATAGTCAGACTGAAATGGACATCCAGACATCCACATAGACACTATATTATATAGCTGAGGACGTTCACCTTTCTGGAACATGATAAAACTTTTAATATTATTGTCGTCTAAGGAAAAATTAATATAATGGATTGCAGAATATGTTGGAGAATTAAAAGATAGGGGATAAAACTTTTAACATTATTGTCTTCTGAAGAAAATTTTTGAATTGATTACAGAATATATTAGAGAATCAGAAAATGCATTATGAAACTTTTAGTAATCTTGACATTTACAAACTTGACTCAAGAAATTAATAGATGTAATAGATTACAGAATATATGGGAGATAATTATAAGATACAGTTTTCTAATTAAACTGTTTTATAAAGCTTTGGAAACAAGCTATGCAAATATGAATATGGAAGCTGATGATTTTAACCTTTTTGGATGTATGATAAAGTTTTTAATGTTATTGCACAATCCGAAGAAAAATTTATACAATGGATTGCAGAATATATTAGAGAATTAGAAAATGAGTTATAAAACTTTTAATAATCTTGACATTTATAAACTTGGTTAGAGAAATAAATAGATGTAATAGATTGCTGAATATATTGGAGAATAAGAAGGTACACTTTTCTAATTAAACTATTTTGTTAAACTTTGGAACAAGATATATAAATAAGCATATGTGGCAGTTGAGGATGTTCACCTTTCTTGGAGTATGATAAAACTTCTAACAATCTTGTCATTTATAAAATGAAATTTCAAGAAATTAATAGATGTAATTGATTACAAATAAATAAGGGAATTTGAATATACGGTTTTCACATAGAATTTTCTCAAATACTTTTGATACAAGCTATGTAAATACGCAAATGGGCGATGAAGTTAAGGATGTTAAAACTTTTAATAATCTTGACATTTATAAATTATATTTTCAAGAGTGAAATAGTTTAACAAAGATTAAAGGATTTTTAGGATTGCAAGTCCTTTTTTAATTAAACAAATTTCTGTAAAATTTCAGAAATAAAATATGCAAAGATGCATGAGTACAAAGTTTTATGTTAGACATTGTGGAAGTTGAGGATGTTCACCTTTCTGAAATTAGAGCAAAAGTTTTAATTTTATAACTAAATTATTTTCTAAACATTTAGAATCAAGGAGGTGAAGTCGAGGATTTTCACCTTTCTGAATACATTACAAAGCATTTAATAATCTTGACAATTATATCCATATTTTTCAAGAATAAAACAGATCGACAAAGGTTACAGAACATATTAGAGAATTCTAAGCTATAGTTTTCCAATCAAACCATTTTTGAAAACTTTAGAAACAAACTATGCCAATATGCATATGATAGCTAAATTTGAAGATGTTCACTCTTATATTCATAAAGTACCTTCACCTTTATATCATTCGTAATATAAAACTTCCAATATACTTAATATTTATAAATTGACTTTCAAGAATAAAACTGATAGAAAAAAAGGTTACAGATCACATTATTAGCAAATTTGAAGGTACAATTTTCTTATCAAACATTTTACTAAAACTGTGTTGGAACAAGCAATGGATATGTACGCGTATAAAGTTGAAATTTTTTATGCAAAGTAAATTAATTTAAAAATTAGTATTTATTTTTTTTACCAAAAAAACTTATGTAAGGCATTCAAATGTTAATATTTTTTAAAAATCAGTTTTGTCAATTAATGCTTAAATAATGTACAATAATGTAAAATATTACAATAACTTTTAAATATTATATTATAATTAAATATGCAATTTACAGATATTAAAAGTTTCTGTCAAGTTAACCGGGTTCCAAAATATCTGTAAACAAAATTTGTTGCTCATAACCGCAGGAAGTTTTTTTTGACAAAACTTATGTTTGGTTGCATATAATTTTACTGGCAATTTTCTAAAACTTTTTTAACTTTTAAACTTGATGTAATCTTTCTCAAATTTTACCTGTGTTTATTAGTAACTTTTAGATACATTTATGATCTCGTCAATAAGGTTACCCACGTGCTTTAGTTCTGCATCTTATTTTGGGAAAGGAAGGGCGTAGCTTTTTTTTTCCTGGCGCGTGGCTCAATAGCGATAAACAAAAGGACACGCAAGAAACATATTCACTGGGATATTAATATCAATCGCGGAATAGTCTTTTGGTGAAACCACGTACTGATAAATAGTTTTCAAGTGTGTTGGATATTTTCTAAAAATAGATCGCATGGAATAATATTTGCATATTGTTAAGAGTGGTTTTTTTTATTACAGTTAATGTTTTTAACTTGGTGGATTTTTATTTTTAAAAAATTGGCTTGGTGGACTTTAATTATATTACATCTTAGTGCAATTTATTTGAACTAGCAAAATTCAATTTCATCACTATAAGTTTTAGTAAAACTTTAAGATTTTTTAAAAAATAACTTAGTTCTTGTACAGTATTTTATTAAAAACACATTGCTTTTTCAGATAATTTTTTAATTGTTTTTGTGTCTACTTATATTTCTTTGATGGAAATGAAAAGTCCAGAGCAGCTTATTCATTAATTTTTGTAAGTGAAATATAATTCAATTTTATCTTAAAAGGTGAAATAAGATGTACAATATAAAATGCATTTTTCAAACGATTTTTTTTTTTTTTGCAATAGCTACTGTACAACCGTCAACTTGATAAATTCTTCTCATTTATATTTAATAATTTGTACTAAATAAAAGTGTAAAGTTAATTAAGGTGTTAATAAAAGTATAATTGAAATATTGTCAGTGGGTAAAAAAACATTTTTTCTTAAGTTTAATATTTTCGTAAGAAATTAAAGCTTAATTTGTTGTTGTTGTTACTAATTTCCATCTGGTCTGACGGAGTCAGACCAGATCAATAAATCCGTTGACATTAAGGAAGTCCGAAACCAAAAGGGGGGAAGAAAAAATGTCTTCCCAGTCCAGTCCTATAAACAATCAAGAATATGATCAGGTGATGCCTGGTTTTGCTGGCACTTAGGGCAAGGAGGGAATATCTTTTGATTAGCAGAAAACTTGAGACTTTTCAGGTGTCCACTGGCTAGTCTGGACAAGCAGGTGTTAGTCTGTCTGTCACCAGGGAAGCTTAAGCTTAATTTAAATGCAAGTAATTACAATGTAACCAACAACAAAAGAGTTGTTTCATTCATACAACAATTTAAACATATTTTTTGTTTGTTGTTTTAAAATGTTTAGTTTAAAAAAATATTTTTTCAAGTTTTGTTTTTTAAATAAAAATGGCTATCTTCAAATTTTAACAAGAGAAAAACTTCTGGTATTCATGTCATACAACTCGAGATAACTTACGACGATCATCTCGAGCGTAACCTTGGTTTTTAAAAAAAGTTACAACTGATTAAAAATACTCGCACATCAACCATGGAAAATAATGTATCCATTTAAAAAGCGCGCCAAGTGACAATAAACTCTCTCTCCTTTTCCCAAGCTTTATGATAAGAACAAGATTGGGATGCAAAACAAAATAACACCTTGTTCATTTTACCATAATCCATACTTAAAAAAAATCTTAAATTACCGATATAATCAGACTTCTTTTTTGTTTTAATGTTTATTTATATACTATCACACTGTGAAAAAAAATCTGTAACCATCACAAAACATTTTTTTGTAAAAAACTTTTCCTAGAAAATTTCTAGTAAATAATTACTAAAAATAGTGCTGTAAAAACACATAATATATTTTTGTTAGCATTACATGTATATATCATGTAGATTTACAGGACTATTTTATGTATCCCACACAAGTAATGTTTCAGTAACTATACAAGATACCACATTTTCCGTGCAATTGCAAAGAAAAACAAAATGTCTACTTTCCTACTACGTGGGATCGAACCCCGGTCTCCCGCATGACAGGCGGGGATACTGACCACTACAATACCGAGGAATAACAGACGGCCGAAACCCGGTATCGAACCAGGAACCTTTAGATGATCAGTCTGACGCTTTCCCAACTGTGCTATTTCGGCACATAGATCACTAGGAAATTAGAAGTTAAATTCATTTGAAACAACCAACTAAAGTATAAATTTAAAATGGCGATTGGCTAATTGAATCACGATCGATTAGATTAGGTTAGGTTTGAATTATCATCGCACTAGAGCTACACGAGGGCTATCCAAATCAAGATCAAGGCTAAAATACTAGAAATTATTTTGTAACTTCAGAAATGAAGATTTCTGTTCAGAATTACAAAAACTTTTTTTGTAAAATTGGTTATTTCTGTAACATTACTAAAAAAATTTCTGTATGTTTACAGTATTTTTTTCTCAGTGCATAGACAAACTTTTTTTTTAAATTTCATGATTTTAAAGACCTTATTCGCAGAAAATAGTAATCTAAATGCCAGTAAAAGTTTGTATTTTTGTAAATTATAACATGTTGTATCCTTTTTGATATGAGCTGCCCACGATGCTGAAAATTAACCTATTTAGAGATAAAACAGCACTTCAAATTTTCTAGTTATAAATTCTTATTCAACAGCATTTAGCTACTTATATCATAAGTTTTTTTTTAAATATACCACATTTTCCCTTATTAAGATGATCCCTTGATGAATGAGAAAAAAGAGCTTGTATTAAAATCACTAACAAATAAAGATACGCAAAAAAATCATCTTAAACATATAAAAATGTCTTTACTCCATAATGGAAAATAAAAAAAAAACAATTAAAAAACAGCAACTAGAATTTTACATATATACAAGAAAGGGTTAGGGTTTGGTTAAAAAAATTGTTGCACTAGAGCTACATCAGGACTATTGGCGACTGGCGCCATAATTTAAAACCACAGTCAATAGACGAGCTGATACCTGTATAGGCACAAAATGCAACTTTTGAGTGTAACATCTTATGCGGCTTCGGATCTTTGAAGCATATTGCACTCCCTCTACACGAGGTATTATTCGTTGGATTTTTTTATAACTGTACAGACCATTATAGGTCTGCAGTTATTTTGGCAATGTCCGGATTCGAACCTGAGACCTTTCGTATGCAAGGCAAGCCCCATCTAACTGGTCCCTCTAGCCCCAGATATAAGAAAGAGTTGACATTGCGGACTCCACCGAAACTCACACGGAGAACCTAAGTGTGCAAATGAAGCCAAGCGACACAAAAGTGCTTTTCAGGACGGTGCTATCTAAACTGCCGAAACCGAGCTCGTAAAGATCGCCCTCGCCCCAATTCGTCGCTGCTGAAAATATTAGGCTGGGTTGGTTGGTAGACATATATTTTCAGGCTTGTGTGCTTGGTCGCAAGGACCCGCTTATAAACCATCGTCAAGTAGGACAACACAAGACACACACATACACAAATGACAGATGCTGCCATCCTATCACCACCTCCACAATTTTAACATGTCCCTGAAGGGGAGATTAGACTGGGACTTCCACTCTCTAAACTCGCTTTTGCTGTAACAGCTTCTGATCAAGATCGATTTATCCATTGCAATTTTTTCTGGAGATAAGTCCGAGTGTCATTTTTTCTTTCGAACGAGACAGTCCTTTTAGTGTAATGTTTGCTTTATGACCAATCCAATGTTCCAGTTTTGAGGAACGTAATCTTATCTCCTAAATGCTTTTTTCTTGCTTCATGAAATGCATAGGGCTAAACAGCTGATATTTTGCTTGTCAAGCAATATTTAGTTTCGGCTGAGTGTAAGAAATGCTGATTCTATTCGGTGTTTTTATACCTTTTTTATTTAGATTGAAAGCTACAACATTTTGAAATAATATACAGCATTTGCATATTATGGATAATTTCAGAAAGTCATAAGTAAAATAGTTAATTGTATTGTTTATAAATGTTAATATTGTATGCCTTTTAAACTAGAATATTTTATTCCTCTTATTTCTTACACAACCCAAGAAATTGCATAGATAGAAGTGTTTTGGGAAATTATACGTACTTTTTTCTAGGTACTTTCAACTAAATAATATAATAGAATTTGATAAACTGCCACTACAGACAGAGAAAAAATATCAATGGAAAACAAAGACATTTTATTAAGAAGTAACGGTATAATTCTTTAAATGTATAATTATTCGACAGAATTTGGTCATGAAATTATTGGCTTTATTGACTGTACGAGAGAAATTTAACCTTGATATCCAATTAAAAGGTTTTCACCTAAATTTTGTTTTTAGACTAACATGGACTTTAATTATAAGTTTGACTTCAATTCTATAGACTGTTCGTTTAAAGAAAAAGTTAGTGTCGAAAAACTAAGAGAATGGTTTAATAAAAAAAAACGAAGAAATATTAAGCGCTGACTTAAAAAGAATTAATAATGTTAAAGACTCTTTAGGATTTCTTGTTCAAAGAAAAATTACTTTCCAAAAAACTAAAAACAGAATCGATAAAAAAAATATTAAGAATTTGATATATTCGAAAATTATTTGATTAGAAGTTTAACATGTTATTCTATAAATTGTTTGTTTAGTCAAGAACTTGTTGTTTAAAAACTAACAAAAGTACGATTCTCGCCATAAATATTAAGAATCAACGTTTATTTGGGATTAACTTTCAGTCACTTTTAAGTTTAGAATCTTTTACTTTTTTCCTTCAGAAAAGTTTTGTCTTGAACTCACAACAAATAAAATACATATATAAGACATAAATATAAAGAATTGACTTTATAAAAGAAGTATTTTCTTTTTCGTTTATTTCTTTTTCATTTTTACACAAAATGTAGCTATTTTCAGAGTAATACTTTCTTTGGATACTTCATATTTATTTCTACAGCCATGAATCTGAAAGAGGCGCCATTTTGGCGGTCTCATCGACACATTTTCATTATCTTTTGAGGAGAAGGGGGAGGGAGTCCGACCTTTCTAAAAATAATCATTTACTACGGATTTTTTAAGCGTATTAGTGTCTTCCTCAGCTGACCAAGAATATATGGTGCATTAATATTTTTTTCAATTATATTACTTAACAGTTATACAAAACGCTATTTCAATAGGCTTAGTAGTGATAACAAAATTTCCAATTTGTTCTAAATTGTTCGTAATAAAAGTGCCCTCTTTATATCTGTAAAAGTTGTTTTTCTTTGCATGTAGTACGTCTGCAGTGAAGGTCATTTCACATTGTACGTGATCTACACAATAATGTGGTATGGCGGACATTTAAATATTGTTTTTATTATTTTAAGAAATGCAAGAACAACAATGGAAATGTAACTTCAGTTTAAATACGGTTAGTTTGGATACCGGATAAGTTTGTCCACGTTACTGATAAGTATGTAACGACGTCATAAAATGTAGCACAATGTGATTCTTTGAATGTTCATCGTTTGTTTACCAAGAAGGACACTTTTCCTACACCAAAACCGACCTTAAGTTTGCAGTATACAAATGTTCTGCGAGAAAAAGGGTAAATAGTTCCCATTTTCGAGTGCGAGAATCGAATACAAAAAGGTATTTCCCATTCAATAAACAAATTTATTTTTTATTTCAAGACAGAAATTTATTATTTTTATTAGTTTAGCTTCAGTTAGAGTGTTATTTAAATTATTTTTTCCTTCGATTTTGACGTAACAGGGCGCACGAATATCAGGGTCGAAGGAGCAACCAATAGGAGCAGGCGAAATTTCGGCGCCAGCAGCGTTGTTTGCGCAGTTTCCTCCGCTTAGTACATTTCTCTGCTGCAAACTAAGGGTGGTTTTTGTATAGTCTACACTGTGCAAAAAGATGGAATAAATCATCATAATATGTCGCTAAAATTTTTCATCATTTCACGAATGTCAATAGCCAACAATCTCGAGGGTCTCCAAACTACGGTCCGTGATACGAATAATTGTTTTAATTCGGTCCTGAACGTTACGAGACTATAATATTTCGCGAAAAGAAAATTTTAAAAATCGGAAAAACTCTTCTCTTCTAAAGAAAAAAGGAAAAAGTTTTGTTTGTCACCAAAATATTTTTTTAGAATTTCAAATTATTTTTTCATTATCATGTCTTGGACATGATATTGAATTGGTATTTATGTCTTGGACACCCACCTTCTGTGTGTAAGAGAAATCGTTTTATTTAAAGTGTTCCCACATACACGCTTAAAACAAAAGAGTGAAGTGCATTTTCGACACTGGAAAGGAGTGAATATTAACTCAGACTGAGTTAAAATCACTAGTTTGGAGTGATCCTGTCGGAGGTTTAACACACCAATTATCCGCTCATTTCGGAGAAGTGCATTTTCAAGACTGGAGGTATGAAAATCGCTCGTTTGTTTTAAGAGTGTATATTTGAAATAATAAGAAATGTAGAAAGTACTTGAATATTTCGTGTGGTCGTAGACATTATCGTGATTCTTTGCGTGTATACCAGTATGTTGAAGCATGTCAGAATTTGACACTCAAGATGACAAATGAACTCAAAAGGACTAAGAAGTGAAAACTAAGACAGAAATATAAGAGTCATAAATGCAATAAATCAAAAAGTTTCATTTTTTTTAAAATTTATCTTTGAAAATATTGCTACATAATCATACCGTAGAATATACTTATATCGAATACATTGTCACTCAGAAATGTAATGCTAAAGGCAACATTTAGAAAGTATAAACTAAGTCAGAAGTCAAAATACTAACTGAAAACAAAAAATAGTTTATTTTTTTCATTTGAACTTTTTCTTTAGTTATTATTACTACTCCATACACGCTAAGAAGTTTATTCAATTCAAATATTTTCTTCACCAATACATAAAACAGTTTTAAAAAATGACACCAAAACGTCTAACGGCGACAATTAAGATGTGAAAAATAAGTCAAGCGTGTCACATTTCTAGTGGGTGTAAACGAGTCAATGATGAAGCACAGTCAACATAGAGAAGACAGAGAGCTTATTTGACTGCGTTTTATTTTTTTTATGAGAGATATTTATTCGCTCCATATGCAGTTTAGGCAATAGCTATATATCTTAAGAACACACACGCTTTCCCTTGTCCCGAATTATTAAGTTTCAAGTTATTTCTTTGAATATATATCGTCATTTCTTTAAGCAAACATAGGGGCTATAAATGAATCGTAAAATTTAAAAAGGGTCGTCAAGTGTAAAATAAAGAAAATCAAGATTGTCAAAGAGTCAGTCAAGTCAATCTTAACTACAGGGTGTGCTAAAAGTTCCCGTACTGACGATTCGTGAAATTTTTACACACAAAACAACTAACTTTAAAACAGTGTTTTTATGCTAATGGTGTAAAGCACTTTTAACAAAACGTAGGAAAAAATTTGGAACTTACATTTACATTAAATGTTCGAAATGTCCACCCCTTTCATCGAAGCACACCTGAAGGCGTTTTGCGCATATTTTTCGAAACGCGTTTTAAGATGCCGGGAGTGACTTATTGTATCCTTAGCATGATGCCATTTTTCAGATCCTCTATTAACTGTGGATAATCTTCACAAACTTTGTTCTTTAAATATCCAAACAGAAAAAAGTCAGGTATCTCAAATTAGGGGAACGAGGTGGAGAAAGATTTCCTGAGAGAGAGAGAGAGAGATGAGTCGATCGCCAAAAAAATGTTGAAGCATGTCCATGGTTTCATTACTTGTATGGCATTTGCACCGTCTTGTTGGAACCAAGAATCTCATTCATTCACTTCTAATAATGCAACAAATTGTTGGATAAGTTCTCTGTACACAGTTCCATCAACAGTTGACTCGAAAAACAGATTATAAAATCCTTCGTTGAGTTTCTTGCACACAATCTGGTGTAACAATTTTCTGTCTGTCGTCAAGGCCACTTCTGTGTTAATCTTCCACCGAACCTGATATTGCATGAAATCTCTGAACGCGAGCTTATAGGGGAGAGGAGGGAGGATTGGGACGGTGGGAGGGGTGGGACAGCTGAAATTATGGCAAAATAGATTACCTTATTTAATTTCCAGTCTCACCACCTTATAGCATATGTATAGTTCCTTGTTGTTACCTACTTCTAGTTTATTCCTATTCAACTTTCAGTTCCAATGAGGAAAAAGTTTATTTTCACACCTCCAGAGAAAGTTTTTAATCTATGTTTAGTTTAATTTCTTTACTCATGTAATTTCTAAAACAAATATAATATCGTGGCACAGTACTCTTAAAGATACAATGTATGCTTATCAGCAGTTTAGTTAAACCAAAAATCAGCATGGTTTATGTGAGAAGTTATTTTTTAGAAGCATTGCGTAGAGGGAGGAGTGGGACGCACTGAAAGAGGGAGGAATGGGACATGCCCATTCCTCCTCCTTCCAGTCCAGTATTACTTCCTACTGTCCATACGGCCATTTCCTAAAGCGGAACCTAGGAATCCATTGAATAAAAGTAAAGGAAAGAAAAAAGGACGAGCATGAATATTAACATATACCCCAGAGAAGAAGGAAATTGAAGAAGCAGAAGCTGCCAGACTTGGGGGAAAAAAGGTGCCAACTAAAACATTATGTGGAAACCTAAAATTTAAAAATTCAAAAGAAAATTGTTCCGTTTAAAGATATGAATCCAGTGATAGCGAAAAGTCATTATTTTCATTACATGACAGTTCAGATGAAGACATGGAAATAGCACATGGATGAAGGACAAGCCCAACATAGGCAAATATGATTGTGTGCTTGTCAATTCCTCACCAAACGGTCAATTGTGTTTTCTACGTTGCAATTGTGGAGAGTATTGACAATGCTGAAAGTTACAATGCAAAATTTTTGAGAAAGAACACGAACAGAAATTTTAATTTTCCTCAACAGGATATGACTATGGTACGATAGAAAAAACCCCGATATTATCATGAAATTGCTGCCACCGCAATTGATTCGTGGGACGAGTAAAGCGCAGTCTTGCTTTTCTTTTCATGTTAACCTTTCTCATTATGATATTCGATAATTTTTCTTTAATTTTCAAATGTGTCCCATCCCTCCCATACTCATGTCCCACTCCTCCCACCCAAGAGGGAGGAATGGGACAAAATTCTTGTAATTTGAATTTCTCAAAAGTAATAAAATTTTTCAGCATTTAAATGGTCTGTATTTTTTAAAAATAATTTAAAACATCTAAGTTTATTATTTAACCATTTGCATCTATAAATAAGCAGTGGATAATGAATTAAAAAATATTTATGTGAAAATGTCCCAATCCTCCCTCCACTCCCCTACAGAGTATTTTTCCTCGGTATAGCATCATCTGGATATTTATGTCGCCAAAATTCTTTATATCTTTCATTATGATTTACATTCAAAATGAGCCTCAAGCAGCGCAATTCTCTGAATGCGTGAAAAAATCATATTGCAATGAAGAACAAAATGACATGGAACTTTATTATAAAACAACTTGAGGACGAAAAAAACCAACCGATAGAAACAAAAGATTTGATGAAATAATACGCATACGATAAAATTCAAAATATGAAAAATTAAACACGGATATTGATTTTTTAAAGTTGGAGTACGGGAACTTTTAGGACACCCTGTATAAGGCAGAAAAACGCACATTTCGCTGATTTGGCTATATTTCAGTCATTTTGGTGGAATACTTGGCAAAATATAAAAACACTTTGAATGAACAGCAATATAATTCGATAGCACAATGACTTCCCAACATCCAACTAACATACAAATCAATAAAAAAACAAATTTTTCTCATTTGGCAGGCCTGGTGACATATTAGGCAAAAAATGAAGGCTTCAACAAACGGTCCTTGATACAGCTCTAGAACACGATGACTGGCGAACAACCAGAAAAAAATCATAAAAGCAAGCATTTTTCTCATTTGGCGTGTTTTTGGTAATAGTTTGGCATTCTTGGTAACCTATTAGGGTTACTTTACCATCGTTTGTATATAAATGTGTCTGTAATGAAGTACTGTCAACATAGAGAAGACCGGGAATTTATTTGACTGTATTTTTATTTTTCTGGGAAATATTTACACTCGCCATATGCATTTTCGACACTAGCTATATATCTCAGGAACACACACCGCGTTCACTTGTCTTGAATTATTAAGTTTTTAGTTGTTTCTCTAAATTTTAGTCAAGGTTTACGAAAACATTCAGACTAAATGAATTGTTTAAAAAGTAAAAATGGGTCAAGTGCGTTGGGGAAATTACCACTCTGCTTCTACCTTTGAACATTTTAGCGAAAAAAGATGTGTGAAAGGAAATTTTCCAGCGGACTTAAACCGTTTTTGCAATTTGTGAATCAAATGTAAAGGAGTTTGCTGTCGAAATGCTATTTCTACCCTGAGGCTTAAAGGTTTATATGTAGGAATGGTAGACTTATGTATTTTCATTGAGATAGAACGGCTCAAAATTTAGATTTTTGATATCTATCTAATACTGATTGTCACTGAAAATATTGCTTTATACCCAATATTAGATCCTAAACGCCTTATTTCCCAGAAGAACTCAAAATCTTACTTGCTGTCCAAAATCAACCAAGTTAATGGCTTTTCACACAGATGTATAATGCGTAAAATTTGTTCCTATTTATTAATAAATTATCATTAAGATTTGGAATGTATACTGGAATTTACTTTTTAATTAAGCTTTTAGATTGTTTATTTTTAATCTGCTAATCTAAAGTGGAGAATATTTAACCCTTTCCGACCGAGCTATCACGATCGTGCGTGTATAAAAAAGAATGTTCATCCTCTTCAAAAATATCGATACCGATAAACAACTGTCTTGTACGATTCATTATTTGTATGAAAAATGACTTTGTTTTTATGGAGTTGCTGGCATTGATGCTGTTTAACGCATTTTTTTTCCGATATAACTCTAAATTTAGTCTCATAATTTTAAATCAGCGCCATCTGACCGCCGGTCTTAAAGGGTTAATGGGAATGCTTCCGATGATGTAAAATGCACCTGATTTGTTGTTTCGGTTTTACTATCAAAATTACCGTCATAGATGAAAAGAAACTCTTCTTTCCATACAAGCTTTCCTTAATAAATGATATTAACAACCTTCAGCACAGGTTAGGTTAGGTTAGGTTTGAATTAACGTCGCACTAGAGCTACACGCCTTCAGCACAGCAAAAAGTTGACATTGAAATAAGTTTAATAAGTAAATAGTTTATTTCGAAAATTTATTTTCGAATAACGTAACAAAAAAAAATCCCAAAATTTATACAAGACAGCTTGTTGTCATTCACGACGTGAAGCAACATGGAAGCAACCCCATTAACTCAACACTAAAATTTTATTTAGTACTCTAGGTAATTTTTTTTTTCATTCCTATTTTTACTAAATCTATTTTTTTTAAGACGCGGTGGTATAGATATATTTTTTTCTCTAATGAGGCTGCAATATTGGCGATCAAGTCTTTGCAGACTCGGCATATTCCCCAGAACTGAGAACCATTTTTTTGTGGCACCATCTAGGCGACTCTCGCTACCAATTTTGAAGCGCAGATTACAATGAATCCGAACTCTGTGTGGATGTTAAAGTATGCCGAAATTTAATTTTGCCGAGAACAAAATCCAAATGGGCCCTCCAGGGATGTGACACATAATTATATGATATGCGTGCCCATAATTTTCCCATCCAGAAAATTCGACGACTCAGCCGGGGCTCGAACCCGCGATCTTAGGCTTACGAGGCGGACACGTGTACCTCTCAGCCACTGAGCCGCATGTGGTATAGATATAACCAAAGATTTTAATATTTGATGTATCTCAGTGCTTTACCATTTAAAACTCTAAATGCAAAAGTTTTTTTTTAATAACAACGCAAAAATTAACTAGTATAAATGTACATTGTACTTGCGCACTTATATTTAATAAATTCCGCTGCATAAAAACTACAATAACTTCGAATTCAATAAATTTAGTCGAAACCGTTTTCGAATAAATTGAAGTAAAGGAAATTCCTATCAAAGAGGGAAAAGCAATTCTCTATTTTTATGGTAATATTCTGAAACTAATCAAAAAGGTAGTATAGGAAAAAGCAATAGTACATTCCAGAAAAACTCCATTTTTTACAAAATCGGAAATAACCAATTGTCTGGAAAAGACTGCAAGCATGACATATTGAAGACGCATGCTTCCACAAGAAATAACTGTGGAATAGATTATCAATATGGGGAAAAACTATTTTAGTTTACGTTATAGAATCTATTCTTAACGCATTGTGATTTATCATAGATTTTGTTTACTCGCTGGTGCAATATATTTGCATACAATGGGTTGTTGACCTTAGCAAGGGTAACAACCTGTAATTCTATTCGAATAAAATTTTTGATTCAGGTATAATAATATATCTTTAACTATTATGTTGGGAACCACGGTAGAAGGTGCTAGAGAAAAAAAAACAGTTGATTTAATGAACCACCAAGACTTTTTGTGAATTAACCAAAAGCATTTAATTATAAAACGAAAGAAAACTTTACAGGTGCAGGGCGTTTTTTCAACCTCCTCTCCTATCCTATATCCAACATATTGGGCTGTGAGGCGCCCTGTGGTCAGTGTAGCGATCTACGGACCGGAAGGTCCCTCGATCGAAACCTGATGGTCGCTGAAAACTCACCGAGTATATGCGGAGTACGTGCTCGTTAAATCTGTTGGGTCCGAAAGTATTGTGGGCGGTCATTGCGCAGTTTCCCACGGGTACAGGTTCCTGGAGACTATTTCCCTCCCCTTCAGGGACATGTCTAAATTGTGGAGGTAGCGCGTGATAGATGGCAGCATCTGTCGCGTATATGTGTGCATGTGAGTGTGAGTGTGTTGTGACTGTCTTACTTGACGAAGGTTTATAAGCGGCTCTCTGAGCAAGCACACAAGCCTGAAAATATATGTATATCAACCAACCAACCAACCAACCAACATATTCTTCCTCTTCTTCTGATCGTCGCACCGCATGCGGCGATCGCAGCCACCTACATATTGATTAATATCCATATATTTATTTTTTATTTACAATAAATACTTTAATTTTAGTTTATTGAAGAATATAATTTAAATATTTATGGGGATTTCCACGCGGGACTGACACTACATCAGAACGATTTAACCAATTTCGTTTGCACAGTTCATAATTATTTTATATTTATTTTAAAAAAATATTGTATGTCAGTATACCCCTTAGCATATAGTATTTTTAGCAATCAGTAAAATTTTTTAAAAGTTATTATTTAATTAAAAAGTAATAAAAATGTCCTGATGTGACTGACACTACACGAAAGTTCGTAGATTTTTGGCTATCATGAAAATTCGAATTTCTTCTGATTGCGCAGTAATTCAGCATTCTACCACTGCTTATTTTAAGTATAAGGTTTCAGGCTAAATATATTAACTGCAAAAAAGTATTAAAATACCATAGGAAATAATTTATTAGCATTTTTGTGCGTGACTGACACTACATTCAATTCGTGACTGACACTACATTGTGAATTGTATCACAGATATGGAATTTTAAGCAATAATAACACAACATATGTTAATAATTTTGATCATGGAAAGTTAAAAATTGCATAAATGGTAAAAATTATGGTTAGAAAAAGATACACAACGTCCCCTAAAGTAGGTTTCTGGTAATTTTGTTAAACTCTAATTTCTTCTTCAAAATGCAGCAAATCAACCAAATCAACATTCTACCAGTGTTTATTTTAAGTATAAGGTTTAAAACTGAATCATTTAATAGCAAAAAAGTATTGAAATATCATAGGAAATAATTTATTAACACCTTTGTGCGTGACTTACATTACATTCAACTCGTGACACCTACATCATGTGAATTGTATCACGGAAATGGAAATTTTGGCAATAATAACAAAACGTATGAAAATAGTGCTGAACATGGTAAGTTAAAAATTACGTGCACGGTAAAAATACGGTTAGAAAAAGTTACACAAGGTCCTCTAAAGTTGGTTTCTGGTAGTTTCTTACTTCTTTATTCAATAGCATTTTCTGAAAAACCTTGACCCTGAAGCCAAGCAAAAAGACTTCCCGACCATTGCAGATGTTTCAGTTTTACTGAATAAGCATCTTTATTAAACATTTGCCAAAATTTTAACGATAATTTAACTATAAAAGGAAATAAAGCTCTTTTTATAGCATCAAGTTCATTTTCAGAATTTTGTTGAGAGGTATATTTCTTTTTACAACATTTAAATTTGTTTTATCCGCCTTGTAGTATTTTGGGGGATTTAATGAAACATTGGAAGTTGTTTAAAGTAGGTATTTGTTGAATTTAAAAAAAAACGGATTAATTTTTGAGTGTCTGGGAATCGGAAGTATTTATCTTCTTTGATGAGCATATATAATTTAATCTGCTTATTTTGCCCTTTACACCGTTGTCAGAAATTATAATAGTGATATGTTTGGGCAGATTTCTTATTCAAAGTGAAAAAATCTTTAGCAAAATGTGAGTCAAATTTGATAGAAAGTGTGGCTTCTTTTATCCCCTCCTCACTGTATCACGAAGTCCATCAATTGCTCCTTTACCATGACTGAAGGCAAAGATGACCATGACTTTTGGGAAAAAATTAATACCCAAGGTTGTCAAGTGGTTGGGGGATTGCAATGGGGGTGAAATACTTTTAATTGAAGTGTTGTCCATAAAGTGGTTTTTGCTTTCATTTTCTTTAAATTTTTGTAATTTATCCGCTCCTAAAAACTTCCCCTTTGCTTTTTTTTTCTTTTAGCTGTTGATATAGCCATCTTAAATCAAAATTATCAAAATATAAGAAATCTACAAAGATTATAGCTATTCTAAAACTTCTAGATCAAAAGAAGTTGTGACTCACACTACATTGTGACTGACACTACAAAGCTAAAATGTGTTATAAATAGAGAAAATGCTTCTCATTTTAAAATTAAGAGGTGGGAAATTACACAGAGGTTACTAAAGTAAGAAAATATCGCAAACAATTTGAAGTAAAGCCATTTTTTTTAAAGTTATAGAAACTTTTCTATCTTTTCGTGACTGACACTACAGTCAAAAAGGATATTTTTATCTTCCTAATTAAAAAGCGGATATTTTGAAGCTGCTGTGTTGCCAAAGATGAAACAATAATAGTTGTTGATACAAAAATAATAAAATTCAAACCTTTCTAAAGCAAATATAAAAGTTGCAAGTGTAGAAAAAAAAATATTTTTTTTGCAGTCGTGGTCTCTTCTGACGTGGAATTACCCTTATGCATAATTTTATTCTGATTCCTAGTTGCATTACCCTGGCCGCTACCTATTTTAATAGAATTTGTGCCCTAAAACAGAAGAGTCTAAATCCGGGAAATTTATTTACTTGCAAATTTAGGGTTTTATTTAAATGAAAGATTAAAAGAGAAAGACCTTAAAATAACAGGAAATCTAAATTTATCATATTTCAGTCTCATGAAAATAATGCATTTTCATCGAATTAAATATTCACGTATTCGTGTAAACACTGCAAATGATATAAAAGAAATTAATCTTAAATGACCGGTAATGCTATTTCCGTATTTATAAAGAGTTCTTTATGAATTCTAAAAATATATTGCATATAAATATTCAAATTTAAACCTAACAAAAAACTTTGTCAGAAAAATAAATATGCTAGAGAACTAAATATTAATTTAATTTCTTTACAAAATATTGTCTCTCTGTTGACAAATTAAAAAAAAATCAGAATAACTTAAAATAATTAAGTTATTTAATTTAACAAAGTATGTCTGTGTTATTCTTCAAAAAGTTTTCGACTCATACTGATGCTACAGTGAAGAAGTTAAAAACCACTTGGAGACTCTTTCTTAAGCTGTTTTTAAAAAGGAGATATTCACAGGGATTTGTTTTCCTGGTAATTATTTCTGTCGCAAATACACATAATTTCTCTTAGAAAAACAAACTAGCTCCTATTTTTCTTCTAGCTAAGTGGCTTCCAGCCTTAATTTATTTCGTGTTTCTGCATTTTCATGTCCTTTTTTAAACAGTTTTATTTCATATTTGCAAACAAACGTTCCGTCAGCCTCGCTATTATTTCTTTGCCCAAGGTCAAGGTAAATTCAAGCATTCATTTTCTTGCGACAAGAATTAAGTAAGCCATCCTTTCCATGAGGCAAAAAAAAAAAAAAATGAACCGAAACCCAACGTGTTTGTCACTCGGGGCTGTTATTTTTAGCCCAGAAGAGCCTTTATACATTGCCCATCAGAGAGCTGTCCTTTATTTCTCTTATCACCGTTGGCATTCCGAAGAGAGTTGATACAGCGCCGCTTCGCGGTCACCGCTTGCACTTGCGAAAAGAGATGAGAAAACCTTTGCGAAGCAATAACCTATTTCTTGAAAAATAAAGATATTTTTACTTTCAATTACCTGATGTGAAATATAAGGTAATGAAAGTATTGCGATGGGGTCGAAAACCCGAAATTGAAATTTTGTTTTCTACACGTTTAGGAGAGTGATGATTCCGAAAAAGTGATTTTTGAATGTTGATCCATCCCTTCTGTCTATCTAGAAATGTTTTAAAGGGATAGATTTGGATTGGTTGAATCTACATCACGTCACAACTAGAGCTACATGAAGGCTGCAAGGACAATTCTGGGGAAATATTTTAGATACATGAAAGAAAAATAACGTTTTTATTTGGGAAAAATATTTTTATTGCGTACAAATTTACAAGTTTCGTTGGGAACACAATAGGCCCACCTTCTTCAGAATAGAAGATACTTCTATTGTTGTGCATTTTTTTAATCTTAATTACTTTAATATGCTGTTATTTTTTTTACAGCACGTCACCCACAAACTGATCAAGCGTGCCATCTTCTCCCTATGGCTGATCGCCCTCTTCTTGGTTTGTCTACCCTTCACCGGCTTCGGCGTGTACTTCGAAGAAAAGGAACCGGGTTCCGGCATCTTCGCTTGCACACGCTACCGCAGCGGGAAAGAGCCTACGGACGTGGCATACGCCTTCGTCATGTTCTGCTTCGGATCTCTGCTGTGCGTGGTCATCGTGTGCTGCAATCTCGCCGTGGTGCGGGCGTTGTGCCGCATGGGCAGGAAGAGTGCGGCGCACTGCGGCAGAACCACCGTCAGGAAGGACAGCAAGGAGCTGGCCTACAACCATTCGACGCAGGAGGAGTTGAGCTTCGCGAAGCTGATGATTGTGCTGTGCGTGTTCTTCGTGGTGTGCTGGGTGCCGCAAATGGTGAGTGCAACCTCAGTCACAACAACGTTTCAATTTTTTTTGCTTTTATTCGAATTCGAATAGGTTTGTAGTAGGTACTGTCGCTTCGGGTTATTAAATCGTTGTGATGCAATTAAATCCAAAAGTTCATTTATCTCTGTATTTTCCAGGTTACAATCCTGATGGCTCAGCTCAACGACGAAGATCCTTCCATTCCGCACCCCTTCTACCGCATCGCGGACATATGCATGGCCCTCAACTTCACTCTGGATCCCGTGGTCTACGTGCTGTCCAGACGACCGCACCGCCGAGGACTGAGACGACTCCTCAAGCCATTATGCCAGTCATGCTGGGACACACAACACACACCGGCTTCGGTGAGATCGGTGCAAGGTATGGCATTGTGGAGTAAGTAGGCTAGAACTGACCCTATATGTGCTTTTGTGGTTTTCTAACTTGGGTGCTTAAGGGGGAATGGGCCCGTTCGACCGCGGGTCTCCAAACTAAAATGCCTCAGTGTTATTCAAATGGGAAAAAATATTTTATAAGCCACAATTCTTCAGTTGTATTAAATATTTTAGCAAACGGTTTTTGTTTCTTTTTTTTTAAAGCTAAATGTGGAGGACTCAAAAGTTTATATATAAACCAAATTTTTGAAATGGCTTCGAATATTTTGTGTAATTTATTTATTAAAGATTAAAAACAAATATTCGAGCCAATTTCAAAAAGTGGGTTTATCGGAACCTTTAAGTCAGTTACATTTATCACATAAAATAACCCTTTTGTAAAAATACATTTAATACAGCCGGAGAAATATGGCTTAGAAAATATTTTTTCCATTGGATTAACACTAAGGCACTTTGGTTTGGAGAACCGCGGTTGATCGGACTCACTCGCCCTTTTAAGGTAAAATAACTCTTGCATATCTAGGGGGACCTTAATCTAAACCAAACTAAAAAGCAAAATAAAGTTACTCATACAAAATGGAAAACCATGACATCCATGTGCATGTTTATATAAAAGAAAATTATAAAAACCCTTAATCCATAAACATTTTATTGAACTGCATATGTGTCAATTTGGAGCAGTATCCCCTACCCCCCCCCCCCCCCCCTCCAAGAAAAAAAGCTTTAGGGAATTAAGTATAACATGAATTAAAAAATTAAAATCTGGATATAATTGAAGATAAAGTCTTCATTCTATTACAAAAACTAAGAGATTACCTAGAAAACGTTTCATCACTTTGTGACTAATACAATTTTACAAAATTCTTGTGTTTATCGAAAAAATTCTTTAAAAAATGCCCCGAAAATCAAAAAGTTAAAATTTTGAACGATTTTGGGTATCACGAGTTATAAAGAATATCATCTGCTGACCGGAAACAGCTTGTTTAACATAAAACAGTTCCGGTAATGGTGCGGGATGATTGCAGTATCATTTGGAATATTCCAATGTTACAATTTTAATGATTCCAATGATTTTTTTTTACCCTCGCACGGCAATAATTCCAATAATTAACAGTGATCATTCGATCCGACACTAGATCATTACAGTATATACTTGGTAAGACCCAAAATACTTAACGTTGCCACTTGAACATCTGACACCTACATAGAACATTTCCAGAACCGTCCCATGCATGCTAGAATAGAATAGAGCCTTTTCGATAAAAGCTAATTTAAGCGGTTATCTGAACAAGCACACAAGCTGGAATATATGAAGAGTACACGGGAAAACCGATTGATTTTGCAGAGAAGTTTCCTTAGCAGGCCACTTTGGCGATGATAGCGAGTGATAGCCTAAACTTGTGTAAGGAAACCAGTTCCTACCATAGATATCATAGTTAAAGTAATAGAGTGGAAGATCACATGACCTCCAATGCTAACGAAGGGACGCGCAAGGAGCTCCCAGAAGAGTCCCAATGAAGTCAGTGTTCTAGGTCACATGATATGCCACGCTAATACTTTAACTACTATCTCTGTGGTTCCTAGCTAGCAAGATTCAGGCCATTGGTGATCCCAACACTTGGACCAAGCGAAGAAGAAAAAGAGAAACTGGTTTTCTGCCGCCAAGCAGACAATTGCGGGCTTCCGCCTAATAAATCAATCGGTTATTCCCGTGTACTCTTCATATTAGTCTCATACCATACCTTTTCGATTGTAACATTTTTTTTAATTGAAACTTATAATTATATTTCAGAGACAAGTAAGCAGACAAAGGAAGTCAACCCAAACAGCACGAGCAATGGCTCCCAGAAGGACTGCATCATTTTGGAAAAGATGAATCCGAAGCTCAGAATCATCTTCACGACCGTGACGCAAAAGAAGAACTCCGGTTCTCAGCCACCCTCACTCAAGGAAGAATCGACTTGAAAAGAACAACTTTTAAGGAAATTATCGAAGTGAATCGGCCATTCGGTTTAAGATGTGCGGTGAAAATACGTTGACGTACAAAAAGAACTCTGGTTCTCAGCCATCCTCAAGAAAGATTCAACTTGAAAAGAACAACTTTGAAAGGACAAATTAATTCGCGAAGTCGGCCATTCGGTTTAAGATGTGCGGTGAAAATACGTTGACGTAGTACAAAAGAACTCTGGTTAACAGCTATCCACATTCATGAAAGATTCGATTTGAAAAGAACATTTTTTTAAAGATAAATTAATTCTCGAAGTCGGTCATTCCGTCTGAGATGTGCGACTGAAAATACGTGACTTAAGGAAAATTAACTACAGTTCTCAGCCGTAGTCACTCAATGAAGATTCGTCTTGAAAATAACTGCATTTAAAGACACATAAATCGAAGTCAGAAGTCAGATAATACAGTGGGCCAAAGAAAATATTAAAATTTTTCACTTCGAATTTTGACAGGCATTTAGAATATCCTCCTATAAATGTGTGGTGTTTCGAATCTCAGCTATTGTGGCGCAAGTTCTCAGACACAGGCTCATCATCTTCACTCAAGCAAGGAAGATTCGATTTGGAACCAACGTAAACAAATTCTAGGTCAACTAGTTCGTATAAAATGTGTGTTTGAAAATATTTACAAATTCTCTTAATAGAGAATTAATATACCTTGTAAGTATACGTATGATGGGGAAAAAATGGTTAGGAGAAATAACGTATCTGTATAAAGATTGTATTACTACAAATATGAAGCGGTTCTCAGTCCTTCTCACTCTTAGAATATCCGACTTAAAAAAAAAGTGTTAAGTGAAAATAAGTATACATTTTATGTAGTACATACTATGTATGGAGATAGTGATAAAAGAATATTAATCATCCTTTTTACACAAATTAGGATGAATGAACTACTGACAAATGTACAGACTTTAATTTTAAAATTATCTTAAAACACACTAACTAATCAAAATTACACTAAAAGCTCTTTGTTTCAGTGGGGAGACCTTCAAGATGCTGAAGTTTTGTATTAAGAGTTTATAGTCCCTTTCAATGTTTGTAAAATCTTTAAGTAAGTGAACAAATTATAAGAGGCTACTCAACTTATAGAAACTCTAGATATGATAAGTTATATAAATAAATTTTTTCAATGTTAAGTTTTTATTGATGTACAAAACAAACAATTTAAAAATTCAGCCTTTTAAGATCCCTCTTACAAACGTATTTTTGTGCTATTTAATAAAAAAAATCTTTTCAGCAATACATATGAATAAAATATTTATTTGAGTATCTTATTTCAATGAAATTATTATATCACTAATATATTATAATTATTTGTATTTTTAATTAGTATGTTACGTATCTATATAGATACTTGAAATTTGTATAATTTTGTAAATTAGTGTACATTTCAAGCATCTAATAAGGCATTATGTATAGTTTTCAAAACTGTTGTAAATATTTTGCTGGCACTACTTTTTTTCCCTGAACATCTGTAATGTTTAAATTTAATTGTAGAGCACTATAAAATGTTGTACATAGATTTATAGAAGTTGTTTCTTAAATGTTCTTAATTGATTATTAGAATAATTACTTCATTAATAAAAGTTTCATTTAAGATAGCGGCATTTTTTTCTTGTTTTCAAAATAGTTTTTCTTCAACGTTTCATGATTGTAACTGTATAATTGAGATTTAATTTCTATGTAAATTTTGAAATAAAATGTTTGACTTTCCACACTGTAGTAGTTGTTTCTATCCCCAAAATGCAGGCTTTAGTTTAAGGTAAGATTACTTTCAAAGTAAAATATATAAAACATATAATAATACAAACGTATTATGTTAAGCATGTATAAATCAAGTAAATAAACGCGTTTGTACAGAATGAAGCTATTTGTAATGTTATGCAATGTTTATGTGATAAGGTACCCTGCAAAAATATAAAGTTAATCAAATAACTAAACACGTTCATGCGAATTTCTTTTACAGTAAGTATTCCAAAGTATCTTATCCTAAACGAAAATAAAATCTCGAATAGATTAAATTATCCAAATCCCTTTACGAAAGGACAACAATTTTAAATTGATTAGAACTCAAGTACTAAGATAAAAAAAGAAGAATTTGCAGAATATGTTTAAGTAAAGTAAATTATCTTAGTTTTGTGCATGTTACTTTTGAATGCAAACCTCGTAAGGCCTGATAAGTTGGTAAAATATTATTTTATAACTACTTGAGATCAATATGTAATATTAGTAAACGTTTTCAATGTGCCTTTATTATACAGTTGAACAGATTACAGAACCTGCCGACTGATGGCTTTTTGGTCTTAATTCTTGGTCACTGGACAATTTGTTTTATCACTGTATGAATACATGAAGTTTAGTGAACCAAATTAGTTCAATAATCTCAATTTTATAACTAAACTTGTTATCAATCAAAATGCGCATTAAGGTAGGCGAATACCCAAAATTCTAAAATTTTTACTAATACTTTAATCTTTTCCAAATTTGGCATAGTGATTTCAAATATAATGAACAATGCGTTTTAGGCAATTTTTCTTATTTAAATACAATTGATATATTTTAAACGGTGTTTTTCATCTAGAAAAAGGGGTTTACGCCAACAGTTCTAGTATAAAAAGTTTTGCATTAATTTACCTGAAAATTTTTGCAGATGCTATTTCAATATATATCTGTGCCATGAACCTCTAACATCTGGTGTAAATATACAAGTTTATTTTTAAAAATGTACAAGTGTAAGTTAATCGGAAAAAAAATCTTTTTTTTTTGTGTGGTTAATTTATAACATTTTTCTTAATAACTTCTTTTCTTTAATTTGTATTTAACTCTAGAGGGTCATTGCATGCATCAGTTCAAAACGAAGAATTTAACACATAATTAATGTTTATAGGATGACAATTCAATGTGGTAGATGGTAGATTTGTTAGCGTAAACCTCTTTTTTTAGTAGAAAAACACCGTTTAAAATAAATAAATTATATTTAAATTTTAAAAAATGCCTAAATAGTATTATTCATATATTTGAAATCACTGTACCAAATTTGGAAAAGATTAAAGTAATAATAAAAAATTTAGAATTTGTAGGAATTTTGGGTATTCGCCTACCTTAAACCAGGGGTTCCCAACCTTTTTGCACCTGCGTACCACTTGACTTTTTGAAATATTTTGGCGTACCACCAGACATAAATATTTTAATAAACGTATAATATTTACTCTTCTAAAAGTGCTCAAAGGGTTTTTGAGTAAAATTCCTGAAAAAACTTCGTATTTTATCGTTAGATATTTGTTTATTTATGAAATGATTATAATAAAGGAGAAATAAAGAAATTAAATTGATATTAATTTACAGTTTTGCTTATAACCTATAGGGATGAAAACATGCAAATACAAAATAGTACAAATTGGGCAAAATCCGATCCAGAAGTTAATTAAAGATTTCCTCATGTTAATGTTTAAAATAATGAGTAATATATTTGCGTGCTCACTGCATATTCGTACAGAAGCTATTGATAGCATCATGTTGCTCACATCGCTCACACGTACCACCTGAAATATTCTTGCGTACCACCAGTGGTACGCGTACCACCGGTTGGGAACCCCTGCCTTAAACTATGTATTCAAATCAGCCTGAGCCTACCAATCTCTTAGTTCTCATATACGTCACTGCAGAGCTACCTTATCTCAAAGCTGTTGCCAGGTGAAAAGAGAAAATTGTCTGTTTGTTTACTTTTTTTTCACCGATAAAGGGATTTTCCCGGTTTTGTTTGTGATAGTAATAAACCGGGTATTTCAAAGGCTTCTTGCCGGTAAAATAAGTAAAAGCTCTGCTTAAATTATTTCTTAAAGATGGATTTCGATTTGATTCTGGACTATTTGGGGCATTTTGGAAAATTTCAGTGCAGTGTTATGCTGCTTGCTAGCATAGCCCAAATATTCGGCGGAATACAAATGCATTCAAGTATTTTTCTAACGCCAATGGATAAAGTTTCCTTGAGTTCAGCACGGTAACTATTATTTTTTACTTTTCCATGTGCTGTTTTTTTTTTTTGCATTGTAATAAAATATAACCCGTTTGTTTACCTTATTTCTTTTTTTTATGTGAACATGCTCCTGGTCATAAAATCTTACTATAGTGGATTGCTTACGAACCTATTTGATGGGTTTAATTTTAAGATTTAGATATGGTTTTACTAATATTAAATGTTTGATGAACGAGAATGTTTAAATCATTATTTTTTAATCGATATAACACACCAGTTATTTCATGGCACTTTTAATTGAACTAATCAATAACTTTTAGTTATGGGCTGTGTTGGACAGATTTTGTTAATTCATAAACTTTTATACTTATAAATTATAAGTACTTATAGTTTCTTATTGTGTATGTATTGTAATAATCACCTTTTTCTCCATGTGTTTTTCGTTTTCCCCCAAATGCTTCTATTTACTAGTGTGCTAGCGCCATCTATCGAGTGAAAAGTAGTTTACTAATCTAAAAAATGAAACAAAAACGCACAAGAGTACTTAAGATTATTTTTTTAGTACCAAAAAAACTAAAAGTAAAAAAATAATTGAATTTCATTTGCATTCACCATATTAAGTACACGTTGTGTTACTCCAGTTCCAAACATTAGATTGTTTACGTACAGGAAGTCTCATGACATTTCGTAATATGTTACGTAAACAAAAAATTAAATCTATCTGTATCGGTGTTTTTTCTTGATGTTTCTTTTATCAATTCTACCCACTTTTATATCATTAGTTGCAATAAAAATTGGAACGAAGTGATATTGTGTGCCTTCAACCAAAAAAATAATTTTTCCTCATAAAAATTAGGCCTAAAATAGTTCGATATGGCTTCGGAAGAAAAGAAAGGTATGGATTTTACCAAAATTTTAGATTATTTGGGCCATTTTGGTAATTTTCAAGCCTTTTTATTTACATTGGCATGTATTGTTCAATTGTTTGTTGGCGCGCATATGTTGGCGAACGCGTTCTTTCTAGCTGTGCCAAAACACAGGTAAGTTATTCTGCACTTTTCAAATCCAATCTTTTACTTAAACGTAATGGTTTTATTTTAAATGTTCAACAATAAGTAGACGAATAAAAAATATTCATTTAAATAATAATTGTTTTTATTCGTTAGTTTTTGCGTTCTGGTATGTTGTGTTGACCCCCTCCCCCTTTTTTGACACTTTTACGGTTGGTTTCGGTTTTCACCGAAATTTCACTGACGTTAGTTTACGATAAAAATTTAAATTTGTGGAATTGTTCTTGTATGTATTAATATATGTTTGTAATATTAAAATATTTGAATTATCTTGTTTTTTTTTTGTTTAATACTTATATAGTTTGAAAGTTTTCTTTTATGATTTAAAAATTATTTAGCAAGTTTTAAAAACAAATATTTAAAATAAAACTGTTATTGAAACCCATAGATTTTTTAGAGGTATATTCGATTTATTTTATTGCATTTTAGCAATTGAAAAATATATAACTTTGTTAAATTTTGGGTGATTTCTATAAATAGGAACCTACTGCTATTTAGAAACTTACCATTTTCTATTGATACCAACAATGATAATATTAAAATAAACTATTTTTAGTAAAGTAGGAAAGAAACCTATTTGTAGCAAAGCAGGAAATAAAAAAATATATAAAAATAACCGGTTTCTAATGTGACACCTTTTTTGTATTATCAAAAGGACGGTGCTAAGTTATATTGACTTAGAATACCACTTCAGATATTACTGACTTGCTAGTTGCTTGTTTTATTCCTGTTTACTCATTGACTGTCATTAGGGCTTCCAATTGGTTGTTTATACATGTTTACTTAAGTAATATTTTTTTAAATATATTTTATCAATTCAATCAAAGAACTACAAAAAATTTAACACTCAGTTGTTTCATATATTTTGGTACTATTTATATCAATATTATTATCTTATACATATATGTTTTCTTAATAGGTGCTATGTACCAAGATGTGATAACAACTCAACCTCATACTATGAAAATTTTGTTAACTTTGCCGTTCCCAATATAACAGATGAAACTGGAACCTATCCTGATCCATGTAACCGATATTACTCAGTTAAAGGTGAAGACTATTGTGGACCAAATGCCTTTGATGTTAATCGAACTGTCCCATGCCTGAACTATGTTTGGGATAGGACAGATTTTGAAGATACTGTTGCTTCAGAAGTTAGTAGAATTACAACTTTGTTTTGTTATTACTGTGTCTTGGTCCTAAATGTTTAGTTACTGTATAATTTATTGATTACCAAATATTATTTTCCCAATTTTTTTTTTAAAAATTTTATTTTAAACAAATTTTTTTAAAAAGCAATTTAACATTAACTTATGTGTTAGTTATACTTGGAGCATGCAAGTTTTGCTACCAGACTGTTCATATTTCTTTGTTTCAAGTTAACCCATTGACTACAGCAAAGCCATTAATAAAAAAACATCATTGATAGAAGGCTGATGTGAAGATAACATTATTTTGGTTAATCGCAACGAGTCTAGACACAATCATAATGTTATCAGTAAAACTTGAAGTGTCTACTTGCAAAACTGTCACTCTCCAACTCCCTTTTCAAGTATAACTGGTTGATTCCACGAAAATGCGCCATGGACATCATTTTTTAAATTTCAACTTTTTTATTTTAAACAAAATCTGCTCGGCAAGAATTCTTGACACTTTATTTTTTCTTCTTATATCTCATAATAAACAATTCGTAAAAAATATGAAAATTAAATTTAAAATTTGAGTGAAATATAGAACATCAAACTTTGTCATGTCTGTCACGCTAATAAATATTTGATAATATTTTATTATTTATAAATTTCTTAATTTTTTTCCTTCTGGTTGGCACATCAGAATCTCATATTGATTTCAAAATAATTATAGACTTGAAATGCATACCAGTTAAGAGCAAATGGTAATAACATAGGGTCACTCAAAATCTGTATCTCAATTTTGTCATGTCCGTCACGGCATGTTTTAACCCAATTAATTTTAAGTATTTTGTTTCTCTTGAATGAAAATCTCAGTGTTTTTTTTATAATCCAGACCTTTATTTGCATCACCCCATGGCAGTTTTGTAACAGTCAATTAACATTTAGTACTTTTTAAGAGCCAAGAAAGTTGTCTTATGTCATGTCTGTCACGAATGTAATTAGCCAACTAAGATATAGGGTCCGGTCCGTTTATTGGTGATTTTTGACAATTTTCAATTCAAGTGGATAAAGTCCCCAATGAACTGATCAGATTCTATATTTTATACTATGGAAAATTTAACTTTTACAACGACATTATTCCCGTATTTTTTTTATTAAGAGTAATTGTTGAATAGTCAAACGCAGTTTAGACTCAGTGCCAACCTAACTTGAATAAAAACAAATAGTAAAAAGGCAGGGGAAAGAGCGTGATTGGTTCGTTAGTTGGAAACTCTTGTAAGGTAATATTTGAATAGAAAATGATCTGAATGCAATTTAACCAAAATACACTTTTCATTCGGATAAAATTGCGAAATTTTCTCAAATAATATTCAAATCTGTTAGACCTTATGCGAAACTAATGTTTTAAACATGTTTTCTGGATGGTTTCGCAAATAATTTATTTAGGATCTTCCCCATAGTATATTTCTATTTACCCAACTTAGGTTGGAAAGGAGTGTAGTGATCTGAACACTTGATAGAATACAACTGGCTTGCTTGAGAAGAAAATCACATTATATTACGTGTTGCAAAAGTGCGAGATAGGAGGTCCAATTTGTCCATTGCTTATTTTTAATGATTGAAATTTCAATTGGACAAAGTTGCCAATGAATGGACCGGACCCTATATATTTGTTATACTTTGAAAAATGTGAACTTTATAACTACCATTTATATATATATATATATATATTTTTGTCGTGTCTATGACATTGCTGAAAAATGAAATTTAGCTAAATGAAACCATGTGTTTTGATGACCGTGTCTGCAATTTCTTGGATATTAATGTCATAATGATCAATTTATGATGGCAGAACTCTAATGTCTCTCAAATTGGCACTGACTCATTGCCGGGCAATATTTCCTTCAATATTCTTTCTTTGTTTCGAGTTAATTTACAGTATATAAAAACATACCTCTAAAACTTACACATTTGAAAATAGTTTTTGGAGGGTCCTGAAAATCCCAATGCTTATTTCAATTCAGGATATGATGCTAATTTTTGGCTTATATTACTAAATCTCAGGGCTGCCACTGGCTACTATTTAGGCCACTAAAGCGACTATTTTCAAGGGGAGGCGACTATGGCGACTTTTTTCGGAAAATTTGGGTAAAAAGCGACTATTTCAGCGTGTACTTCTACTATTTTTAACTTTTGGCGACTATTTTTGAAAAAAAAATTTGTCATAAGGGGACGTACATAAATTACGTCACGCTCAGAGGGGGGAGGGAGGGGTATGCGTCAACGTGACGGATCGTGACATGGAGGGGGATAGGGGTATACGCTTGCGTGACGTAACGATTCGAAAATTTCCAATTTTGCAAGGAAAATCTGTTTTACATAAAATAAAGTTTTTGAGAAAAAAATTAAAAAAAATTTTAAAGAGAAACACTTTATTTTTACATTTTTTTCCTTCCAAGTTAATTCTTTTTAAATATAAAAATATGCATTTTTTCAAATTTTAGAAATAAAGGGAAATATTCGAAGCAATTTTTCCTTTAGGGGGGAGGGGGAATGCAAAAACGTGACGTAATTTTAGGGGGAGGGGTTCGATCAAACGTGACGCAGCGTGACACAGGGGGAGGGAGGGGTCAAAAAAGTCAAAATCTTGCGTGACGTAATTTATGTACGTCCCCTAAAGCGGGAGTGAAACAAAATCATTCCAGGTTCGGTACTTTTGGTACCGCCGGCGCCGCACGCATAAGCTTGTATGGGCATGCGCGCGTAGACGTTGCAATTTTCAGTTTTTGTTGTCGTAGTCAAGAAGTCAGGACACCGCATTTGGATTTCGAGCGTCTAATCGGTTTTTCGCGCTTGTTTCTGCCTTTCTGTGGTGTGCCTTGAAGATCACGTGACCACTGGCTAATGTCGGCCGATGGGCCGATGTTTCCCGTCTTTCATCGGCTGATGGAAAAACCAAAATTCGGTAAATCCAAAAAAATAGGAAATAACGTAACGCGATTCTCTCCGATTTCCATATTTTTTAAGAATTGTATGTTTGTTCGATTTAGTCTCTTAAAAATATAATAAAATTTTAAGGTATATATAGGGATCCGAAAGTCGCAGAACTGGGGATCTGAAAGTCGCAAAAATCGGTAATCCGAAAGTAGCGGTACTCCGGGGATTCGAAAGTCATGGAACTCTGGGGATCCGATAGTCGCAAAACTACGGCGATACGCGGGGATCCGAAAGTCGAAAAGCTACGGCGATCCGAAAGTCGCGAAACTCCGGGGATCCGAAAATCGCAAAACTAACGGCTATCCGAAAGTCGTAAAACTCCGGTGGTCCGAAAATCGCAGAACTACGCGGGGATCAGAGAGTTGCGGAACTCGGGGATCCGAAAGTCGCGGAAACCGGGGATCTGAAAGACGCGAAACTCCGGCTATCCGAATGTCGTGAAACTCCGACGATCCGAAATTCACGAAACACCGGCGATTCGAAAGACGCGGAATTCCGGCGATCCGAAAGTCGCGAAACTCCGGCGACCCGAAAGTCGCGAAACTCCGGCGATCCGAAAGTCGCGAAACTCCGGTGATCTGAAAGTCGCGAAACTACGGCGATCCAAAGTCGCGAAACTCCGGCGACCCGAAAGTCGCGAAACTACGGCGATCCGAAAGTCGCGTAAATACGCCGATCTGAAAGACGCGAAACTACGGCAATCCGAAATTCACGAAACTACGGGGATCCGAAAGTCGCGAAATTACGGCGATCTAAAAGTCGCATCGAGTTTCGGCAATTTGGCCGCAGAGATCTCCCAATCCAATTGGGGCAGATGAGTCAAAAAAAGGAAGGAGAACATGAACAGAAAGCAGAAAAAATAAACCGAATACGTTCAAAAATGGAAAACAAATTTTATTGATTTCTATACAAAATCACTGAAAATTAAAAAAAAAAAAAAGTTAAATGTAAAGTCTTTTTTCACAACTTATATTTTCTAACTGTATCCTTCGAATTTGTTTTTCCTTACTTTACTATTAATTTCTAAAATGTTTTACAACAGAAATTTTGGAAAGTACTGTGCATTAATTTTATAACTTGTTTTCTTGTTAAATAAAATTGCAGCCCTTTTGAACTTAAAAATGTTGCATTTCCCATGATTAATCGTCTTTCTTTATGGCTACTATTTTGGTTACTATTTTGTATCCCAGGATACTATTTTGGCTACTATTTTTTACATCTGAGGCTACTAAAGCAACTATTTTTAATGCTATTTACCAGTGGCAGCCCTGAAATCTTAAATGTTTTAAAAACCATTTTAATACTCTGGCCACATAATGGTGCCAATATTTAAGATTTATCAAATATTCAATTTACCGTAACAACTCTCTCACCATGTATAAAAAATATAGAAGATTAATTAAGATCCAAATTATGTTATTAATACAAATACAGCCTTAGTTACAGCTGTAGTCATTGAAATAACCTAAGACCCCTTAACTTTTTTTCCAGAACTCAGTATCATGTTTTATTCAATAGTAAACACATATTACTTTCTATGTCATTAAATATTTATATATATTTTTTATTTGGCAGTTTGGTATGGTCTGCAAGAAGAGCTGGAATGGGGCTGCATCCAGTTCCATTTTCATGTTTGGTGTCCTCTTCGGGTCTGCTAGCTTTGGGATGGTTGCGGATAAGTGAGTGCGATTTACTTGCATTTGTAATAAAAAGTGTTGAGAGTTATTGCTAGTATTTTTTTACCCAATGGGATAATGCTGCTTTTACTAGGAAACTTCATGGTGCTTAAAGATCTGAAATCTTTAACCATGAGTAATTTTGGTTGGAGTTCAATAAGAAAACTGAACTGCAAAATGACAGTAAATGTAGAAAGCAGGAGATTCTTCTCCTTAATATTAAAATAAATATTCATATTTTAATGGTTTTTAAATATATTTTTAAATAATAAAAAAACTATATGGCATTTCATAGTCAAATTTTTAATTCTCATCAAACTTATGGTCTCTCAAGGAAATTTTAATTCTCTTTAATATTATTTCTTGCATGTTGTTGTGCACGATAGAATATGGCATTAGCCTATGTAAAAGACTAGCAATCACCCTTATCTTCTAAAAGTTTTGAATGTACATGATGTGTTCACAATCCCTTTTCTTTTGTTTGAGCTGTTGTTTTTTCTGTTGTTACTTATTACTTTTAAGTTCCTTTCTAACTTGCCATGTTGTAAAAGTTCTAAGCTCTGTTCTTTAGTTTCTCTCCCCCCTTTTCCTTAATTTTGAAAGGTTATATGTTTGATCTTTGTACAATATATAGATCTTTCTATTTTTATTACAACCAAATAAACACATTTTTATTATGTGCTGTTGAAAATAAACTTTTTCAATGCTATTTATTAAGACTTTTAATTTCAAGATAATTTAATGGTTCGTTTCGATTAATTTAACTATAGGTTTGGGCGCAAAAATGTCATGATGTCTGCTTCTTTATTGATGTTAATTTCATCCGTTGGAACAGCCTTTGCCCCAAGCTTTGGGATATTTTCATTCTTGCGTTTCATCACAGCCGCAGCAGTTAGTGGTCTCTTTCAAACTGGTTACATATTAGGTTTGTAGCAAATTCCATGAATAAATAGCTATGATTTCGTTGGATCACAAATTATCTAACTCTAATGATAACTGTAGTATCTGATTATTGATGAATTTGCTAAGAAATATTTTATTTTGTCAATTGTTTGACATATTTGCACTGTAATTTTAAATAAGTGTATAGTGCAATTGAATAGGCGCTAAATTTATCAGGAATTTGATGCATGCCATGAACATTAACAAGTTTAAAATCTTTTTACTGAACTTAAAGTCTTAAGTATTGCCCCTTTTTATTGTTTAAATCTTTTAAATTAAATGCAAATTTCCCTTTGAGAATTCTGAATTATTTAATAAAATTTTTTATTGTAATTCTAGATTTGTTTAGATACAAAAAAGTTAAAATTTATACTCGCTCACTTTTATAAAAAAAAATTGTATTTTACTTAACTTATATTGATATTGTTTCTTTGGGAATTTATTTCAATGTTTTTTATAATCTTCTATTTTAGCTGTCGAATTTATTGGCTCTTCAAAGAGACTTATTTGTGCGAACGTTATGCAAATGGTTTTTGCTGTCGGAGAGTTAATTTTAGGTCTTGTTGCCTACTTTGTTCGGAAATGGAGATACCTGGAGCTTGCCATATCCATACCAGCAGCTGTTATGCTTGTTTACTATTGGTAAGACATTTAGGAGATTGTTGGCTTTTTTAATTGGTCTTATTGCAACATAATTGGCAAAACATTTTGTCTTAACTCTTTAACGACGGTTGGCAATAAAGCTTATTTTCGCATGGCAAAACATTAGACAAATGGAGACTATTGTCCTGGATAATTTATATTGGACAAATTAAGTTACAAAAAAGAAATTATGCAAAAACTCTAAAGTCATTTTTTTTTTTTTTTTTTTGAGAAATGAAGGTGTTAATGATGTTCAGAAAATTGTCTTGCGTGGGTTAATCTTTCCGAATTTTAATTTTGTAAAAAGTTCTTTTAGGCAATATTTTAATATCACCTTTGCTATTCATAATAATAATAATCTTTATTAAATATCAATCAAGAAAACTACAAATAAAAATAAAAAAGCAAAATCATATTAGCTGCTTAGGGGAACATTCCCGTTCAAGCAGCCTAAAAACTAGTTAAAAGTTTTAACAATGTACAAATAATAATCATTAATAAGAAATGTTTTTTTTTAATATTTATTGCAGCATTATGCTAAAATGTTAGTCTAATGTATCTTAGTTTTGAAAGAAAGTTTTCTTAAATTTAAATTATTTCCTTTTCCTTTTTAAAGGCTGCTTCCTGAATCAGTGAGGTGGTTAATATCCAAAGGTAAACACACCAAAGCTAAAAAGACTATTTTAAAAGCTGCCAAATGGAACAATGTGACTGTACCAGAACATTTACTAAGAGCTGCTGATTATGTAAGTATGTAAATGATGGTATTTTTTATGTAGTTAAATTTGGTTTGAATTATAGTCGCACTAGAGCTACACGAGGGCTATTGGCGACGGGCGTCGTGTTTTAGAACCACAGTCAAGTGACGAGCCAGCACCTGAATAGCACCCAACGCAACTGTTAAGGGCGACATCGCATGCAGCGTTAGGACTTTGAAGGATATTTAACGTGCACTCCCTTACACAGTGTATTATTTGTCAGACATTTTTGGCTGCACGGGCCGTTTATAGGTCGGCAGCTATTTTGGCGATGCCCGAACCTGGGACCTTCCGCATGCTAAGCGAGTGCTTAACCGACTGGGCTCCCCAGCCCCTATCGTTTCTTAACAATATAAAGGAATTTGTACTAATTTTTTCTCCTATTTTCAAAGATGGAGTATAATTGCTTATTTTCTTTAGTCTATTTTTTGTTTCTAGTTTAATTGTCTATTTTTTTTGTTGTGGTTTTGTTTTACAATAAGCTAGTTCACTAGACTTTAAAACAGTTTAAATATGGAAGAATATATCTTACTTCATTGTGAAAGTTTTGTAAGCTCTAAATCTTGTTTGTTGAAATGTTTTAATTGTTCTATATGGCCAATTTCTGTACATTCTTTTGTTGTCAACTGTAATACATGCTCTCAATATTCTGTAACACTTAAATGCTAAATGTTTTTTAGAGTAATATTGATCCTGAATTTGAGGAGCATCAGCAATCAAATGGACCATTGAACTTAGTAAAAACACCTCAAATGCGAAAATGGAGCTTAAATATATTTTTCAACTGGTAATATTTTTAATCAAACTCATTCATATTTAATCATGCCATTTTTTAAATTTAAATTATTACAATCATGCTAGACATATTAAATTAATGGATATAATATGGATCGATACTATCTTATTAACTGAAAATATATAGTACTTTAGTCAGTTGTAATAATTTAAAAAACATATATTTTCTTTTGAGCATTGTATTGAACAGCATTATAAATCAGCCATAGGCTGAATAACTTTTGAATAGTTTAAACATAGTTGTATTTTGTTAGTTTAAAAACTCTATCATAGCTGTATTTTATTTATTTAAAAATACTTTATGATGACTTCATTATTAACATTTTTAAATATTATAAACTCGGTGGTGTGAAAAAGATGTGTCATTACTTTCAATTGCCTTATATATAATACAGGGTAATAAAAAGTATTGAAATGGGGTAAAAATTCTGAAATCTGTGTTTTCTGCACGTTTTAAAGAGTGCTGATTCTAAAAAACTTTTTTTTAAACATTGTTCCATTGTCAGATTGTTTTGTCTAAAACCACTCTACAGTTCATAAGTCGTGTAGTGTTAAACATTCCTAGTTTTTGTAATTATATCTTGCTACAGCTATTTAATCAGTTTCTTAAGCCATTTATTATATGTGTTCCAGGATTGTGAATGCTATGGTGTATTATGGCCTATCGCTAAGCACTGGAAATCTGAGTGGCAATGTGTATGGCAATTTCGCCATACTAGCTGCTGTAGAAATTCCTGCTGTGGCCCTGGCCACATGGGCCCTGTATTACTGCGGACGAAGATATGTTCTCTGTTTTATTATGGTGTTTGGCGGTTTAGCTTGTGGTGCTACAGTGTTTGTTCCACAGTGTAAGTATCTGTCGATTCTTGGTTTATACAGTGGTGGCCAAAAGTGTGGACACTTTTTTTAAAGTTACATATTTCTCAACTTTGTGTGATTACTGAATATATTAATTGTATATCAATTTAAACAATTGTATATCTAATTAAAAGTAATTTAATCTTTATGAGGACCACTGTCTGCAGATCGCTGAAGCTGTCTATGAGACCTTTGGTCCCATATAATCCATATAATCTACATCCATGGACACAACATTATCATCATCAAAGTAATTTTATGTAGAATTCAAAATAAATACAGTATTACAATATCTGTATTACAAATAAGTTATGCAACTAATAGTATGATCCGTCTTAGTTTTGCAAGTCATTGAACCACCAACTTTTATTGCAATTTCAGCCTAAGAGAATCCATTGATTGTGCTTGTTTGTTCAACTAAAATGAGCGTAACTTTATTTGTAATACCGATACTTTAATTCTGTTCTTTTAATGAAATTCTACAATAAATCAAAATTTAACTTAATATTTAAATGTTCGTATTTAAGCGAAATTTAATAGATGCAAGCACACAGATAACAGTTGAAACACATGAAACTTTCAAAAAGTGTCCACACTTTTGGCCACCACTGTATTTCTTATTCTGTTGAAAGGTTTTATTATCCATATGCATTTAATTTATTTATATGCTTGTTAAGGCTTTAAGGGCTAATCATCCGGGTTTGTCCTGTTTATGTCATCATTATGGGTGGAGGGTATAGTTTTAAGAGGTGTATAGTTTGACTACAACTAAATGATAATAGAGATAAAAGGTACAAAATCCTTTATGTTTTTAATATCAAAACAAAAAATCCTTTATGACTCATTTTAATTAAACTTATTCAATTTGAACCTCTATAGTTTTTAAAAGTTGCAAGCTCAACTGCCATATTTATGCTTCATTGTCAGAGGCATTTTCCGTTTCGTTTTGAACATCAATGTTTCCTACACTACTTTTTATTAAAGCAGCTTAACAAATGACAAGAATCCTTACATTTAAACTTTTAGTAACAATTGAAGAGTACAAGCGAAAAACCACTTGATTTCGTAGAAAGCTTGCTCAATAGGCCTCTTTGGCAATGATAGCAAGAAATCGCCTAAACTGGTATAAAGAAACCAGCTACTTGTTTGTTTTTATTTCGTGTCAACCATGATTCACGCCAGAGATAAGTGGATACGACACACACATTTGTACTGCGAATGAAGAACCGAAAGAAAAACCGGTTTCCTGTCGCCAATGTCCGCCAAGCAGACACATAAGGGGCCATCCATAAATGATGTCATGCTTGAAGGGGGGAGGGGGTCCACTTAGCTGTGACCCTTTGTGACAAGGGGGAGAAGGGGGGGGGGTTACAAGAAGTGTGACATCACAAACATCTATTAAAAATTTACTACTTAACAAAAATTGAAAAAAAAAAAAAAGTTCATTCTTGTTTTGGTTTGGATGTTGCCCCATACAACCAAACCAAGATATATTTATTTTTTTATTTAACTGCCTGTTTGAATCAATTATGAAGTGAAACTGAACTGAAGTGATTTATGAGCGTGACACTTTGTGACATAGGGGGGGAGGGGGTCAAAAATATGGAGAAAAAGTGTGACATCATTTATGAACAGCCCCTAAGGTAAGACTCCTAAAACATCAAGTGGTTCTTCCCGTGTACTCTTTAATTCTATATCGATTTATCAGTGTAAACCTATCCAAATTATCAATATTTTTATATCAAGTCTACAGAATGATTTCTGTACATGTTCACTACAAAATTTTAATTAAGAAGTATAGTGATAATTTCTCCACTGCACCCCTTTTAAAAACTCACATAAAGAATTCAGAGTTAAAGAATATCACTCTCATAGCAGTTTAATATATTTCAGATCTTCAATGGGTGACCACACTGCTGGCTATTTTAGGCAAGAGCGCCATCGCGGCTTCCTTCGCTATCATCTACATCTACTCTGCCGAAATCTACCCCACCACCCTGAGAAGCACGGGCATTGGATTCAGCAGCATGTTCGCCCGTCTTGGGGGAATGATTGCACCTATCATTAATGAATTGGTTAGTGTTATACTAGGTCTATTTAGAAAGTAAGCTTGGAAAGCATTTCCTCCCCATCCACGAATGCGGTTTTCTTGGAAACAGTAGCTGCTTCGGTTTTTCCCCCATCCTATATAGAGAAATACTAACTGTTTTGATTGTAAACCTCAAACGCGCTAAGATTAGAAAAGCGATGCTCCCCCTTTTCTTAGAAAACCCAGTGAAGGGATGGGGGAAGAGATTCTTTTCAAAGCTTACATTCTGGCTAGAAATGATATAATGTAGATCTTTATAGAGTCCTTTAAGAGGGACTTTCAGTCCCATAGAGCTGATGTATTAGTTTTGAAATCACAAATTTCGCGAAAGAATTGTTTTGTCATGTTATCCCATTTTCAGCAGGCCTGGTAATCATCACAACTTCAATTAAAACAAATTTAAAAAGAAAATTACAAAGCAAAAGAAACAAAGAAAGATTACAAAGAAAATAAGAAGAGGAATGAAAAGAAGATTACAAAGAAAATAGCATCCTGTAATTTTATTATTACTTGATAAAGTTTTTAAATAGAGTCGACATCTGCTGTATACGTTTGGCACTTCAATACTTCAAAAATATATAATTAAATAACTAGATAATATTTTTGTTCATTTTGATGTTATGATGATTCCTGTACCCGGTACAGGGAAAACACAGCAAAGCAATACTTTTGTTGAAAGTGTTATTCCAAAACTAATGCATTAGCTCTACCGACTGACAGTCCCTCTTAAAGGACTTAAAAAAACTCTACATTTAAAATCTTTGTTTTTTGGTCCATAAAAATATTTTTATCTGTTCATCAAAAAGGTATATAATTCTGGTATTACAAATTAGACTGTAAGTGGCAGAATAGTCCCACTTTTTAAAATTAGAGTAGTAAGTTTTCTTTTTAATTTTAATTTATTCAATTTTTGTTAAAATTTCAGGAAGAGTGCTTATTATCATTACACATACTTTAAATTTATTTATTTAATGAGTCAACCATTTTCATATGACTTATGTAGAAACAGTGTGTAAATTAAACCCAACTCTCTTGACTTTTTTTAAGAACTGCCAGTGCACTCACTGCCAGTGCAAAAAAACACTCTTTTTGCTAGTACTATAGTTGAGAACTTCTTACTGAAAAAAATTCATTCGATTTTTTTTAATTGTTCAATTTAGGTTTCAAACTTATTGACACTTCATATTTTAATAGTTATCTCTTCGTCAATTTTTGACTTTGTGTTAAATTTGGGGGGCGAGGATGTCTGATTTCCCACTATGCATCATTCAAATGACCAATCCATATTTTGGTAATGCTTCTATGGATAATAGTTTCTTGTACATCCTAATACTATTTTACCTGTAGTTAAAATTTATAAATTGTATCTTTTTAAACTAAAACAAACCAGTTTTATATAAAGTATTATTAAATATATGTTCTCATTTTCAGAGAAAAGTGTATCGCCCTTTACCAATGATTATATTCGCTATTGCATCCATTGTATCCGGTGTTCTGGCACTAGCTCTACCAGAGACTCATAATCGACAGTTACCAGAAAGTGTTGAAGAGGCTGAAAGCTTTGGAAGGTAAGTTGATATTATGTTGGGGATTTATACAAAGTTTTTGTGTAATCATACACCATTTTGAACATCATCCAGTTTAAATGTATGGTTTTTATCTTAAAATAGTGACATACTTTCAGTTAGATATTTAAATTTGTGTAAAAATAGCATTTTTAATTGATAGAATAAATAAGAATAAATAATTTTAAGTTGTATACTTAATAAAGCAACATGTGGGAAACCAATATTAGTCAAAACAATTAATATATTTTTTTTATAATTTGCGCCTCTTCTGATCATGTGGAAACAATATGATTTACGTTTATGAAACATATGATGGTACTTTTGAGTTATAGAGTGTGAGAGTAACTTTTAAGCATGGGTTTCATAAAGTCCTTTTTAGCAATATTATGGATTTTTTTTAAATGGATTTCATATTTATTATTGCAAAATAATTAAGTCACTTTTTCTTTATTTTTATACCTGTTTTTAAAATATAATTTTTTTGATTGAGTTACTTCAAGATCTGCAAGTAAATTAATGTGTTAGCAATTACAAATAAGAAACGGTCAAAATATTTGTAAATTTAATTATCCATGCTTTTTTTTTTTTTTAAATCTTGACTAAGGCATTCTAAAAGTTTACTATAGGCTCCATAACAAAAAAAAATTACCTGCCCATGTTAATACAAAATTTTAAAAATATGGTAAATTAAAATTTATTCTGTAGATTTTATTCTGTAGATGATAACAAATTTGAATTCTTTAGAAAAGTCTTTAAAAAATATTACAAATGCACTTATCTGTGTTCTCTCTCTTATAGATCAAGCGATTCTGGATTCGAAAGACTATTGAGTCGGCCTCGCAACTTGCTAAATATTGGGAGTGGTTCGCCTAGGGTACTGCGAAGGAACTTGGAGGAAGGCAGGAGACTGCTAGATGACAGTTAATCCGACTTGGAACCATTGTTGTCCTGTAAATTATTCTGCTGTAAGTATTATGTGATATTTTAACCCTTTTTGAGTATATAGCCTTCGAAGTTTGCCTCTGAGTATTTTTGATGCCAGAAAGCCCTTTTAGCGCTGTATAATTGTTTGCTACTACTTGCTTTTTATTAATAGTTTACATAAGCTTTTAGTAAATATGTGTGGCAATAAGGCTCTAATTGTTCTCAATGGAGCCATGTAACCAATAAGTTACATTGAGGTTCTATTATTTAAATAACTTGGTTTGAAGGCTCATTTCATTTTTAAATGGCCCCCTACAAAGACCTTAATTTTTTTCTCGAAGGTTTCAGTAAGAATCTTGATTTCTCGATTGGCATTCATTTTTAAACGGATTATGAGTAAAAACAGTTTACATACTTTTTTGCTCATTAAGTTCTGTGCATCTACTAGTTAAATGCCTGAATTTCCCTAGCTGTTAATAGAAGTTTTACTTTTTGCCATATATGTTGTCTTTCTCTTAATCTTGTGTTTTTAAGGAGATTTTCCTGTACTTTTTTATTTACTAAAACTCATGCATGTTCAAATTTATTTGGAAAACTACATTCTTTATTCAAAAAGAAGTTAAATGAAAGGGATGCAAGGTTTTTTTTTTTTTTTTTTTTTAAATTCCATTTATGCTACATGTGGGGAAAATATTTGAACCTCTGCCAGATGGCAAATTTTTGAGTATTTTTAAAATGTATGTAATATTCTTTATTATTTGCTTTATAGATACCAATGGTAACCCCACCTTTCAGATGGTCTTGGAGTTTTGTTATAAGACGGTGAAAATAAAGTGTAGAACTTTTATTTTTGTGAAGATGGTAGACTTTACCACAGAAATTTAACATTGTTTGTATCAAACAGCAAAAGAATGCTTGTCCATATTTTGTTTCCTATTTTATGTTTAAATTGTATTTTTTTTTTGTTTCTTTGTTATGAAATTTTGTTTTAGTTTTGAAGTATTGTTTTCTTGGATTAATCTGGGTGTATTGTAGATTCGATTTTATTGATTCGTTTATTTTCGATTAGTTTTTATTGACTTTTGTAAAAATATAAAAAAAAAATTAACCTGTTATTGATTTTTTCATTGATAGTCCTCAGTTGTTTTTAAATTGTGATTGCAATTTTAGTATTTTTAAGGAATTCGGTGACCAGGAAATTGTTTTGTTTGTTGCATTTATGTTGTATTTTCGGTTGTTTTATTTATTAACTACTTAAAATTTAAAACTATTCTTTATAAATTTTGTACCATCTCTCATTTTGGATTCTTGTGTACTTATTTATAAGATTATTTTTATACATGTTTAGTGAAATCATAAGAAATTAACTGCAGCTGGACCTGTTTCTGTGGCTCTGTAATAATAAAGACATATATTTTGAATAGTTATCAAATTTGATATTAATTGACTAGGATTATTTTGAATGGTTTTCAAGTTTGTTAGATACCTGTTGAAATATGTTTTACAATATTAATCAAATGTTACAATGAAACTTTTTTTTAAATAAAAAATGGAATTTGTGTATGTTTCTGTCTTTATTTACCAAAAAATGTTTTATAGAAACCTTTACTTTTCAAGAATCTTAGAATGGTGCATCACTAAACAACCTAATGAAAAAATTTATTTTTATAATATATCATTGGATTAAAATAAATTTATTATTAATATATTATAAATATTACTTTATTGTTAAATTAATTGATTTTTTTAAAAATTAAATTGAACTTAAATTGTTGTAAGAATAAATATAAAAAAGTTTTTAGTATAAACCCTGTAAGCAGGGGCGGACTGGCCCGGGCAGCTAGTCGGCGATCACCGAGTGGGCCAAACAAAAATTTGCCAAGTGGGCCAAAAGCAATATGATAATATTAGGTTAAGTGGGAAAAAATCTACAAATACTTAATTAAGAATGTATTAAAACATGCAAAATAAGTGAAAACAACTTAATATTTTTGAAATAAATTTAAATTACGTCAAAAAGGCCAAGGGCGTACCCACCATTGAGCAGGAGTGTGCAGCTGCTCACCCCTAAAAAAAGCCAAGTGGGCCCAAGGTCCCACTTGGCCTCTGGGGGACCCTATATATATTATACATAAAAGGGGCCCACATTTTTTTTCAACTCGGGCAAAGGAGCTGACTTTGCCTCTGAAGCCCCCTATATATTATATATATAAAAGGGGCCTAACATTTTTGTTCAAATTGGGCCCATCAGAGGTCACATGGCCTCTGGGGCCCTTATATATAAAACAGGCCGACATTTTTTCTTCAAATCGTGAGCAGGGGCCCACTTTGCCTCTGAGGCCTCTTATATATACATTATCAATAAAAATAGCCATTTTTTTTTTAATTGAGCCCTATGTGGTTTTAATTGGGCCAATTGGTCCACATTGCCTCTGGGCTATACATATTATATGAAAGGGCCAAAAAATTTAATAATACAAATAAATTTAATAATGGATTTTAATAGAAATTGATAATTCTCATTAACCCTTTCGCTACGAAGGATTTTTGTTTCCTTGTAATTTGTGACAGGAATATCATTATCGAATCCTTAGTCGGACGGCCATAGCGGGCCGTTTCAGTAGTGAAAATGTTAAGCAATTAGGTTAGCAATTGATTGGATGAGACGATAAGTAAACCATATGAAATGACAAAGAGGGAGAGGGTGTCAAATTAAAATTCCCTAAGGGTCATCCGAAATTAAGAAAATAGGGGTCCCCAAATGTGACCTGCACACGGCCTTAAATCACATCCAGGGTATGCCCATGTAAAAGGCCACATCTTATCGTAAAAGAATACTTGCTGCTGTATGTGTTGAGTTTAATAATCTACTTTAGCTTCAATTTTTTTTTTAAACAAACGAACATTGATGAAACAACAATTTCTTCGGGGTAAAACCGTTTTTGTTCTAAGTTTCTTGCAGGTACAGCTGTGGGGAAAAAAAGTATCCACTAGCGTTTATTTCAGTCGTTAATCATCCTATATAATCGGACCTTTTTGACTTTGTTAAAAAATAGCATTCTAAATTAGTTGCATGACACACAATTTGCATAAGGGGCCGTCTTCATATTAAAAATGTTGCCAACTTCAAAATTTTCAATGGTAACATCCCTGTTTGAATCCATATTTCAAATTTATGACATATTTTAACACGAAATGCCAAATTTTGTTATTTGGCCCACTCGGCACAGTCATGACTTTGGTGGGCCAAAGTCATAACTGCGCCGAGTGGGCCAAACTTAGCCAGTCCGCCCCTGCCTGTAAGTAAATACACATATTATTTAATGGCCATTTTTTAAAAAAAAAATTAGCTACAAATCCATAAAAGAAAAACCTTCAAAAAATAAAACTGCTAAAATGCTAAAATTCTTTTGTTTTAAAACTTTTTTCATTGGGGGTCTGCTTTTAGCGAAAAAATTATTAATTAAAGTACTGCATCTTTTTCAATTATACTAAAATACTGATACCTGATCTGTAGGATTTATGATTGCAGGGTATAATTATGATAAAAATAACATTTAGTAAAAGTTTATACCATATTATTATGGATATAAAAAGTTTTCAAATTTAGATCCAAAAATAGAACGAAACAATTGTTGTAGTATTGTTTCTTATATTAACTACGAAGCGATAATTCTCAAGCATCCAAATTTCACACTCGACAGTAGCGCCACTGATCTATGCTAAATTTTGATAATTGCGCCATCTGTTGAAATTAATGGAAACCAATTAATGGAATATCGGTTTGGTTTCGAATTCGTTGTTTTAAACTAATTAATCTGGCCAAACTTTTAGTGCTTCGTATTATTGAAATTTTTTTTTAAAATCAATTTCATACTCTTGGAGTCTCGTATTTGTTTTGATTTGGGTAAACTCAAAAGGAATGTCTTACCTTACATGAATTACTCTAAGCCCTATGCTAGAAATACACTCCAAAATGTTAACTTAAGGGGGAATGGGACACTTTTAACTTTTTTTTTTAAATATTGTGGATACCTTTTTATTTTTTTTTACATAAGTGTAAGCACTAACTTGTTACTTTAATATACTAACACTTTTAGACAGTCAAAGGTTTTAAAAAAATATTTGTTTTGTTTTAAAACAATAAAATGTGTCAAAAAGTGACGTTTCATATTTTTGTTATAATTATAAGTTAAAAAAATTATTTGTTGAAAAACAAAAATTTGCATTTTCATAAACAGGAAAATTTACTTAACAAACTGTCTTACCGATTTTTGTTATTTGTCAAAGATTTCTTTAAAAAATTAAAGAAATTTATTTTAATAATTTCACAGGATCACTATTTTTTCTAAAATAATAAATAAAAAAACAATTTATTTACAACAAATCCCTAAAGACAAATTAAAAAAATATATGTTTGAAAAATATGTGTGGAAAATTTTAACACTGTATGGGCAGTAGATTTTGAGTTATATCAATTTAAAGTCAAGAAATCACCGAAAACACCATCAAGAAGAAAAACAGCTTTGAAGTTTATAAACGTGGTTGGCCAACACAGATGTCAAGACACGAGAAACTACACATCTCGCGTTCTATTGCAGATATAAATAAAATTTTTGTCTTAAATTATTCCAGAATATTTGTGTTATTTTTTAAGACAATAATAATTTTTTGGATTTTTTTTTTTGAAGATTTTGTGTCCTATACTTAATAATTTGTATCAATAAGAGTTTAAAGGAATATTAATGAAATGTATATTTAATATAAGAATTAGTTCTTTATATGTCTCTAAGAAGAAATATGCTAGTAAATCTCATTTCATTTACTAGAATTTAAAAAAAAAACTATATGCAAAAGCAAATTTCATAAGTACAAGAGAAAAATAATTTTATTATTAAGGTTTGTATAAAACAATATTGTATTCAGTAACATTATCAGTTGCACATATTATCAGCATTTTATAAAGTCGGGTAAATTTTTTATAGACGAAACAAATTACAACACATTTTATATTGTGTTAAATAATTTTTTGACTTACAACAAAAATATGAAACATCACATTTGGACACATTTTATTTTTTAAAAACAAAATGAATAATTTTTTAAAACACCTTTGACCATCTAAAAGTGTTAGTATATTTAGTGTACACTTATGTAAAAAAAAATATAAAGATATCTGCAATATTAAAGAAAAAAGTTAAGTGACCCATACCCCCTTAAGTTAACATTTTGGAGTATATAACTAGCATAGGGCTTAGAGTAATTCATGTAAGGTAAGACATTCTTTTTGAGTTTACCCCAAATTAAAACAAATATGAGACTCCAAGAGTATGAAATTGATTTTTTAAAAAAATCTCCAATAATACATGTTCGGCCAGATTAATTAGTTCAAAACAACGAACTCGAAACCAAACCGATATTCCATTAAATGGTTTCCATTAATTTCAACAGATGGCGCTATTATCAGAATTAAGCAGAGATAAGTGGCGCTACTGTCGAGTGTGAAATTTGGATGCTTGAGAATTATCGCTTCGTATATTAACTTAGCTCTAGTCCTTTCGCCTACTGTACCGCACTTCTATTGTCTTGCTCAAAATAAATTTCTGAATCTGCATCCTTCAAACTAATAACATTCTTGTCCATTTATTAATTTCCGTCGGTAACATGCAAATAAATGTTTGCAAGAAGAAAAAACTTATTTGGAATTTATTATTTTAGAGTAGGGGGGGGAATACAGTTAGGCATTCAAACATGTATGAAACGTTGAAAAAAAGTCACTTAGTTGTACATTGTGCAATACTGGCGTGTAAAATTTATAACCAAACTAATTGTCGATTCGCACAGCTAAGATTATGGAATGTAGGGGCGATAGATAGACCAAATACTTCCGTTTCTGTGCATTGCCCTGCAATCCATGAAAACAAACATCTTTCTTTTGAAGATCCCCAAAGTAATCTAATCTCTTTTATTCCCCGGATGTTGTTTCTTTTCCCAATAAAAGTTAAACTGTTTGGTTTTCTGAGCCTATCCACCGGGTCCGAGAGTCAACAAATGGATGCCGAATTTAAACTTCTTTTTGTAAGACTTTTTATCCACTCCGACGCGTCTTTGGTTCTGCCGAAAACATGAACACCGAATCGTTACAGATAGTTTTTTTGTGTTTTGTAACACCACATTTGAAACCAAACCAACTAACTGAATCTATAACATAAACGTATTTGTATTTGTACTGGAAAAATCACGGGGCTCTCTAGTGGGACCAGAGGTGCCGATCCCCCCCAGAGACAATGACGCACCCCCCCCCCCTAGAATTCCTTGAATCCCTCCCCCCCCCCAAAAAAAAAACGCTGTCGATTTTCCAGAGGAGTACCTACCTTAGTAATTTACACCATACTGTGAAAAATAGGAATCGTTACGATGGATACATGAAACTTATAGTAACTTGGTCCTAAGAAATAAAACCCAAGTACTGACTTAGTTCTTGAATATTTTTCTACTGATAGGTCAACGTCAACGCAGAGTTGCCCATATTGAAAAATGGAAGCACATTTTTAATAGCTTTTATAATATGGAATTACAACTTATTTTTAATTTTCCTTTAAATACATTTTCTTTACATCAAAAGCTATCGGGAATCTAAGTAATCGGTAAAAGTTCCGCTCAAAATTTATGTAATTATATATATTTTTTAATCCATAAAAATAGCCGTACACGTGATCCAATCAAAAACAGCTTCCAATTCCTTCCTCCCTTCAATTCTTAATGCAAAAAAAATACACTCTTCGCTTTTTTCTATTGCAACACAATTGGCATCATTAAACAAATTAGAATTATTTTATAATTTTTAAAGATATAGTTTCACTTTAAAAAGTTATTATTTTTTAATGACTGTAATTAAAAATAAAAATTAAAAAAATTCTTACCGTAAAACTTGGAACTGAACTACTTAACTAAATTCAATCACACATTTGATACCAGACGACAAGTATCTTCATACTATTTCTAAGTAAAGCAATCATTAAGTTTCTCTTCGAGTATAATTTGGCGCGAAAATGGCTTGGGCCTGAGTAGTGAGTATGTATGCTAAGCCAGATATATTATCCGAAGGTCATTCATTCAAAGAAATGTTATACAAAATTCGGAATATTTATGATGTCAGCTATAACAGCGATTAAGAAATGTTTATGAGAAATAATTGTCAGCACATTGCTTTCTTCGACGCCGGGACCTCTTAAAATAGAATTATCATTTTGCATATTGTTAAAGAGTTTTGTTGCGATTCCTTTAGTTTGAGTTTTAAGTGCTTAATTTATCAAATTAAGGGTTTCATTCAAAGAAATTACTAATAATGCAAGTTTAATTAGCCCGTTCATTCCTTGCGGTTTAGGATGCTACGTCTAAAGACAGCTTCAACCTCAACATGTAATTTTATAGTATTCTCCAAATAAATATCTAGAAATCAATAATAAAAATTATTAATATATCTAGTGCTTAATGAAGGGAAGGAGGAGTGGGGTAACATTTTAAAAATCTAATTTCTTGAATTTAAAAATCTAATTTCTTGAAAGCTGATATCGAAATTCAAATTCTTGCTGGTGAAGAGGGAAATCTGGTATAAAAAAAACTGTATGGTCCCGCCTTGCTGGCAATAACAAATATCATTAACTTCTCAGTATTTGTATCCTTTAAAATTCTTTAATATCCTTTATTTGCCTAACCTTCTGAATTAAACCGACGTATAAACAATAAACTCGTCAAGAAGGTTTATAAGAGGGTCTCTGACCAAGCAACACAAGCCTGAAAATATATGTCTAACAACCCTAACCAACCCTTCAAATGTCTGTTTTACCAGCAACACACATAATTTTTAAAAATTTAATAATTTTATTAAATTCCAAATTCAAAGCATGGGGGAGTCCACCAAGGCTTATAACCACCTACTACAGAAATATAATTTTTTAATTGAGAAATTAAATTTACAGTTAAAATTTTAATTTAAATCACAAGCAGTGAAAACAAGTTTACATTTCTGGCAATTTGCTTTTTCAGAGGGTTAACAATAAGTTTAAAAATATTCAAATTATATAATTACGAAAATCTTACCAGAATCACTTCCATAGCACTCTAAAATAAGCTCTTGGAGTATTTATATTACAGTGCATTTTCACATCATTTAGTTTAAAATATATCAAATAGATGCTATTAATAAAGGTCTCTTTGATGCTTCCCCTCCGTTTCGAAATCAACTATCTAACGAAAAACTCATAACTTCAATGCCGTCTTTACCATAAGGGCACACGGGGCCCGTGCCCAGGGCCCCCATTCTCAGGGGGCCCCCGAAGGGCCGAAAATTTCTATGCATATGCAATTACAAAATGTATATGCACGCGCGCAGGTGTTGTCGTTGATGTCGTAGTCAGGACACTGCATAACATAATGTCGACTTTGTTTATGGTTGGGGGAATCCCCGAATGATGTAGTGAACTTTCAGTCCGATAAGAATGAGTGACGTTATTTTGTAATTGAGGCGTTTTACCGTTTCCGGACATTTTCGCAATTTAAGCGAATAAAAAATGAATTGCGAACAACAATCTTACACGAACGGATGAGTAATTTGTCAATTATGTGCATAGATAGTGATATCCTTCAAAAAATTGAATTTGAGGATATAATAAAAGATTTTGCTCAACAGAAATCCCGAAAGAAACAGTTATCGTAACCAAAAAACCAGAAGGTCGTACAGTATTTGATTAAATATAATAAATGGTCATACTCAGTAAAAAAATGTCATTATAGTTCGCTTTTTTTACTTTAAAAAAGGCCTCAAATTCTTGTGTGCCCAAGGGCCCCAGCATAGTTTAAGACGGCCCTGCATAACTTATAACAGCACTTCTAAGCGGGAAAATTGCACGAATGCCATTGGTTGAAAAGAAATATGCAGGAGTCATCATTTAATCGAATTCTATATGTTGTATATGTGTTATGTATGCAGACTACAAACAGTAAGGCGGCTGCTAGTACCTACCACCCTTATTTGAAACACTTTAGGGATGGACCTCCGTTGTAAAACACCGTTTTTCTGAAAAACCGCCATCCCTACCGCTTCTTATTTGGTTGGCGGCGAGTATAGTGCTTTGTTTCTGCTTGCTTTAGAAGTGATGGGTTGTTTATGGGTAATAAATGTCAGAAAGATTCGTTAGGATTACGCGATATTCTATTATCTATGATCTTCTTTCTGTAATGTTCTTTAGGATTTTGGTTACCATTTTTGATTTGTGAAGGTTGGGGGGGGGGAGGTTATGCCCCCCTCCCTTGAAGTCTGGGGGGGGGGAGATGATTATAAAGTATTTGTCAGAGTGATATCTTAGACAAAATAAACCATTTACATTGAAAATTTTCTAATTTTTTCGACCCCCCCCCCCTAAAATTTCAATGACGCAGTCTGCGTCGCTGCCCCCCCCCCCTGTAGGCACCCCTGAGTGGGACAGACACAATAGTAAAATCTACTGAGTTCAAAGTCGCACCAGCTTTTTAGTGTACACATCCTTTGAAGTTGGTGGGTGCGCTCGTCACGTGGTTAGGATCTTAAGTTACAACACGTAATTGGCTGTGTTTAAGCTCTTCGTGGAAAGATAGAAATATACATCCGAAAACTATTAACACCTACTTTACTTACCCAACCAACTTAAAAAAAAGTTCCTATTTTGAAATATTTAATATTTATTACTTATAGTTAAAATCATGTTGAAAGCTGCCAAATTGTTGCGATTTCTATCGCAAACTAATTTTCGAGTCAGCCAGTGTTCGTCGCTGAGTAGCTATGCTTTGCAATATAAAGAACATGGTGACCCAAGTACAGTTTTAGAGAAAGTAGAACTAGATTTGTCTGATAACTTAGAATCCGACCAGGTTTTGGTCAAAACATTAGCAGCTCCAGTCAACCCGGCTGATATTAACATGGTGCAAGGTAAATATGCTTTGAAGCCGAAACTGCCAGCTGTCGGTGGAAATGAAGGGGTGTCTGAAGTTATTAAGGTAAATACAATTTGTATCAGCTGTAATATTTGGGCCGGTCTCTCTAGTGATTTCCAGTGATCGGAAAGTTACTTTTTAAAAGTAACTATGTTATAGTTACTTTAATAAAAAAAAGTTGCTCTCAGTTACTTACTATGAAATAAGTAAATAGTTACAGTTATTTTTATAGGAATTTCAAGTTAAAAGAAAAATTGCAATTAACCATTTTACTGCTTTTAAAGAGAAACAGTGTTAAAGAAACAAACACGAACAAAACACTGCAATTAAAATATATTAGCAAAATTTTATTTGATTTTAAAATGAGTTACATATCAAAATTCGCATCCCACAGCCTTCGGAAAGTACCCGAAAAATAACGAAAAGTTCAAGGTGTTACTCAGTGTTGATCTAAAAAAAGTAACTGTTGAACGTAACTTACTCCAATCTTTGGTATTTCCATTAGGTTGCCTTGTTAGGAAAAGCGTACTTACTACAAGCTAAACATTCCATCTGGTTTAAATCCAATCTGGTTATAAATGAATATCCGATCTGACTTTAATGATTCCTAAATAACGAACAGGCCCCTATATCACAGCTGTACTTTTGTTACGTCTTTCCTAGAGCACTTTACTTAAAGGAACAAATCAAATAAAATTTACGCAAATTGCCTTATCCTATTTTTCTCAGTGTCGGGTCTTCTTATCAACATAAGTTAAATGCTAGATGGTAGCAGCTCTGAATAAATCTAATTCACATATCATGACTTTTGACTATTTCACAAAATAAATCTACCAAGAGATTCTTTCGAACTACAGTACAATGATTTTAGAATTTCAAAATATCATAAGTTAAAATTATTTACGCTAGCTGTCCACAGTTTAAAAAGATATTTTTACAATTCATCTTTCAGGTGGGACCTTCAGTTAAGAACCTCAAAGTAGGATCTTGGGTCATCCCATATGATGCAGGAAAAGGAACTTGGAGGACCCACACCTTATGCAGAGAAGAAGAGTTGATTCAAGTTAGTTTTTTTATTTATTTTGTAGATATGATACACAGCATATTTAATTACAATTTATTGCCAAATTGAGAAAACTTTCACCTGCGGCAAATCTTTATAGCAGCTCGTGTTTAATTGTATTGACAATTTCTCCTAAAATAAATATTGTGCACTGTTAAGTGTTACTAGTATAAAATTAGGATCCAACTATTACCCAAATCTTGTTACAGCAGTAGTTCTTCAGATGCTTATAGGATGACTAGATGTACTGCATCACACAGTACTACATTTTAGGTCTTTGTGTTGCCTATTTCAAAGAATCCGAATATCTATGAAATGCTCTGCCTTTTATAAAATGATTGACATTTCTACATTAAGACCACGAGCATGACATTTTCTTTGTCGACAACTCAAAACTCTGAGCTTACTAACAGAATAAAGCGAGTGAACTATAATGTTTGTACTTCAACTTTTTTCAATAAATCAGTAGTCTCTCTCATAAATGGCAGGCAATAGCTTTAGTACATTGTAATATGAAAAAAAATTACTGAATAATTAATTAAAATTTTTATTTGTTCTAAACTGCTCTAGTGGTTGGAACTATATTACAAGACTTGAGTCAATTATAAGATTGAACCTATAATACTAGAAAATAAACTTTACGTTGTGGAACTATCTTTTTTGTTGCTTCTTAAACACTACTGCATTGATATTGAAAATATTGTATATCATTAAAAGAATAACATTCTTGCTAAATTCCTCTGATGACAGTAAAGCCACAACGTAATTTAGCTTTATTTATTTAATAATAAGCTCTGTTACTTTCAAATAATTATTTAAATTAAGTATAGCCTGATATAAAACCTCAGCAATGTAGAATTTCTATTAGAAATTATGTAAAATGTTTGTAGTATACAGGAAGAATTAAAAATTACATGCATAGCTAATTCTATTTTAGGTTGATGAAACCATACCAGTAACAAGTGCAGCCACTATTTCTGTCAATCCCTGTACTGCATACAGGATGCTGAAAGACTTTGAGAACTTAAAAGAAGGGAGCACTGTCATACAAAACGGAGCCAACAGTGCAGTGGGACAAGCAGTGATTCAGCTGGCCAAACACTTCAACATCAACACAATTAATGTTGTTAGGGATAGGCCTGATTTTGAATCTTTGAGATCCCACTTAATGAACTTGGGGGCCACTTATGTTGTTGTGGAAAATGAACTTAGGTAAGATTATTTAAATTTGTATTTTTCCTCAATAGTGTTGCACTAGTACATATTTTGATTTATTTTTTAAAGTGTCATGTATAGTAAGACAAACAGCTCATTTGAGACTTTTAATTAGCACCTATGTTTAACCCTTTCAGTACCAATGACAATTTGGCATCATTTTTGAAATTTTTTTCTGATCGTCTATAGCCATTTATGATATCAAAAAGCACATCATTCGATTCTTCAAACTTTTTTCAATTTGAAAATATTTGTTATTAATCCCAATAGATGTCAGCCCTATTATTTTTTAAAAATTATGATCAGAAATATGATGATACCAAATGGCATCACTGGGACTAAAAGGGTTAACTCAAATGAAATACTAATATAAAGATAAGTTTATTAAAAAGTAGTTAAATTGAATTTGTGATTGTTGTCTTGATTGATCTGCACTAAATTTTTAAAAGACGGCTTTAGAACATGTTCATTTTGAAAGTTTTATTATAAATGGAACACACATAGAATCACAGCATTAAAAATATACATTTACTAAATAAAATACTGTACAAAACGTTGAACTAGAATTGTTGCTTAAAAATCCGAATAAACACATTATTAAACTTGTCCTTAACAAATGATTTTTTAAAATAAATAACCAAGGCTTATAGAATAAGTTAAAAGCTCCTGTTAGAAGTTTTAACTTTTTTTTTTGATTACCAAGTTATTTCTGTTTATATAATTGCATAAAAAGTCATCACAAAATATTTCTGTTTTGCAGATCCCCAGTAATGACCGACATTTTCAAGGAAATTCCCAAACCATCTTTAGGACTAAACTGCGTCGGTGGCAAGAGTGTTTCAGAACTCTTAAGAAACATGAAAGACAAGGGAACAATCGTCACTTACGGAGGAATGTCAAAACAGCCAATAGCCCTCAGCACGGCAAACCTCATATTCAATGACATGCGAATCGTGGGATTCTGGATGACTCGATGGAGCCAACAAAGTTCTATTGAAGAAAGGAAAAGTATGTTACATGAAATCACTAGTATTATGAAGAAAGGTGGTTTGAGGCCACCGGTTAGCAGGGAAGTAAAATTCGAAAATTTTAAGGATGCGATTGCGAAAGCTATGGAGCCGTATGTTTCTGAGAAGCAAATACTGGTGATGGATTAAGGTAGTTGCTAAAGGTAATGTTATGATGATGGTTGCACAATAGATTGTGTTTGTTGTTAATAAAGGTATTTTTATAGAAGAGAGTTATTTTTGTAGGTTGTACTTGTGTAATAAAGTGTTGTGTTGTTTCGATATCACTTTTTGAGTGCCTTATTATTTATGTAAACGTTTTTTTAAACACTTTTTGGCTACAAAGTCTTTGCCAGACCATAGCTTTTTTTGACACAAATAAACTTTTTCTTTTCCTTGTTATCTTCTAATTTTTAAAAAGTACAATTCATTTTTAAAAGGGCCTCTTCTAACATATTTTCCTAGTTCTCATGGCCTTTAGTGTTCCCTGTAAAAGCAGTTGTATACTTTTTTAATATATCTTTTTGCATAAAGCCAGCCCCCAAATCGTTGCGCATTCCTTGTTCATAAATGTTTCTAAGATCTTGCTCTAATAAGAAAAATTCTATTTAGTGGTACACATAACTTTTATTTCTATTGGATTAGAATTTAGTACTGTTCCTCACTTTGCTCCTCTAACTAAATTAAAAGTATTTGACTACATAAGAATTAGCTTTCTTATTCTAATTTTGCTATTGCATGTTGATTTTGTACCTTTATCAGTTGCACTTATTACTTTAATATACATACAATATTAGTATATTGGATCTTTATAAATAAAAATTTGGAAGTTCATTAATAGCTTTGTAAATTAGCAGCAAAGTAACATTAAATTTAAACCATATTGTTAAACCAGTTTCAGTAATAAAAACCTTCCAATTTGCAGAGAAAAATTTATTGCTCAAAGAGCTGAAAAAAACCCTAGCCCACTTTCACTTTGAAGTAGCTGATTGATTTTTAAAATGTTGTTATTCCTTAGAATTTCTCGAAAGTGTCGATGATTAAAAATATTTTTTAATTTTGTGTGGTTGATCTTGGAATTTGTATTTTTAATTAAAAATGTAAATTTTATGCATATTTTGATTTTTTTACTAGAAGCGCTTAAAATTTAGGTATGTCCATAATCGTCGGAAACGCATTATAGTTATTAATCTGAAAGTTTAACCAGCTCCTTTCCCCCCTCTCTCCCCGAGCTCGCGTCCTATAAGACTGGTCAATCCTAAAAATATTTTTCGACTTCCTTTGTTTCAGTACCCCATTCTGGGGAAGTGAAAGTTTTGCACACGATACTTCTCTTTGCACCCGAATCCTGCAAAATCGGGAACTAAAACCAAAGATTTGTCAGTTAAATTTCTCACCCAATAGTATAAATCTATAATTAATAAAAGAGTGCCTGTCTGTGTGTGTCTGTGGATCGCAAAAGACCTACATAGACTGCGAAAAAAAAAATCGAAATTTTTAATATAGATTCTTTTTAATACCTACGTGTGCACCTGAGGCTTAGTTTTCTCATATTTCATTGTGATTTTTAATTAATATAATTAATTTCAAAAAACGTCATCCACGTGGGAGTGCGGGACCATAACAGGGTTTGAAAATACATGGACCGGGCCGAAACGGGGACTTGACGTCATCCTCTATTAGTGGTTGCTGTTTAAGTGTGCATGCGCCAACACGAATTTAATTTTGTTTTGATTTTGAGTGTATTTTAATAAGTAGGCAGATCATAACAGGGACTTCAAAACGCAACGACTGGGCCGTTACAGGAGCTTGATGCCATTCTCTGTTATTATTTGCTTTTTTTTCTTGCGCATGCGCCAACACGAATTGAACTTAATTTAGATATTGATTGTATTTTCACAAGTAAACGTGCCTCTAAAAGGAAGCAATACGAAGTTAACGGGTTCCCAGTAAGGCGGGACCTACTGCTGGTTCTAATATATGTAATCAATTCCTGCATAATAAAGGCGGGACAAATTCTTTCCCTGTGAGATTCGAACCGAACAAGACATCACTTTTACTCCAAGCCAAAAGGACCTGTGATGTTCTGAACCAAGATTTTCTTATTCACTGTTAAGAGGGAATGGGCGCGTTGGCCCGCGAGTCTCCAAACTCGAGTGCATCAGTGTTAATCCAATGGGAAAAAAAACTGCCACATTTCTCCGGCTGTACTGAATATTTTTTCTATTTTTTTAAAATAATAAATGTAGATAAATTACAGGTCTCTATCTTCCCTCTTTTCGAAATTGCTTCGAATATTTTGTGTAGAAATTTTTTTATTGAAAATTTAAAAAAAATAAATATTCGAACCATTTTCAAATAGTGGGAAGGTCGGGAACTGTAAGTCAGCTACATTTATCACAGAAAAAATCCGTTTGCAAAAATATTCAATACAGCCGGAGAAATTTGGCAGAGAAAATATTTATGCACTTTGTTTTGGGAAAGGTCCTAGGTTTGGGAAGGCATGCGAAAGATCCCAGGTTCTGGTCCGGGCATCGCCAAAATAACTGTCGACCTATAAACGGTCGGACCTAAAAATGTCCGACGATTAATTTACCCCGTGTAAGGGAGTGCAAATTAAATATCCTTCAAAGTCCTAACGCTGCGTACGATGTCACCCTTAACGGTTGCGTTGGGTGCCTATTCAGGTGTCGGCTCGTCACTTGACTGTGGTTCTAAAGTACGACACCCGTCGCCACTAGCCCTCGTGTAGCTCTAGTGCGATGATAGTTCAAACCTAACCTAACCTAATCTCCATCTCTCCTCTACAACACCCCAGCCACCTCACCTCAAGACTTAAGGGGTCATAAGAGTCTTACAATACAAATGTGCAAAAAAGGTACTACAAAGTATAGTTTGATCTTTCATGTAATTTTTTAACTACTCCATATATAAGAATAATTTTTTATATGTAATTCTATAAGATTTATTTAATATAAAACAAATTTTAAAATTTATGAAACTTAGGCCAAAACTAAAATAAATGACATTAAACATAAAGCTATTTTAACACATTGGGATTAGGCTTGCGCGGCAAATTTTGAGTTCAAAATTGAAAAAATGACCAAGAAAATGACTTTATATTGTACAAATATGTACAAACAAGGACTTATATCTAAATTCTCATCTCAATTTTAATTAGAAATTATTAAAAAAAAATTAAAAATCAAAATTTAAATTTTTTTATTGATTTTTTTAGAAAAAAGTTCTTAAAATAATTTCTTATTAATATTGAACTGAGAATTTAGGTATAAGTCCTAGTTTGTACATATTTGTACAATATAAAGTCATTTTCTTGGTCATTTTTTAATTTTGACCTCAAAATTTGCCGCGCAAGCCTAATCCCAATGTGTTCAAAGAGCTTTATGTTTAATGTCATTTATTTTAGTTTTGGTTAAAGTTTCATAAATTTTAAAATTTGTTTTATATTAAATAAATCTTATGGAATTACATATAAAAAAATTATACTTGTATATTGAGTAGTTAAAAAATTACATGAAAGATTAAACTATGCTTTGTAGTATCTTCTTTGCACATTTTTAAGACTCCTATGACCCCTTAAATCTCCTGCTAGTAACTGAACTCTATGTATAGTCAGTCATGTTTTTACCATAGTACAGTTGTGTGATTTTATAGGAGCCTTAGGTGATTTATGTTTCTTCAATCTTGATATGTAAATTTTATTTGTCGAAGTAAAGTTCGGTTTTGTGATTCAACACAGGTTTTATTTGGTTTTCGTGTCAAATTTTTTCTATGGGTGACTTTTGCTAATTCGGTAATTCATCTTGAATTAAGGTAGGCTAATACCCAAAATTATAAAATTTTTACTATTACTTTAATCTTTTCCAAATTTGGCATAGTGATTTCAAATATAATAAGCAATGCTCTTTAGGCATTTTTTTTTATTTAAATAAAAGTGATTTATTTTAAACGGTGTTTTTCACCTAAAAAAAGGGGTTTGCGCCAACACTTCTGGTATAAAAAGTTTTACATTAATTTACCTGAAATTTTTTACAGATGCTATTTCAATATATATCTGTGCCATGAACCTCTAACATCCGTTGTAAATATATAAGTTTTTTTATTAAATGTCCAAGTGTAAGTTAATCGAAAAAAATCTTTTTTTTTTGTGGTTAATTTATAACATTTTTCTTAATAGCTTCTTTTATTGTAATTTGTATGCAACTCTAGAGGGTCATTGCATGCATCATTTCAAAACGAAGAATTTAACACATAATTAATGTTTATAGGATGAAAATTCAATGTGGTAGACTTGTTAGCGTAAACCTCCTTTTTTAGTAGAAAAACACCGTTTAAAATAAATAAATTATATTTAAATTTAAAAAAAATGCCTAAATAGTATTATTCATCATATTTGAAATCAGTATGCCAAATTTGGAAAAGATTAAAGCAATTGTAAAATTTTTAGAATTTTGGGTATTCGCCTACCTTAAGGGATTTGAAGGGACTAGTTGTAAAACTAACATTCTCCAAAGCATCACTAGCATATAGGAGGTTTGATTATCGGAAATGCAACTGAAAGAAGTCGGCAATGAATGCACCGAGCCCTATATCTTACTTATACTATGTATAACATGAGCTTTGCAATTAAAACTTCATCATCCCCAGGGTTTGCAACCCTCCCACAACCCCCCCCCCAAAAAAAAAAAAAACCTAGCGGGTTTTATTTAAAAAAAAAACTTAAAAACCCAATGAAACCCAGGCTCAAGTGCTTTTTTAGGGTTTCTTCAAAAGTATTAATAATTTACCACTTTTTATTATTTTTTTTTAAAGAAAAAAAGTATTTTAATAATTTGAAAGGTAAACGCAGAATAAAAAAATGTCTATGTTTACATATTTCTCTTAATTCAAGACTTTTACTAGAATAAAAAAATGATTGCAACTGTTGCATAGTTTAAAAAAGAAACCGGATGGGTTTTATTTTAGCCTGTACAGTAAATTCAAATTTAACAAATATATTATTGAAAGACGAAACGGAAATATTTCTAATAAATGTGAGCAAACATAAATGTTTGACAATCTCATCATGAATTGTGTATTGCTTGACAGTTGGTTGGTTGGTTGGTTTGACATATATTTTCAGGCTTGTGTGCTTGGTCGCAAGGACCCGCTTATAAACCATCGTCAAGTAGGACAACACAAGACGCACACATACAGATATGACAGATGTTGCCATCTGTTACCACCTCCACAATTTAGACATGTCCCTGAAGGGGAGGGAAATTTTCTCCAGGAACCTGTACCCATGGTGAACTGCGCAATGACCGACCACAGGACTTTCGGACCCAACAGATTTTACGAGCACGTACTCCGCATATACTCGGTAGGTCTTCAGTGGCGACCGGGTCATTGACAGTTTATATGTATAGTTATGTGACTCCATAACAGTTAAATTTTTCTATTAATCGAACCTTAACTGTTTTATTTGAAATGAACCTGTTTAGTAAAAGTAGTGTAAATTCCATGAAATGATAAACTTTACTACTATTCAAGCCACCCCGGTGGCACACTCGTTAGGATTCTAGCCTTTGGAGCTGCTGGGGTCGGGTTCGAATCCCGGTCAGGCATGGATGTTTGTGACTGTCAATAAATGTTGTTATTTGTCTATGTGTTTGTGTCGTCTCTTTCTTTGTGTGCCTCTTGTGCTTGTGTCATTTCTGGGGCTTAGTACAATAGACTTAAAAGTCGCAGTGCTTGGCGATCTTGCCCCCCACCAAGAAAGTCATAAGTCATTACTACTATTAGTCCAGTGAATAGAGACTCAAAAAGGGAGTTTACCATACAAAAGGTCCGGTATCGCTGATTTTTTTATATGTTGTGTGAGACCCCTAGGTAGTAATAAATGTGAGTTTTCGTCATCCTCGTTCTATTGCTTTTTCCGCCATCTTGAAAAAACGTTCGAAATTTCGCCCATTTTCCAGTTTTTGGCCTATAACTTTTTTCCTAAGCATTTTTGAACATAACTTTTTGACACAAAGTTGTAGAAAACAAAATTTTCTTCAAAATAGGTATGAAAAGTTTTTATGTACGACAATTAGTTAAGGAGCTGCGAAGCAGCAAAAAGGGTGTAAAATCGAGTGCTTCGAAAAAATATTACGTTCCAACGACTTTCTATCACCGTAACTCACATAAGACTTCATTTTAGCAATAAAGTAGCATTTTACAAATTGTAGGAAATTTAATTTTCTATAAAATACACATATCAAAAATAAGTTTCTTATAGATTCCATTAAGAAGGGTGAAATGTACAGTAACACAAAAAAAGTCATATTTTCACCCGACAATACAATGTTTTATTTTTTTACCAACAGCTCTTTCCCAGTGTATTTTTTAGTGTTTTTGTGAATACCAAACTAGTTTAAAACAATTTTTTCTATAAAATGGTTCTATTTTGTGTTCCATACGATAAAATGTGACGGAGCTACGTTGTTCGAAAAATGGCCTAAAATCTTGAATTTCGCCAAAAGAGTTTTTCACACTTAAAATCGCAACAATTAAAAAAGAAATCATTGTTTTAGGGGATCATAATTATTATGAAACTATTAGATATCATCATTTATTACATTTGTAAGGCCTTAAAAGTAATTTTAGGTTCAATACCAAAGAATTTAGGAACGCATTTTTAGAAAAAAAAATAAGCCGAAGCCACTTCATGTTTTGCTAAAGACACAGAGTTGTCGAATGGATAGCTGTATACTTTCATTTAGATTTATCATAGCAACCATAACAATAACTATGGTAACGAAAATCCTTTTTCGAGAAAATAGTGATCAGGCACCATTTCCTATGTCACTGTTCAATGAAGATGGAATGCGGAAGGGAACAAAGACTGCACTGTACTCCGCGTTCACACCAGTTACAGATAGTTTTAAACTCCCTTCAAAAAGCATGGTTGTTAGTTGTTATTGATGGTGGACATCTACTCCACAAAGTGGTGTGAAGTCAAAACGCCACGTTTTCTGAATTCTACACTGATTATCGGAATTACATTCTCAAGTATTATGACTCTACGGTAATAGTTGTATTTGATGGATACCCCGATGATCTTCAGCTGAGTACCAAGAGCGCTGAACGATTAAGGAGGTGCAAGATGAATATCTCAGCTGATGTGATATTTGACCGATCAACTGTAAATACAGCCCCACAGGAGAAGTTTTTATCCAATGAACAAAACAAAAGACTGTTCGTAACTCAACTTAGAGACGAACTGGGGGCTTCAGACATTATTACAAAACAAGCAGACGAAGATGCCGACGTTCTAATCATCAAGACTGCCAAGTCAATAGCATCCCAATATGAGGCTGTTTTGATTGTGGGTGAAGATATTGATCTACTGGTGGTACTAACTGGTGCTCCTCCTGTTGCCAAAAATGTCTTCTTTAAAAAACCAGGGAAAAGTAATTCACCCGACATTGTCTACTCTTCCTCGTCATTTCTGTATGGTTCGACTACATATCTTCTACTGCTTCATGCCATTAGCGGATGTGACACGACTTCCAACATTTTTGGATATGGAAAAGGCAAATTTTGCAATCTTTTCTAAAGGAATCCATATTTGCTAGAAGTGGCAGATGTTTTCAATAACCTTGATGCTACTGCGGCAGAAATTTCAAAGGCAGGAGAACAAATTTTAGTTTCCTTATATGGTGGAGACAAAGATCAGTCTCTCACAACTCTTCGCTTTTCAAAATTTCTTTCCAGCACCACAAGGCTCAATTTAGCTAAGCTACCACCAACCTCCGATGCAGCGCAATTTTATTCATTGAGGACTTACCATCAAGTCATGGCCTGGAGATGAATTTAAAAAAATCCGTTCAATTACGGATGGATGAAAGGGAGTAGAGGCTTAATGCCTATTATGACGAAAAAGGACGCTGCGCCTGCGGTTTTATTGAAAACAATTAAATGTAAATGCATCAAAAGTTGTTTGGCTGCATGCAGTTGCAGAAAATCAGGAATGCATTACTATTACCTTTGTAAGCACTGCTGTGGGCAGTTCTGCGACAATAGGGCACTCATCGTCGACGAAGATGATAATGATCTAGACACAATTCCAATCTATGAAGTTGAATCAGCTGAAGGTCTTCTTTATATGCCACCCAAACGAGTCCGATTGATAACGTAATTGATTCACTTAACAGCTATATACTTGTCGCATTTTATTTGTACCATTACAATTCTCCATATATCTAGTTCTGATATAAACTGTTAGACATGAAAAATGCCACTCAGAATAAGGTTTTTTTTGTATGCGTATTACTTTAAGCATAAATTGTTTATTAAAATAACTCATTAAAAAATTGATAATTTTCTATAACATATTTCCTATATTTTCCCCATAGTTCTATTGGTACGATGTTCCTTAAAAAAATTACATATAATAGTTTTTATTTTTAATTAAAATTCTTTGTTGAAAGGAAAATTTTACTTCAGTCTCATGTAAATTGAAATCTTTTAAAAAATCTAGCATCCAAAGTCCATTTATTCAAATGAAAAATGCGCATCTTCGATTTTTTTTAATGTACCTAAATTCTTTGGTATTGAGCCTAAAATTACTTTTAAGGCCTTGCAAATATAATAAATGATGATATCTACAAGTTTCATAATAATTATGATCCCCTAAAACAATGATTTATTTTTTAATTATTGGGATTTTAAGTGGTGAAAAACTCTTTTAGCGAAATTCAAGATTTTAGGCCATTTTTCGAACAACGTAGCTCCGTCACATTTTATCGTATGGAACACAAAATAGAACCATTTTAAAGAAAAAATTATTTTAAACAAGTTTGATATTCACAAAAACACTAAAGAATACACTGGAAAAGAGCTGTAGGTAAAAAAAATGAAACATTGTATTGTCGGGTGAAAATATGACTTTTTTTGTGTTTCTGTACATTTCACCCTTCTTAATGGAATCTATAAGAAACTTATTTTTGATATGTGTATTTTATAGAAAATTAAATTTCCTACAATTTGTAAAATACTACTTTATTGCTAAAATGAAGTCTTATGTGAGTTACGGTGATAGAAAGTCGTTGGAACGTAATATTTTTTTGAAACACTCGATTTTACACCCTTTTTGCTGTTTCTTAGCTCTTTAACTGTTTGTCGTAGAAAACCACTTTTGCTACTGATTTTGAAGAAAATTTTATTTTCTACAACTTTGTGTCGAAAAGTTCTATTTAAAAATGCTTAGGAAAAAAGTTATGGGCCAAAAACTGGAAAACGGGCGAAATTTCGAACGTTTTTTCAAGATGGCGGAAAAAGCAATAGAACGAGGATGACGAAAACTCACATTTATTACTACCTAGGGGTCTCACACAACATATAAAAAAATCAGCGATACCGGACCTTTTGTATGGTAAAACTCCTTTATTCACTGGACTATATTCAAACATTAACTTTTTGTTGTTGATGCAAATTAAGAAAGTAGGGAAAAAAACCTTTTCATCAACTACTCTATCTATGATCGAGATTCACATCCAGATACTAGTCTGACGCTGGAATCGGGGAAGAAGAACCAAGGGAGGAAACGTTTTACCGATCACCACTACTCCCTAAGCAAACCTCAATACGGACATATTAGTCGTTGAAAGGGTTTCCCTCTCTTTACTCTTCAAATGTAAAAATGCTGTTATAATAAAATATTTACTTCTAAAAGATTGTAATTAATCTTATTTCCTCTTTCTTCTCTATTTTAAAAATACTTCCTATGTCTTGACTTTTCGACATTCGTTTGGTTCTTAGTCATCCGTCTTTAATCTAAAAAGTTATGCAAAAAGCATTAGTTCCAAAACCATAATTTTCGTAAAAAGAAACCTACGTCCACTCTCATTATGTTTTACTACCCGAGGTATAAGTTTTCATAAAGTATATTTTCTAATAAAAAATGATAAATAGCTGATTTGGTATTTTTGTTTTTAATTTTAAATATTAACTTATGTATGTTTTCTTGGGTTGAATAGTTTTGAAAACAAATTCTGGAAGGAAAATAATGCAGTTTTCCATTTCAGGTACAATAGTTTTCTTTAAAACACACTAAATGAGACAAAATAAGGCACATAAAAAGTATTTTATTTTTATTAATCAAACATCTCTTACAGTTATTTTATACATTTTGACAATTATTTATATATTTTGACATTTATTCATAGATTTTGACAATTTATATACATATATTGATATTTTTAACATAAATAAATTCATATCTATAAACCCGCCATCCTACCCCTTACAACCTACAATTTATACATTTTGACAATTATTTATGCATTTTGACATTTACATATTTTTACATTTATATATTTTAACATTTATATATTTTGACATTTATATATTTTTACAATTTATATATTTTTACAATTTATATATTTTGACATTTATATATTTTTACAATTTATATAAATATTTTGATATTTTTGACATAAAATAAATTCATGTCTATAAACCCGCCATCCATCCCCTTACAACCTCCAATTTATTCATTTTGACAATTGTTTATATATTTTGACAATTTATATACAGATATGGATATTTTTGGCATAAGTAAATTCATATCTATAAACCCGCCATCCTACCCCTTACAACCTCCAATTCATAAATTTTGACAATTATTTATGCATTTTGACATTTATATATTTTGACATTTAAATATTTTTACATTTATATATTTTAACATTTATATATTATGACATTTATATATTTTGACATTTATATATTTTGACATTTATATATTTTGACATTTATATATTTTGACATTTATATATTTTGACATTTATATATTTTAACATTTATATATTTTTACAATTTATATATTTTGACATTTATATATTTTTGCAATTTATATAAATATTTTGATATTTTTCACATAAAATAAATTCATGTCTATAAATCCGCCATCCTACCCCTTACAACCTCCAATTTATACATTTTGACAATTATTTATATATTTTGACAATTTATATACGTATATTGATATTTTTGACATAAATACATATCTATAAACCCGCCATCCTACCCCTTACAACCTCCAATTTATAATTTTTGACAATTATTTATGCTTTTTGACATTTAAATATTTTAACATTTATATATTTTGACATTTATATATTTTGACATTTATATATTTTGACATTTATATATTTTAACATTTATATATTTTGACATTTATATATTTTTACAATTTATATATTTTGACATTTATATATTTTTACAATTTATATATTTTGACATTTATATATTTTTACAATTTATATAAATATTTTGATATTTTTCACATAAAATAAATTCATGTCTATAAACCCGCCATCCTACCCCTTACAACCTCCAAAGAATACATTTTGACAATTATTTATATATTTTGTCAATTATTTATAGATTTGGACAATTTATATACGTATATTGATATTTTTGACATAAGTAAATTCATATCTATAAACCCGCCATCCTACCCCTTACAACCTCCAATTTATAAATTTTGACAATTGTTTATACATTTTGACATTTATATATTTTGACATTTATATATTTTAACATTTATATATTTTGACATTTATATATTTTAACATTTATATATTTTGACATTTATATATTTTGACATTTATATATTTTGATATTTATATATTTTGACCTTTATATATATTTTTGACATTTATATATCTTTACAATTTATATAAATATTTTGATATTTTTGACATAAAATAAATGCATGTCTATAAACCCGCCATCCTACCCCTTGCAACCTCCAATTTATACATTTTGACAATTATTTATATATTTTGACAATTATTTTTAGATTTTGACAATTTATATACAGATATTGATATTTTTGACATAAATAAATTCATGTCTATAAACCCTCCATCCTACCCCTTACAGCCTCCAGTTATATAGTTTGACATTTCTTCACATTTTGCAAGAAGCACTATTTTCAATATGTACATCTGAATACGGTGCTGTAAGTATTATTTACAATTGCGATTTACAATCTGTACATTATAACACTCTTATAAGAAATATTTACAGTATGTTCATATGCTCACATGTACTTCTGTATGTAAATTTGTTGTGCATTGGTAATATAACATTTCCTCTATTTTAGTAGTATCCGTGATATAAAGATAATCTCGATTTTCTTCCTGCAAAAAATATTTTATAAGCCTTTCCGTTATTAATATAGGAATTTACACTTAAATTGCATCTTTAAAATAAGAAATTAAATATAATCATTCATTTTCCTTGCAAATGATCTCATACATTTTACTCAGTTTCCTATTTTGAAATATTTAGTTTAGGATCGAAAAGAATTGAAATTGAGTGCTTTTGACTTTAAATTTTAAAAAAGTACTGTTTTTCTTTTAAAAAAATAAGCTAACATTTATAGCCTTTTTAATAAATACTTGCCTTAATTCTTGTATTCTGTCTAAAATACTATTTAAATTAAAAAATAATAAAATTTTACTATCATTCTTGTACAATTTTATAATTTAGTGTTTGGCGCAGTGAGGAAATATGATGCGTCGCCAAAAAAGCAAAAATATATTAATTGGGCAATCTTTTTTTTTTTTAAACTTTGATTTTTTTAATTGGCCAATCTTAGAAACTATGAAGGTAAAAATCTCCAACGAAACAGCCAAAATTGAGTCAATGCTTCAAACGGTGTATACTAGATTTCTACTATTTATCGACTAAGTATTCAGATACTCAAAATTTATTAGAAAAAAATGATATCTACCTTTGGAATCTTACCTATATTGAAGAAATCATGAAGCTTCTTTCGATTTTGATGAGGATTTTCATTAAATATGCACGTTTTTTGTAAATTAGATTAATTTCGAAGGAAGAACTGAAACACGCAACTTAGTTCGTGAAATCTGAAGCTGGAATGAAAGAACAATGCTAAATTTGGGTTTTTCATTGTTGTTACCCATTCTTGTAAACAAGCGAATTAATTACAATGGTGATTTTCAATTGTTACAAACATTACTTTTGATTCAGCATTGTTGATTTTTAAGTATAAAATAAGTGGGGGAGACCGGGGCTAGTTTTCTCGTGGGGTAAATATTCCAACTGTCCTTATATTGGAAATGAGCCTTTGTATGGAGCATCAACTGTCTGCTTGGTTTATGAAGCAGCACGGTCTTTGTCATTCACCAGCATTTTTGTTCATTTGGTGTTGTAATGTTTCTGTTAGAGCTGTTTTTATAATTTTTCCAATGCCGAGCAATTTTTCATGATTACATTCGAACCTTAATCAAACGTACTTTCATTTAACTTACATGTTTATCATTGCGTATAATAAGAGATGATTCATCTCTATGCTAAAATATTGTTTGTTTTCAGAATAACTTAAGCCTTTATTCGTCCAGTAACTATTGAAATCAAAACATGGTGACCGGGCAGGTTTTCCAAAATTTAACTGGGAAAGAATTCCTACAATGCTTTGTATATAAACGAGCTCCAACCTTTATAATTTTCCAAAAATGTAATTATTTTTTAATGTAGGACCAAGTAATATAACCATAACATTAAGTTCTTGAATGTAAAAAGTGTAGTTTCCGATTGAAAGTTGTCTACATGGTAATAAAAAGAAAGCTGAAAGAAATCCTTTCTTTCTGAAACGATATACGTTGCTCTAATAACTATCACGAATGGATTTAGTAGCGTAAAAGCATGTAAGAACTTTCTTTCCCAATATCATTCCATATAGATCATGAATAATTTCACTGTAAAATATTAATATGTCACGTTCCACCAAAACTTTGGAGTGAGTTGCTTGACTTAGAAAAAAGAGAAGCGAATTAGCGATTGATCGAAAAGCGATGGAATGAAAAATGAAGTACAGCAGAACCTCGAATAACCGATTAATTGGGACCGAAGGTAGGTCGGATAATCGAAAAACCCGGTCGTAGAAACACCGAAAGTCTGCGGGGGCTGGGGAGCCCAGTCGGTTAAGCATTCGCTTAGCATGCGGAAGGTCCCAGGTTCGGGTCCGGGCATCGCCAAAATAGCTGCCGACCTATAAACGGCCCGTGCAGCCAAAAATGTCCGACGAATAATACCCCGTGTAAGGGAGTGCACATTAAATATCCTTCAAAGTCCTAACGCTGCGTACGATGTCGCCCTTAACGGTTGCGTTGGGTGCCTATTCAGGTGTGGCTCGTCACTTGACTATGGTTCTAAAATACGACGCCCGTCGCCAATAGCCCTCGTGAAGCTCTAGTGCGACGATAATTCAAACCAAACCAAACCGAAAGTCTGCGAGCCTGAAATTTGCCAACGTACAAAATCCCTCCTGGTTTTGCCGTTGTAAACATTGAAATTTTATTTATAGTTATCTTTAAAGTTGAAACTTTTTAGCAAAAACAAAGTTTTGAAACTTTATTTGAAATTCCTATTCTTCTACTTTAAAAAAAAAAGTTTTTCTACCTTAAATTAACCTCAGTTTTCCCGCTTTAACAAACGCCGGAATCTTCCAATTTAAGAGGACTCTCTTTGGATTCCACATCTTGAAAATCGTAATGTTATTCCTATGGAAAACATTCGCAAGTCAATTACCGCCACAATTTTATTAAAAGGTTGCTAGTTTCTTGTATCATTGTAAAGAACGAAATTATTTAAAAGGATAAAACTCATTTGTTTTGGGAAAATCACATATTTAGTATTTTTAATAATTTTTTGAAGTTAGGAAAAAATGGAGTAAGTATTAAGTTCTAATTTTAAAAAAATTATTAAACATACTAAATATGTGATTTTCACAAAACAAATGAGTTTTATAATTTTAGTTCCGTTCGTTCTTTACAATGATACAAGAAACTAGTAACCTTTTAATACAATTGTGGCGGTAATTGACTTGCGAATGTTTTCCTTAGGAATAACATTACGATTTTCAAGATGTGGAATTCCAAGGGAGTCCTCTTAAGAATCACTGGAGAATTCAGATTTCAGAATCGGAGAAGATATCCGATTTTTGAATAGCAGAAGTTTGCTGATTTCAGTATCTCGGATGACTGCTCCCTTTATAATCGCCGCAGATTTCTGAGTCTGGGCTTTTTTGTGAACAAAGCATAATTACCTAATTTTAGAATTTTTTTTATTTGGCTTATAGAGACGGTCGGTTAAGGGGTCGTAGGAGTCTTAAAAATGTGCAAAGAAGGTACTACAAAGCATAGTTTGATCTTTCATGTAATTTTTTAACTACTCAATATATAAGTATAATTTTTTATATGTATTTCTACAAGATTTATTTATTATAAAACAAATTTTAAAATTTATGAAACTTTAGCCAAAATTAAAATAAATGATATTAAACATATAGCTATTTGAACACATTAGATTAGTCTTGCGCGGCAAATTTTAAGGACAAAATTGAAAAATTACCAAGAAAATGACTTTATATTGTGCAAATATGTACAAAGACTTATACCTAAATTCTCAGCTCAATTTTAATTAGAAATTATTTAAAAAAAATTAAAATCAAAATTTTAAAATATTTTAAATTTTTTTAGAAAAAAGTTCTTAAAATAATTTCTAATTAAAATTGATCTGAGAATTTAGGTATAAGTCTTTGTTTGTACATATTTGTACAATATAAAGTCATTTTCTTGGTCATTTTTTCAATTTTGACCTAAAAAATTGCCGCGCAAGCCTAATCCCAATGTGTTCAAATAGCTTTATGTTTAATGTCATTTATTTTAGTTTGGGCTAACGTTTCATAAATTTTAAAATTTATTTTCTATAAAATAAATCCTGCAGAATTACATATAAAAAATATACTTATATATTGAGTAGTTAAAAAATTACATGAAAGATCAAACTATGCTTTGTATTACCTTCTTTGCACATTTTTAAGACTCCTTAGACCCCTTTACAGAGAGATCCAAATAAAAGAGGGACTTATAAATCGAGGTTTACGATGTATTCGGATGGTTGAAATGGGACCTAGTGGCGGACGATTGCCAATAATAGAACTGCAATTCCACACGGTAATATGTATCCACAGGATCACACCAGGTCCCAACCTGTCGTGGTCAATTCGTGGATGAATACTTTTGGGGCCCTTTTCGAACTGATACTTTAACAAGGAACATGTACTGTTTAAAAAAGACCTTTTAAAGTATAATTTAAAGATCAATCAACAATTTCAATATTTTTTACACTCTACACTCTCAGAAATAACACTTTCATTTTTGACGATTCACGAATCTTCAAGTCTCATATCGTTAATTTTGAGGATTGTTTCGTCAGACTATCACGTGACTTTTGAGTAAACGCGAATTCTCACTTTTACGATCGTAATTTGACGATTCTGTTTCTTGATTTTGAGGAAACTGAATCTCATTGTTGTACTCACATGCTCAAAAATGACGAAATATTTCTTTATATTAGACGACATTCAAATTCTCATAAAAATGACGATTCAAATTTCTTCACTTTGAGGAAACGAAAACTCGGAGAATTTGCCAGTAACGGAATCGTCAAAATTAAGAAAAATTTCGTCGTTTTTGAGCATTCATTTTTTAGAGTGTAGTGTTTAATTTTTTAGATAAGCAAAAATAATATTTTCAATGCATTAGAAATTTTTAGGTTTACCTTCTAGGGTATATACATTGTTTTTTAATATATTGATTTATTGAACGGTATTTTTGAAAGTCGTGCTAGAGTGTCGTACACATTTTTAGTGTTATCTTGCAATTTGCATTGAGACCAAACTTTGGCCTCAAGAGGAGATCTTGAAATGTGATTTTTTTTGTCACAGTTTTTTGAAAATATGCAACACATTTTTAACCAAAATTTCATTCTTATTATCCTTGAATTATATTTATTCGTTCAATTAACGAAGTATACTTGATTAAATTGATGCGTGGTCACTTAGTAGTAAAAATTAAAAATTAGTCAGAAAGAGTTAGTTTAGAAAGTATTTTTTTTAAAGAACCTTTATAATGTAATCTTAGGGGAAGGTGGGTTACCTTGGACCTATTTTGACTTTTCAATTTTTATTTTCTTAATTACTTGAAAAAAGTGAATAAAAATATTTTTACTGAATACTTTATGTTGTTACATACAACATATATTTGTTTTAACATGTTATTTAAATGATTTAAACTATTAAAAAAATAAATACCGAAAATTGTAATTAGGACCAAGGTACACCACCGGCGGTGTACCTTGGTCCAACCGGTAGTGTACCTTGGACCAATTATTAACAGGTAGAGAGACTCTATTTACAGTTCGAAAACCAATATTTATATTAGCCCCATAATATTCAAAAATACATTTTAAAACCTACTCTTATTTCTAGCCAAGATTGGAGTAATTGGTTATGTTAGGTCAATTGGCTCAGTAAGGGGTTCTATTGCCTTAGTTTTTTTTAGTGCCCTTTTGGCTTTTTCAGCTGCAATGCAATCTTTCTCGGGTGTATTCGTTAAAATGCAGCATAAAATTAAGCTGTTGTTTCATGCCATAGAAAAACATTTGGCTATTTTTCTGTCTTAAATTTGAAAAAAAAAAAAAACCCTCAAATATTTCCCCCATGTTTATTCAACTAGGCCTAAGCGTTAAAAGGATGTTCTGCTTAGATATTTATTATAAAAAATATCTTTTTAGATGAGCATGCAATAATTATTTTCTATATTATATCAATATGGTTAAAATTTTATAGGCTTCCATAAATCTAAATAATAAACTACAAAAAAATTCTTTATCACATCATATCAAAATTTCTTACAAATTTCCATTTTTCTAGATTTTACAAATCAGGGTTGCATATTAATAGCTTAAAATATTTAATTTTTCAAAGGAAAGAATTTACTTGAATTTTTTAGAAAGGGTTTTCAACAATCTGAAGCACATAAGACCTATTGTAGTGTACCTTGGACCAGTCCAAGGTACACCACTTGTATTAGGTTCGAGGTACACCACTTGGATATTAAAAACAAAATAGTTAATCACCAAGTTAAGGTTAGACTTAACTAAATTTCAAGCACACTGCTTTATAGCTAAAACTTTGCTTTATTTTGCATAACCACCGTTTCTGAATAAACACTACATGTTTGAGAAAAATTACACTAAAGAATCTGACAAAAATTTACTTTTGAACTGTGAATTTAGTTTTTCGAAACCTCTTTAATAAATTGACCTTTTAAACAAACAGATAGAACTCAACTGAGATGCCTGGTAGCAAATACTTTAACTGCATGTGGTGTTGTTTCAATATCTAAGCTAATCGAGCTAGAATTAGCATAGGTTCGAGGTACACATACGTCCAAGGTACACCACTTACCCCTATACTATAATAAGAGGAATTGGTGCCAAGTCGAAAATCGCTCCAGAATTAATAAACTCCGGTAAACTTGGGGGTCTGGCTTTTTGCCCACGACAAATCGATTGGCACAGGTTTTGAAGCGCTACGGTCAAGCAGTTCGGAGTTACAGATAGGATGTTTTCAAACTTCATTAGTTCGCCATAATGGCTACTTTCCTGATGCCATCTGCTAAAGCTATAAGCCTCTGCTTAAGCTATAAATGTTTAGTTAAGATTTTAATTTTTCAAATTTAAATAAATTCAACCTTGCTTTAAACTTTATTGAGTTTTACAGAAATGGTAACATGAATATTTTTTTTATCCAATCAGCAGACGATTTTTGTCCTATTCTGTTCATTGGCGATTTTTGGCGATCTTGAAATTTTAGCGTATGGTTGCTATACTTATCGAGTTGAATGAAGAATGAACTGGAATGTTTACCACATTTCGACATTTTCGTTGCTTTTCAACGAAACGCCAATTATCAATTACATTTCATTTCCTATGACTTTTAAAACTTTACCTTTGTATAGAATAGTTCCCTTTCCAAACTCTAACTTTGTTTACAATGGTGCACTTTAACTAATGTGACCAGACGTCCCGCTTTTGGCGGGACAGTCCCGCCTTTTGTGTTACTGTCCCGCGGGCCGAATGTCCCGCCAAAACGTCCCGCTTTTTTGTAAAAGTCCCGCAATGTCCCGAAAAACGAGGAAATTGTAAATAAAATAGACTTTTTTTATGAATAATCGTTGTAAAACGATATGACGTCTTTAGAAATTGTTAAATGAAGTTAAAGTCATGAACAAATTGGTGGAGTATGGTTTCTGTTTGCCTGGGACCACTGCTGCTGTTGAACGCGCCTTCCTTATCTTTCTTATACCAAGTGTGAAATTGTGTGAAGGGACTATTATGTGCATAAAAAAATACTTAAAAAATACACCGGGGGGGGGGGGGTGATGGAGTGTTCCACTTTTTGATTTTGAAAATCTGGTCACATTAACTTTAACCGGTTATCTTTTCACAAATTTAAATCTACGAGTTAGCTTCGATACCTGTTTTCTCCGAGCAGAGCTCGGTCACCCGCTGGTAACAATGTAATAAGAATAAATACTCTATTTACTTATAGCATTTGAATTAAGGCACGACGAAACATATTTCTTGATTTTTTATTCAAGTTTTATATACAAACACAAATCACTACTTTTCATACAACTTTTTCAGTTCATTGAACAATCATACTATCAATGTATAGTTTTGTTACTAAATTCATATTTTTTTTATGGCAATCAAAACTATAGGTAACTCTTTGGAACTGGATTCGTCTTTGTAATTTTTTTTTTCCAAATACATATTCAGCTAATTTTTCTTATACTGAAGGCATAATACTGTAACTTATTCAGCTCGTAAAACCAAAGAGTTTATGAGTTTAGCAACAACTTTAGTTTGTTCATATATTTATGAACATTCCACATTAGGAGATTCTAGTTGGTTTCAATCAAGAGACCACTAGATCTGATTTAAATGTCAATTCAACCTAAACTCATTAGCCCTGCAAAATGAGTTTATTTATGGCGTGGTTAAACTTATTAGTGTATGTCCTAGTGCAGATTTTGAATCTTTTGATTTGGAAACTCTTTTGCTTGTGTTTATAATATAAATACCGGGAATCACTCTTTTGTGTATGATTGGGGAAACTTTAAAGGCTTTTGGTGGTTGCCTTTGGAAGTTGACTCTGCGACTCGAGCTTTCAGCCTGCAAAAACTTGAATCCTTCTCGTTTCGAGACGTGCGCAGAGTCCCCGTTTGCTGATGTCCCTCCAATCCTCTGTCTCCATGCTTGTGACACAGGTATCCAACTTTCTTTGTCTTTTTGTCTCTGATTATTTGGTTGGTACATCGGGGTAGCTGATGACTGTGCGTAAGTGTGGTGGCCACCTGGGAAAGGTACAGGCACACGATGCCTGTGTCCAGTGTTCCTGGGACCTGGACCCTCTTGATTGCCGATCTGTAAAACTATCGGTGCAGCCTTGGCATTAAATGCCGAGGGATCGTCTACTGTAATGTGCAGAACACCATGGGGAGGTTCTGCACTCTGACCAGAACTTTCCATGTGTCTCTCGTTTACTGGAATAGCAACGATACTTTGTCCTGGAGACTTGTTCTCCAATAATTTTTGATATACTTGAGGATTGAGTTCAAGGACAGCCTTTTTCATGGGCTGATGCTCATTTCCATTGGCGTTGAAAGTTAAGGCAGGCAGGCTACTTGTTTGTGGTTCTCTGTAAGCGATGACTTTTTCCTTCATTTGCTGAGCCTTTCTAGGATCAATCACTACGATCTGTTGTGGATGCACAATGTTCTGCTGCTGGGGCACGTACTGTTGTCTGTATGATACGTCTGGGTTGGAGACTTGATTTTCATCTATTTGAACATATTGATATTGATGAGCTTCAGGAACAACTTTTATTTCATGTTCTGCCTCTTTTGAGGGGCCACTCAACGAATCGCCATTATAATCATACTTTGAAGCACCAGTTTCTTCATTTGAATGATCTTGATTTGAAGGGTTGTGGTGGTAAGTTAGAGTATTTTGGTAGGGATGAACGTTGTATTCGTTTGCTGCAGTCTGGGGTAAAATGAGCTTATGCGCACCCGAATTGTAACTTTCTCCTCCATTTTGCTTTGCTGTCTCTCCATAACTCCTCAATTCTGGTTCTTCCATCTGATGTAAACCTCCTTTAGTATAGTAAGCCTGATGATGTGCCTTCTCGCTTTCAGGCTCGGAAGGTATAGGTTTCTTGACGTACTTGTAAGACTTTCCATCCCTCTGCAGCTCGTACTGGTAAGTGGTTGGAGCCCGAGTGGGTGACTTTTCTACATATGGCTGTGGAGGAACTATTTTGTTCTCCTTTTTATAGATTTCCGTTCGCGGCTTTGAATGATGCTGTTCAGATGAATAGTCGTTATCTTCCTGGGAATCTTGTTCCGTCATGTAATATAGGTTTGGTACAGCTCGCATCTCCTGCTCTTCATTTTGGTTTTTCTGATGCCTATTTGGTTCTTGTTCTGCGTTATGTGGATAATAATTTTCATATGCCGCGTATGGATGTTCGTATTTTGGTTCATATTCATAATGATTCGCATGTGGTTCACTTTCAACAACGGGTTGCCTTTTGTATTCTTCCATTGAGTCGCCTTCAGCAGGTTGTCGATGATACTGCTTCATTCTAAGATGAGGTTTCTTTTCAACCTCTGGCTGTCTGTAATATGCATTTGGCCCACCATGCTGTTTATTTTCAACGGGCTGGCGTTGATAGTAATGAGACGCACCATGTGGTTCACTTCCTACTTGAGACTGGTGGTGGTAGTAATTTTGAGGAGCCATGTGTGACTTGCCTTCATCGGTCGGCTCTTGGTGGTAATAGTTCGACGACGAACTCTTTTCGGAGTGTTGTACCTTTTCGTCTGCAGAATGACCTGAGTACACGTTCTTCGAGTATTCCGCCTGGAAATCGTGGCCTTCTTCCTTACGTAACTCGACATCGGCTGGATTCTGGTTGTCAACACCAGCCTCGTTCGTCTTTACCTTGGCCCGGAACCCGTGGTTGTCTGCCACGTACTCCACTTGTCGGAATTGGCCCTTTGCGTCGCGGTACCCGAACTGGCCTTGCACGTTGCCCTTCTCGTCCTTCTGTTCGTGACGGTACTGGTGACCTTCCTTCTCGTCGTTCACTTCGTATCCAAAGTGATAGGCTTGAGGAACCTGCAAATAATATTTTAAAAATGAGTCCTTAGCGATGAAAATATTTTAATTTATTTATTTATTAGAATTCGATACACTGTCAAACAGATACAAAGGATCCATATTATGTGACAGGACAACTATACAGTACAAAATACAGACAAAACGGCAAATAAATATAACAAAAACACATAGAGCATCAGAACATAGAACAAGAACCAAAATTACACAAAAAATGAGAAAATATCATTTTTAAAATTAGAAAAATAATCAAAAAAAAATATATTCGCTGCAGATTATTGACAATATTTATAAATTGTAGTATTGGTTGGTTTTAAAGATAATTTTTAGTTAATAAAGGTTTCTTAAATATAATTTTATTACAAGCATTGTGTGGTGGAATATTTAAATAAGTCCTAGGTAAATTTCCTATTTTAATGATTCCTAACTTCCGATATTTTACGAAAATTACAAATCAATACTTTTACTTCCAAGACAATCCTACACTCAACAGTACTAAACTTGTTCCTCTGGAGAGCATTTGTTTACTTAAAATTTTATTTAAATCTTAAAAATAAAATCAAAGTCTATTGTTTTTTCATATTTTGTGCGTTTCTTATGTATAAAATAATGTATGTACGTATCATGTTGATATAATTTATGAATAATAATTTTACATAATTTTATAAATGTAATAATTTATATGCCCGGTTGACATAACTGGAGCAGCTATTAGAGGGATGCTGATGCAAGCTCCATGACTTTGACTTTCTTGGTGGGGGGCAAGATCGCCAAGCACTGCGACTTTAAGTCTATTGTACTAAGCCTCAGAAATGACACAAGCACAAGAGACACATAAAGAAAGAGACGACACAAACACATCGACAAATAACAACATTTATTGACAGTCACAAACATCCATGCCTGACCGGGATCCGAACCCGACCCCAGCAGCTCCAAAGGCTAGAATCCTAACGAGTGCAAACTCCATAGTATGAGTACTCGAACAGGCGTAGACTTTGTCTACTAGATAAATTTTTCAATTCTACAAGCTAAAAGAGATTGTTGTCTAAATGTCGCTTAAAATTTATAAAATAAGTTCATAAAACTTTACATTGCCTTGAATAAATAATTTAGCAAGTATACAATACTATTTGGGTGATATTAACTTCGAAGGTGAACACATGCCGAACAAAACACTTATACGTTCTATATATTTTTCCCTCTTTAGAACACAAAACATTTGCTTGCGATTCTTTCGAAAGTAATGGAACATTAAATTACTCTTACTAAAGCAACGAAAACGATAACGAGAAAATTGTAAAAAAGAGTACAAAAGATCTTCACCATCATCTTAAAAGAAATCCATTCGTCATTTGGTGCATTAGAAGTCTTCATATACTGATTCATTTAAACCGAATATGCATTAGCTTTCATTTCCTTTTGAAAAGTTTTCGATTGTTTATTTTTTTACGAATTATCTGGTATAGAGCATTATTTTCTGAATTTTAGTTTTGCAAAATAGTAGAAAAAAACAGGTTTCCAATGTTACAACTTAGGGCGACGTCTTTTTTTTATTAAGTAATAGATAAAAAGATTTCGAGCTTTTTTGTCAGTATATTATAAAGAAAAGAAATTTGTACTTTTGTGCACTCGAATGCTCTGACTTACTTTAAATGACTTAGTAATTAATTAAGGAGGGATGGGCGTGCTGGATCGCGAATCTCCAAAGCAAAGTGCCTCAATATTAAATGATCCAATGGAGAAATAATTTCTCTACCACATTTCCCCTGCTGTATTGAATATTTTTACACTCTTAAAACGAACGAGCGATTTTAACTCAGTCTGATTAATTTTCACTCCTCCAGTCTGGAAATTGCACTTCTCCTTTTGGAGTGGATCCTTTGTGTGTTAAACCTCCGACAGGATCACTCCAAACGAGTGATTTTAACTCAGTCTGAGTTAATATTCATTCCTTTCCAGTGTCGAAAATGCACTTCTCCAACTGGAGTGGATTTCACTCGTTTGTTTTAAGAGTGTACAAACGGATTTCTTGGATGGATCAAACGGATGTGATAAATGTAGTAGCTGAATTACAGATCCCGACAATTCCACTTTTTGAAATTGGTTCAATATTTTTTTTTAAATTTCTAATAAATAAATTACAAAAAGTATTTGAAGCAATTTTAAAAAGTGGGATTATAGATACATGTAAGTTATCTACATTTATTATTTAAAAAAAAAACCTTTGCAAAAATATTCAATACAGCCGGAGAAATGTGGCAGACAAAATACCCCCCCCCCCAATAGATTAACACAATAATTCTATAAATAATCCTTTCAGAAACTTCATTAACATCTAAAATTAACCTTAACCTTGTTACTTACGGTACTTATCTACCCAAAATCAATCTATAAAACAAAATCGCCTAATGACACCGTATCAATGTCAACAACAAAAACCAGCCAACACCCCAATAATCACTCATCTTTAAGCAGCAATATGCTCCAGAAAAAAACCCGTTAATAACTTAATCATTAAGACTGCTGTGGGCAGGTAAACTTCAGTAACCACAAACATGAACTGGACCATTTTTGTTGCGAAATAATTAGTCCTTCAGTATACATCACCAAAAGCGGAAAAGTCACCTATCGGACAAATACGACTTTTCATATTATAATAGCTTAAATATTAAAAATTGCCTCCCCGGTGGCACAATCGTTAGGATGCTAGCCTTTGGAGCTGCTGGGGTCGGGTTCGTATCCCGGTCTGGCATGGATGCCTGTGACCGTCAATAAATGTTGTTATTTGTCTATGTGTTTATGTTGTCCTTTCTTTGTGTGTCTCTTGTGCTAGTAAAAACTCTTTCTGTGTCTGTCCAACTCAACGAAAACTTATAAGCGGTTCTCTGAACAAGCTCACAGGTTGGAATATAAAAGTACATACCATACCATACCATATTAAAAATTAAAGAATCTAGATATTAGAGCAAATCCTAAATCGAATGGTTGAATAGTTGGGATACAGCTAGCGGATCTTCACTTTTTCTGTAATGAAATGCAATGGAGAAAATAAACTTCAGACGATTTTTCTGAAAATTTTCTCAATAGGTAACTTTTCCTCGTACGGTGCCATAATTACTTTCTAATAGATTAGAGTTATCGTGTACTTGCAACACTTTTCCAAGTCAAAAGTCTAGTTACTTCAGTTTACCTAAGGCAGTAAGACTCATTAACATTACCTCATCGTCTTTCCCTCGTTCATAACCCACGTCGGGGTCGTTGTACTCGTCTTTGGGCTCTTGGCGGAGGCTTGCCTCATAGTGTTCGGCAGAATATCGATGAGATGGGTTTTCTTCTGATGATGAAGCCAAGAGAGATTCGTCAGGTTTGGCCGAAGGGTTCCGCTTAAGGTCGACATTTTCTGGGTCTTTCCCTGAGCATGTGGCCGTCAGGAATAGGAGTCCCAACAGGACCTGATGGGAAAGTGAGATAGGGATTTTGTTTGAAAGGTTTTTAGTTTGTAACGGTATTAAAATTTTCCCGTGTGAGATAGCAGCGTTGTTTATAAATGGAAACACACCTCTGGCTAGAAAAATCTAAGTAATTACTTTTGCATTGCTTTTTTAATTACGATTTATGCCCAGTAGATCGTAAAGTTATGGATGCCGTTGGAATACTGATCTTAAATAGGAATGGGAGCGGTAGCCTTGTGTTTAAACCAAAGTATCACCTTCTTGTTAAGGGGGAATGGGCGCGCTGGACCGTGGGTCTCCAAACTCAAGTGCCTCAGTGTTAATCCGATGGGAAAAAACTATTTTCTCTGCCACATTTCTCCGGCTGTATGGAATATTTTTACAAACGGTTTTTTAAATAATAAATGTAGGTAACTTACAGGTCTCTATCTTCCCACTTTTAAAAAACTGCTTCGAATATTTTGTGTAAAATTATTTATTGAAAATTTAAAAAAAAATATTCGAAACGATTTCAAAAAGTGGGGCCTGTAAGTCAGCTACATTCATCACATAAAAAATCCACTTCCAAAAATATTCAATACAGCCGGAGAAATGTGGCAGAGAAAATATTTTTTCTCCATAGGATTAGCACTGATGCACTTTACTTAGGAAATCCCATCCATCGCGCCCATATTCCCCCTTAATCTAATGTAAAAAATAAGTTTTTGAGTCAAATAACTTAGACTGTATTAAATATTTTTGAAAATTTTTGTATGATACATGTAGATGGCTTACAAGCTTCTATAATTCCAGTTTTTGAAATTGGTACAACAGTTTTAAAAGTTTTAATAAATAGTTTTACAACATATTTATATTCGAACTAATTTCAAGAAGGGGAATCATAGAGCTCTGTAAGCCACACTGTAAAAAAAATTCAGGAACGTTACTGGGAAATAATGGGCAGCTGAGCTGCCCAATTTTTACCAGTAATGTTCCTGGAATATATCAGTAACCTTTTCCAAAAACATAGAAACAATCCCACTTAGAGCCAGTAACTTCTCTGGAAAATACCTGGAACCTTTCTAGAAAATACCTGGAACCTTTCTGGAAAATACCAAGACCCATTCTAAAAAAATACCAACTGATTTTGAGCGAGGCGGCGGTTCATAGTAATCATTGCCAGATTTGAAAGGGAAAACCTGAAAATCCCAGGAACTTATCACGAAGAGATGACTACTTGAAAAAGCCAGGAAAGTTCCTGGTAAAAATACGGAAAGTTAAGGAAATTTTTTACAGTGCAGGCGCATTTGTCTTGTATAGATAAAAAAACGTTTCTAAAAATATTCAAATTCAATACAGCCGGAGTAATTTGGCTTAGAAAACTATTTTTCCATTGTAAAAAGTTAGTGAAAGAAATGGAAGTTTGGAGGAATTACAGTCAATATAATTAAAAAAAAAACAGCTATTGCACCTCATTATTAATAACATTTGCAATTTTTTATTAAAAAATAGCTATTTTGCCGTTTAAAAAAAAGTTGCTGTAGAATTTTTTTATTGAATTTGTAGCTGCTTTATTAGATTTTTCTCAATAAGAGATAGTCCCTATATGTTGTCCATTTTTTTAGGATGTACTTGTCACAGCACTTTTCCCTTTTCAGGTTCTTGAAGCAACTCAATTTTGTAAAAAAATAACACCATCATAAGAGCTTTTTAATATATAGAAAGAATGTTTTTATGAAAAATTTGTTTAAACTTGATTTGTAAACATTAAAAACATACAATGTTCTATTTCATATTTTCTTTCCAATGTTGTCTTAAGCATTTCTTTCAATTTTGTCGAAATACTTTTTATTTTGGAAATTTAACTATATAATGGTTAAAAGATATAAAAGTAATTGATTTTTGCAGTTTTAGAAAATTAATCTCTTGTCTATGACCAATGAATTAAAACAAATTAGCATATTAACTGAGAGTGTTTAGAAGTACATACAATGATTTGTGAATGAAAATTTCTTTAAAAAAAAACGAAGATGATTTGGTGGGTATCGAAATTTTTTATTTAAAGTATGATTCGTTGGTTCTCATTAGTATTTGAATTTTCATATTACGACAAAACATTTATGAATAAGTATAATTGTGTAATAAGTATTCTTATGTAATGGTTCGTCCGGTGCTTAAGTAGATCGGCGCTCAAAAGTTTGCATTAAACACATATCTTTATGAGGTTGTTTTTTAGTAGAGTTTAGTTTGAATTATCTCCGCACTTGAGCTACACCAGGGCTATTGGCGACGGACGTCGTATTTTAGAACCAAAGTCAAGTGACGAGCCGATACCTGAATAGGTACCCACTTTGAAATATATTTAAAGAGCACTCCCGCCGATTATTCGTCGGACATTTCGGCTACACGGGCCGTTTATAGGTCGGCAGTTATTTTGGCGACGTTCTTTTTAGTTATGACATATTAAGCTATTGCTATGGCTGTAGTTAAAAACATTTAAGGAAAAAACTATTTTACACAAAAATGTATGTGAAGAAAAAAGATAATTGAATGAGGATTTAATAGACTATATTACTAAGTGTGCACAATTTGATGCTATTTGCTTTAATTACCCTAGGACTGAAGTGTTTATTTTTATAGCAAGATAAATTCCGTAATTTATTATAGGCCTTTTCTTTAAAATAGTACATAAGCAAAAAATAATTTAAAATAATCCTATTCCAAATAAACATCAAAATCAGAAAGTGTAATTTAGAAAACTAATTTTTTTGTGTGACTGGTAATTAATTAAATTTTTCAGTTGCTCTGTTTTCCATAAAAAAGTTAATTTTATTTAATACTACTATACTATATTTTGATTATGAGTAATGGAATAAAAACCTTTTACATCAGCATATACACGGTCTTTATAAAATTTAATTAAAATATCATTATTGATTTAACTTAAAATATTATTTTAATTAAACCTATTTGTAAATAATTTAATAGTAAATTGTTGGAATAATATTACAAATATTATTTTAATTAAATATCAGACTAAGAATTCAAAATGTACTTTCTCTGTATCTGCATCAACAATTATTTTGTATAACTCAATGCATTTAAAGCACTTTAACTATTATTATTAATTAAATGTAAATATAATATTTATAAGTTTTTTTTTTACAAAAGTAGTAAATAATTTTCAGCATAAGTATACCACACCCCTTTAGAAAAAAATTATTTTATTAAAGGTTATTAACTATAGCATAAACAGGTGTTAAATAAAATATTGAAATAATACTAAATGATCTAATGAAATTCCAAACTAACAATTAATTTTTTTTACTGAATATAACAGCAGACGTTATAAAGTAGCGAATGTACGTGATGTATAATGTTAATTTAACACTACAAACCATGGTAGTTTGTAAAATAATTATAAAAAATTATAATATATACTGCTTTAGAAGTGCTAATAGAATATCGGAGTAATAATTTAAAAAAAAGTATTATTTTAGCATAAATTTTATAATTTTCAATATTTTTTTTTAAATGTACAACGAGGCACTGTTCAAAGTGTAAGATATACAATACATAATTTAAATTAAATATTTAAATCATCTATAGCATTCATTATATAGAGGGTGATTATAATATTAAAAAATTATTTTAAATATTCGATTGAAATTTATATTATGTTAAATTTTCACTTACTTTCTTTGTATCCACATATAACATAACCACAGCCCTCACAAACTCTGTATCAACCCAAACACTTTTCCCTCAGAAACTTTCAAATAGCCTCCCAAACACGTGGTCCGTCTCTTATATACAAATCCCCTCTAAGTTGAACGTTCGGACGAAAGTCAATATACAGAAAGTAAAACGAATCACTAAATGTAAAGAAAAGTTCAACTTATTTGGACAATTGCCCTCTGCTCTTCTTCCTGTTAATGTTGTAGTAACAGTAGAAGCCTGTGCGGAAATGTGGCTGGGTAAGTAACCCATTTTTACTCGTGGTGATTGTAATGATGATAAGGCGACTTTCATCTGATGGGTAGTGATCTACCTTTAGGCCCATTTAATGGTCTCAGCAAAAGGCCACCGCCCGATTTACAAGGGAGGAAATGATACGAAAGTTGGTCATCTTTTCGGTGGTATACTTCTTGTAATTTACTTATTTTGTTTGGGCGTGTCCGTTTCTACGGTGAAAGTGACCGTTGTTTTCAGTATATAGTTGAATGTCTTGATGAAGAAAAGACAAAAAAAATGGCCGTGTCATCCAGATGTAATTGATGGGTTGTGAAAAGATTGAAATGCTGTTAATGTCTTGTCTTTTGTGCGATGTCAAATTTTGTTCCTGGTTTTTTTTTATTTGTTCGATGTTAGATTATTTATACACAATAATTTTTTTGTTTAACTCCAAAAAGAGAATGACTATCGCGGAAGTGGGTATGGTATGGTAGGAAAATACACTCTAAAAACAAAAGAATGAATTCCACTCCAGTTGGAGAAGTGCATTTTCGACACTGGAAAGGAGTGAATATTATTTCAGACTGAGTTAAAATCACTCGTTTGGAGTGATCCTGTCGGAGGTTTAACGCACAAAGGATCCACTCCAAAAGGAGAAGTGCATTTTCCACACTGGAGGAGTGAAAATCAATCAGACTGAGTTAAAATCGGTCGATCGTTTTAGGAGTGTATATATTCCAGCTTGTGTGCTTGTTCAGAGAACCGCTTATAAGCTTTTGTCAAGTGGGAGACACAGAAAGAGTTTTTTTTTACAAGCACAAGAGACACACAAAGAAAGGACAACACAAACACATAGACAAATAACAACATTTATTGACAGTCACAAGCATCCATGCCTGACCGGATTCGAACCCAGCAGCTCCAAAGGCTAGCATCCTAACGATTGCGCCACCGGGGCTGCCACGGAAGTGGGCTAAACTACTATCCCCAGTCATTCTTAGTGATACCACACGAGTTTGAGTTTTTTATTTATGAAACTATGGCAAACAAAAAAACTAAAAACTTTTAGCGAATAAATAATCATTCTTCTCTGAATAGTGCACAATAGCCTAAGTTTGGTTTCAATAAAGTCCGGTTTAGGTAAAGATCAATATCTCATTTACTTTTTTAAAATTTAATTTTAAGTTTTCTCTTGTTGTTCCTAATATTTTCTTTAATGGCTTTCAAAACGATATGAAATTCAAGCGTATGGTGATTATCATACAAACGCTTTTTCAAAATTGTCAAAAATAATAATACATTTCCTAGAATGACAGAATTTCAAAATTTTTAAGGAGCTCCACAAGAAGAATTTTAGATCTTTGAGACTTAGTGCTAATAAACTTGAATTAATGTTTAAAAAAATGAAAAAATTGTTGGTAATCCAACACTTTTTCATAATAATTATCAACAAAATTGGCCAGAAGTAAATTTTACTGTGCATTAAGTATAAAAAATTACAAATAAAATAAGCTTAATGTCTATACATTTTAAAATTTCTGGGTATATATATTATTCATGAGTTAATACGGACATAAAAAGGATTAAAAGAAGAATTCAAACTTAGTTGGTATTTAACTCTTTAAGTCACAATGATGCCATTTGGCATCATCATGTTTCTAATCATAATTTTAAAAAAATAATAGGCTCGACATCTATTGGGATTAATAAAAATATTTTCTAATAGAAAATAGTATGAAAAAATCGAAAAATTTGCTTTTTGATATCATAAATGGCTGTAGACGATGAGAATTTTTTTCTAAAATGATGATGCCAAATTGTCATTGGGACTGAAAGGGTTAAATAGTGTAAATTGTACTTCAATTCTCAAAATATATTATCAATGTTTAAACCAATGACGGTACTAATGAAAACATTAACTCATTCAAAAATAAAGAAACATTCTTTCAATTTTCAAATACACTTCGGCGTTACGCAGGAGACAATGCTTCAGACAGAGCTTCCTCTTATTAAGTGCTGCAGGCAAAATTGTCATGAAGACTTATAAAGAACAATATAATGAGATGTATTAATGAGTAAAAACTGTTATCATATTGTTCAAAATGGAGAAAGTGGACATGTAATGAAAGCTAACGTTGGACACAATAAAGTTCAATGATGTCTGTGGTCTAAATGAATCTATGTTAGATTTATGCTTTTTTAAGAGTTAGAAGTTATTTATATATTTAATTTTTCTCCCTAAACAAGTCAGTATATTAAAAATTTTATATAGACCATAAAGCAATTTAAATTTTTTTTTTTAAATTTGAATATATTAATTTAATTGCTGTTAATTATATACATTACTTTATTTTAATTACTGTTAATTTTAATTATTACTTAATTTATTTTACCCACTGTTATTTAATTACTGTTTTGATTTAATTATTTTTGTAAGTTAACCACTGTAAGGTTACAACTGCTAAATTAATTAATATCGCTAAGTGTCTCCAAAAAGCGATGCTATTTCGGATTTCAACTTTTACTATAAAAATATCTTCCAAAAAATAAAATACATAGCCTTTAATGCTTACTTTTCTACTATAAAATATGTCACAATTTTATACAGTATGTGGACCGCGGCTTTAATATAGTTTCTTTTAAACTTAGCACACCAAGGCATCTGAATACCATCAATCGAATATATATCATAGATACTTTGTTGCGTTAAACACGATTTCTCAAATTTTTCTTCTCATAGATTTGAAGATATAATATCTCTCAAAAAATTAAGCTTCCGCACTATATCTTACGGGAAATCGAATTTTTTATTTAAAAATAAATTGTTGAAATATGAAGTTCCAATATCAAAATTATACATTATTTTAAATTCAGCATCTGGACGAAATCTTAAAGATAGATTCAGTTTTAAATGCTGACTCTAACAAGGTATGCCTCGTTACTTTGAACTTGTCTAGATTTCAGAGACGATGAAAGCGATAGTCACGAAATCTGGATTTCACGATTAATCTTAGATCTAGCTCATTGTTGTATCATCTAATTTCGGCGTTCTTACAATTACAATACATCAAGATGAGGCTATTGTTGAATGCCATTTTGAGTATTTCGATATAGGCTGGGCTTAAAATTGCGTATTGCAAATGGTTATTACATTTAATCGTTTACGCGGTAGCTTTATAATCTATTTATGGGTAACCGATTCGATTTTCTTGTTGAAAATTATATGAGGCCTTTCTTTTGTAAACTTCTGGTGTTGAGAAGTGCAATTTACTGAAATTGGGAGAGAAACTAATTTTATCCCAGATATTTATATTCACAAACTGGGGTTCTTTCCTTTTTTAATGTATCAAAAAGGATACGGTTTTAACCCATTCCCGACGAAAGGCAAGAAAATTTGCCCCACGAAAATTAGTCCTTTCTGCTAGTTAATCTAAATAAAAAATATATATTTGACTATTGAAGTCCATAGTTCTGAACAATTTATGTAGGGAAAATTGAGCTACATTAAAAATAAATTTAAAAACTTAAAAGATGACGTTTTCACTCGGTAATGAAGGTTTAAATGTTATTAACTAAGAGAGAAAAAAATAATAAAAGAAATAAACTAATGCATCCACTTTTTTTAAAAAACGTGACGTCTTTCACCTCTGTAAATTACTAATTTGAATATTTATTTATTATTTACAAGGTAAATTGAGAAAACTCTTTGATCTCATAACTTTGGACTGAGTGCAACTTTTATTAGAGGAGATGGTGAAAATAGCAATACATGCGGCGGGCAATATGAAAATCTTAGATATTTCGACCGCATTGAGATTTATTCTAGTACTTACTGCCGTTAACAATAATTCAAGTCTACATTTGTCGCGTTACAAAGCTAGGAATCAGTAGGGTGTTAGTAAAAAGTTGTGTGCAATTTTGTGTCTTACCACTAATTGTAGAATATTTTTTTTATATATTTATAAATCAAGTAAATATTGTCTCCTACTGAATGATTTTTTATCAACTTTTTTATTATAAATTGGAATAGAACACAATTTTTCTTTACTTACAGCTTGTTTCAAAGAATGCTAATTATAATAAATTATATTATAACCAATTATAACCGTATACTATGTCATACTAATCATAAAAATATTGTTGATTATGTATAACAATATCAATTAAAAAACTTAAACTACTCCTATCTTTCTCATTTAAGAAATTATTGTTTCATTAATCAAATTATTAATAAATTACTTGCCATTGTTTTCTAGTATAAAAATAGAAAAATGGAGGGTATGGAAAGTTTTAAATAAATAATTAGGTACTATAAAGTACAAAAAAAGCAAATGAACTAGAACTTAAAATATATATTTCCTATTAAACTAAATTTCGAAAACCTTATCAAAGCTCCCATCAACATACACTACACTTCAGTGACCTAATGAATAATATGATAGTAATGCTCTAAATTATTATAAGGCTAGTGCAATTTCACGATTCTGCTAAAAGTGAGGTTTACGAAAACCGTATCATTTCTTAAATGAAGCAATTTTAATAAACTCTAGAGAAGTGCATGCTTTAATTTCTAACGTTAGTGAGTTAGGATTAGAGAATTTTTCATCCTCATAATTACAAACCACTAAGAGAATATTATTGCTATTATAATATTCTATTTTTATCTTACAAATTTGATAACATCAAATATAAAATATTAACTTAACATAGATTCAATGACCGCCAAGAAGAAGTTGTTTACTTTTGATAATATCAGTATTTTTTTCTATAATTAAAAAAATTTTAAACTACGTTTCAGAAATAGTTACTCGTAACGTTTTTAATCGAAAATGAAAATAAATTAATCCATTCTAATACCAAACTAATATAATTTTTTTTACTTCTGTTATACAATTCTAAAACTCACTCGTATAAATTCAAAGTTTCCTTCTTGGATTACGGATTATATAGAACGAGGTTAATTAAAACCAATAAAAAAATTGAATCGTCAATAAATTGTTTATTTGTTGAAATTTATATACAATAGTATCTACGACATTATAGGATATTATAAAATTGTATAAAATGTCTTAATGAGCACTTTTCATTGAAATTGTGATTCAAAATTATAAATCATTAGGAAATATGAACTGAAATTTAAGTCATGACAGTTTAACTCTAACGCCTTAAAAGGAGGCTATTCCTTCCATCAATTGTTATATTGAACAGTCAATCAATATAGTTCATTGCCATTACGATTAAATAATAACTAATAATATTTAACTAATAACTAAGATAAACTAATAATATTATTGTTTATTTTATCCTTAAAAAAACTAATTGAATACAAGTAATATAAATAAAAATAAAACCCATGATTTTGATTAGTCCACTCATCAAATCTTTTTCCCCAAAGCTTATTAAAAGTATGTCACCCAGTAATTAAAGATATCTCCTATAAACTATTTTTATTATTTTGCGTACGCCTTTACATAATTTCGACGGTCATTTGAGAAACCTATTTTTGAATTCGATTTCGTACCCAAAATGTTCTTTTTCAAAACTTTCCTTCTAAAGTGGTCTAATTAACTGCTGCCAGATGATTGCTGAAGATTATGAATTTTAGAATTTCCCCAATACGTTAACATAAATAATTCAAAAGTGTTAAAACAGTTGTTGTGTCAATTTACTTGTTTGTTTTATGTCCATTTTATGAGTATAATTAAATGAAATTAGAAATGTGAAATAAATTTAAAGTTTTAGTTAATCGAATATTAAACATGATACATTTTCTTGATTGTACGTATGGAGATGAATGAACCCGATGTTACACATCTATTTAAAAACATTAAAACAAAAAAAAAGCATTTCCAAAACATTTATAAAAAAAAAACATTAAGTTCTGCCAAATCTGTTCTTTTCTGTCAACTTCTTCAAAACGAAAAGTGTATAAGGGTTAAGTATTTGAATAGCTTACGTAACGTTTTTCACTAAACTCACTGAAAATTTACTATGGACCAAAAATGTTTCGACTTACTTATAAATAGTAGAATACTCATGGGGTGGGGGTGGGGGTGGAGTGTGCTAGTGTAACATTATCATGCACTAGATTAATGAAATTTCAAAGAATACATGCAAACCAAATAAATTCTAATTAATTAAAATAGATAGTTAGTACATATATTAATTGATAATATTTGAACTTAAGTTAATTTAAAAGGATAATTATTAAGGTAGGCGAATACCCAAAATTCTAAAATTTTTACTATTACTTTAGTCTTTTCCAAATTTGGCATAGTGATTTCAAATATAATGAACAATGCTTTTTTGGCAATTTTTTTTTATTTAAATATAATTGATTTATTTTAAACTGTGTTTTTCAACTAAAAAAAGGGGGTTACGCCAACACTTCTAGCATAAAAAGTTTAACATTAATTTGCCTGAAAATTGTCACAGTTGATATTTCAATATACATCTGTGCCATGAACCTCTAACATCTGGTGTAAGTATACAAGTTTTTTTTTAAAAAAATGTCCAAGTGTAAGTTAATCGAAAAAAATCCTTTTTTTGTGATTAATTTATAGCATTTTTCTTAATAACTTTTTTTCTTGTAATTTGTATGTAACTCTAGAGGGTCATTGCATGTATCAGCTCAAAACGAAGAATTTAACACATAATAAATGTTCATAGGATGAAAATTAAATGTGGTAGACTTGTTGGCGTAAATCTCTTTTTTTAGTAGAAAAACACCGTTTAAAATAAATAAATTATATTTAAATAAAAACAAAAGCCTAAATAGTATTATTCATTATATTTGAAATCACTATGCCAAATTTGAAAAAGATTAAAGCAATAGTAAAAATTTTAGAATTTTGGGAAATTTTGGGTATTCGCCTACCTTAAGCTCCTTTAATTAAAAGGGTTAAAATAGGCTTAAACCATTTCAATAGCAATTTCTGGATTTGTTATTGCCCGTAAATAATTTGAATAGCATATATAGTCCAGGCAACGAAGGCTGAAAAAAGGGTCTAGAGGGAAAGTTTTGGAACACAATTTTTGACTTCATAACTTTGTTTAGACTAGTTAGGAGGTAAACATATTAAAAGTCCCCGCCCCTAGCCCCTGTGCTAAACGGGGGAGGGGGGGTTGAATGTCCCATTTTTCGGTTTTTCGCTTATATCTCGAAAACTATGCGTTTTAGCGATATAGTTGTAATACACAAAATGAAAGATGATTAAATTTGCTACAAGCTGCACCCCTCAAGTGTTTTAATATCTATTGGTGTAAGTCAATATTACCCCTTTTACCTTTTCACTAATAAGCCCGTCCTACGAGACTGTAGCGCCCTCTTGTGTATGTTGCAATGTCCCTGTGATGTAACTGTATTTTTTTCTTCCTTAAAATGCTGTGATGTGTAGACATAAAAATGTGTCGTCCTAAACGTGAATAAGATGGAGATCTTTTAATAAATAATGTCTACTGTACGAGTTTGCTACTCTTTATTATTGAAACGATCCATTGCCTCCCCGATAGGTTACGGGACCAGGCACGTCGATGAACGCCGATGAAAAAAAAAAAACTGGACTTCCTTTTTTGAAAGAGTAGCGTGGTTAGGCTTACAAAAGAGAAGTTAGGCCTAACAAGCTAACCGACCGTGTCAGCAGCCATTACGATAGCACGTGGACTTTTCGTTTGAACTTGCACCTGGACTTTCACGAATATGGCACAAACCAACAGCATCGAGAAACTGAATAAGTCGAACTATTCCACCTGGAGAATACAAATTGAAGCTATACTCGTCAAAAATGACCATTGGAGTTATGTAAACGGAACAGAAGTGAAACCGGAGGTAGACGCTGAAAAATGGACAGTCACCGACGGAAAGGCGAAGGCCGACATAGTTTTAGCTATGAGCCCAAGTGAACTATGCCACATCAAAAATTGCATAACTTCACACGAAGTATGGACTAAATTACAGTCGATCTACGAATCGAAGGGTCCCGCCAAAAAGGCTTCACTGTTGAAGCAACTTCTGTTTAGGAAAATGACGACTGGCGAGAACATGGCTGAACACTTGAATAACTTTACCGATACCGTGGATAAATTGAACGCACTCGATGTCAAGATCGCAGATGATTTATTGACAATTCTAATGCTGTACAGCGTCCCCGCGAACTATGAAAATTTTCGCATCGCAATCGAAACTAGGGACAAACTACCGTCGCCTGATGATCTCAAAGTTAAGCTGCTAGAAGAATTCGAAGCCAGAAATTCAAAGGATGGAGCACCAACCTCTTCTGAACAGGCTTACCTCTCGAAAAATGGAAACCCCCATCACGACGAGGCGACCGGAGCCGTTAAGCCTAAATGGAATAATGGCAACAGGAAACCCTTTAAGAAAAAGAAGTGGCCACAACAGCAGCAGCAATACCAGAATGGAAGAGACACAACGAAAATAATCTGCTACAAGTGTGCTAAGCCCGGTCACAAAGCTATAGACTGCCGGTCTTCTTCCGGAGTGAAGAATAAACACGTGTCACTCCACACCGAAGTGACCCACTCTACAGACCGCATGGACTCGAACGACCAAAAGCTGTGGATACTCGATTCGGGGAGTTCATCACACCTAAGCCCTGATGGAAAGATTTTCGAGTCGATCTCCCCGACTACAGAAAATAATCTGATGATGGCAGACCAATCCACCACTCAAATAAATGGAATCGGTACAGCAAAAGTCGCCACCCTGATTGATGGAGAAGAAGCCGAAATTGAAGTGAGCGAGACGCTCTATTGCCCCGGGTTGAGAAACAACCTACTCAGCATCTCCAAAATATGCGATAAAGGCTTCACTGTCACCTTCACCAAAGACGGAGCGAGCATTGTCCACCCTGCCGGACAGACGCTGGAAGGAGAAAGAAGAGGAAACCTCTACACCCTCAAGGAACCCGACACACCCTCAACGTCACTTGCAAGCGACTCCCTCGACACCAAAAGAAAGGCTGACATAATCAGATGGCACGAGCGACTAGGACACCTCAACTTCAAGTACCTGGAAAAAGCGATAAAGAATGATAACATTCTCGGTATAGACGTATGTGGACAAATAAAACCCCAGGATTACTTGTGTGAAACGTGTGTGAAGGGCAAACTAACCGCAGCCCCATTTCCACATAAAAGTGAGAGATCTACCATAAAGGGGTACAAGGTTTTTTCCGACGTGGTAGGTCCATTTCAGGTAGAATCACTTGGTAAGAACGTTTATTTTATCACGTTTATAGATGATTATAGTAGATATTCAGTTGTCAAGCTCTTAAAGCATAAATCTGAGGCTTTTAATGCATTTAAAGAAGTGAAAAATTTCTTTGAAAATCAAACGGGTTCCAAAATGAAAATTTTCCAAACAGATAATGGGGGAGAATATACCAGTAATGAATTTAATAACTACTTAAAAGAATGTGGGATTATTCATAGATTAACTGTCAAAAATACCCCACAGCAAAACTCTGTTTGCGAACGCCTCAATTTATCTTTGGGAAATTTAATTCGTTGTTATTTAATCGAATCTGGGTTACCGCCCTCTTTTTGGGGTGAAGCCGTTTCTACAGCTAATTATGTAAAAAATCGTTTGCCGAGTAAGACCTTGGACGGACTAACGCCGTACACCCTCTTCTTTGGCAAACCGCCAAACTTATCGTATCTTAAAAAGTTTGGATGCAAAGCATTCGTCTGGAATAACTGCAAAAATAGAAAGAAATATGAACCGCGAGCAAAGGAAGGTAGATTAATTGGCTACTCGGAAAACACGAAGGCTTTTAGAATTTGGCTTATTAACGAGAAGCGTGTAGAAATAACGCGTTCGGTTAAGTTCAATGAAAGTAAACAAAACCTCGAAGTTGAAACAAACGAGCAAAAGAACCCTCTTTCAGAAAACCTCTTTCATTTCTTCCCAGAGAACCTAGAATCAAACGAAAAAAAATTTCCGAACGAGACAGGGGGAAATTGGCAAGGTGCCCAGATCAAGAAAACAGATGATTCGATTACGTCACGCGGTATTGAAACTTCTCTGGAGGGAGGGGAGGAAATGAAGGAACGGGAAAACAACAAAGACGATTGTTTATTACCTACAGCTGACTCGGAGCGATATCGCGAAAGTTTTAAGACATTGCGTAATGGAAAGAGAGTTTATAGTAAGATTGAATCCGAGACTTCTCTCGCTATGGACGAAATTTGTATTAAAGACGCATTAAATTCTAAAGAATCCGAATCTTGGATTTTGGCCATTGCTAATGAAGTTAAATCAATATTAAAAAATGATACTTTTGACTTATTGGAGAACACGGGTGAAAACGAGTCAGACTCCGAAATTGTTGGTAGTCGTTTTATTCTTAGAAATAAATTAAATGAAAATGGAATCTCAAAATCAAAAGCTAGATTAATAGCACAAGGCTTCTCTCAGATTGAAAGTGTTAATTATTTTCAGAGTCAAACATATAGCCCTGTAGCAAGAATGTCATCAATTAGATTACTTTGTTCAATTGCTTCATTGTTAAATGTTGATATACATCAATTTGATATTACTTGTGCATATTTAAATGGTATTTTAGATGAAAGTGTTTATATGAAATTACCTAAGTATTTTGATGTTGGTTTAAAATATTTAATTGAAAATGAAAATGACGAAGTGCTATGCCGAAAGGCAAAAGATATGTTAAGTGCTATGAATAATGAAAATGTTATATGTAAGTTAAACAGGTCTTTATATGGTTTAAAGCAGGCAGGAAGATGCTGGAATGTGAAGATAAATGATATATTGACTGACTTTGGTGCAAAACAATCACAATCCGATCCATGTGTTTATTACATTAATGATGATGAAGGTTTAACTGTAATCTGCGTATATGTAGATGATTTGTTGTTAATATCTGAGAACCCCTCTATGCTTAACAGATTTAAAACTCATTTAGGTAAATATGTAGAAGCGAAATATGCAGGTCTGGCTAAATATTGCCTAGGAATTAACTTCCAACAAAAGAAAGGTATTGTAACCATTAGCCAATCTACATACATAGATGAGTTATTGGAACGTTTTAACATGTCAGAAGCAAAACCAGTTAGTGTTCCTGTTGATATTAGTGTTAAATTGGAAAAGGCGAAAAACTGTGAAAGCACACTACCGTACCGGGAGTTAATCGGAGGTCTAATGTATCTAGCCGTGTCAACTCGGCCTGATATAGCAAATGCCATTAGTAAATTAAGCCAATACTTAACTTGTTTTGATAGAACACATTTTTCGGCAGCAAAGCGCGTCTTACGCTATTTAAAAAAGACTAAATATTTTGGTTTAATCTATAAAAACACAAAAGATCCATTGTATGGATACACAGACGCCGATTTTGGAAACTGCGAAATTACAAGGCGCAGTTATACTGGTTTTTGCTTCGTCCTGGCCGGTGCTGTGATTTCATATGATAGCCATAAACAGAACACAGTTGCCCTTTCCTCCACAGAAAGTGAGTACATGGCTTTAACGGATGGGACAAAGGAGGCCATATACCTTAAAAGGCTTCTAAACGAACTTTTCCCTGAAAAGTTGGAAAAGATTCAAATTTTAGTCGACAACACGGGGGCAATCAAACTTGCTGAAAACCCTGTATTTCACAAAAGAACGAAACACATAGACATCCGTCATCACTTTGTTAGAGACGCTCTCAAAAATGGAGAGATTGATATCAGCCACGTGCCCACTGAGGAAATGGCAGCAGATGTGTTAACAAAAGGGTTACCCGCCATCAAACACTACAAATGTCTCAGTTTATTGGGCATGGACGATGTAAAGAACTTTTTCGAAAAGAGTAAGGGTTAACATTGCGGGGGAGTATTGGTGTAAGTCAATATTACCCCTTTTACCTTTTCACTAATAAGCCCGTCCTACGAGACTGTAGCGCCCTCTTGTGTATGTTGCAATGTCCCTGTGATGTAACTGTATTTTTTTCTTCCTTAAAATGCTGTGATGTGTAGACATAAAAATGTGTCGTCCTAAACGTGAATAAGATGGAGATCTTTTAATAAATAATGTCTACTGTACGAGTTTGCTACTCTTTATTATTGAAACGATAGATTGCCTCCCCGATAATATCTTGTATAGTTTTCGAGATATCCGCTCTTGAAAGTCAGTAATTTTAGAGAAAACACTTCTCCCCCCACATTTTTCCTCTTTTTTGACCGGATAACTCTTCAATAATGCACCAAAACACTACATTTTGGCCCTAGATTGGTAGAGAATTTAATTCTTTTCAATAATATATCTTATTTTACTATTTTATCTATTTTCCTTCAAATTTTAAAGCGGTTTCAGTGTTGAGTGAAGATTGTACTGAAAGTCCCTTAGAGCTAATGCATAAGTTTTGGAATCGCAACTTTTGGAAAACAATTTATTTGCCATGTTATTCCATTTTCACAAGGTATTAGAATCATCATAACATCAATTTAATACAAAATTGAAAAGAAAATAACATCCGGTTATTTAATTATTAATTAATAAAGTTTTAAAACAGTGGCGCCATCTGCTGTATATGTTTGAAATTTTAAAACTTCAAAAATATATAATTAAATAACCAGATAATACTTTTGTTTCAAATTTGTTTCATTTCGATGTTATGTTGATTCCCGTACCTGGATAAAAAGGGCTAACATGGCAAAGCAATACATCTGTGGAAGTTGTTATTCCAAAACTCATGCATTAGCTCTATCGGACTGACAACCCCTCTTATGTACACTTATTCTATACTGAACGTCTAAATAACATTGATACTCATTTTGTAGGCACGTTGTTACTTTAATATTTTATCTATTTTATTTCATTCGTCAAACACCAGTGGGAAAACTGTCAGATGCTATTCATGTTCTTCATCTTCGGAGTCAATTTGAGGGACCCCATTGATGCTGTTCCAATGGTAAGTTTGGCATGCTCTAGGACCTTTGAGGCTTGCTATTTTTGCTGCTACACTTGAGCTGGCACAGTCTTTCTTACATCATCCGAACATAATTTTCAGAACATCGTCAGGTGCTGCTGCTAACTCACTTTGCACTGGGACCAGCAGAAGAGCTATCGACTCAAGAAGTCGCAGTCGGTTGATATCCTTTTCACTGAAGACACCAAGATAAACGTCAAACAAGATGATTTTCTGTCGAACAATTTAAATAAAATGGTCTCATCAACATACTTAAGGTGTAACTTGAGGACAATTGAATGTAGGACCCTTCGAGCAGAAAGGGATGTGGACGTTCTGATAGTGGATACGGCATACGGCTGTGATAATGTCGGAAATGACGCAGATACTTATTTTGCTGGCACGTTGTTATACTTTAATATTTTGTGTCGACCTTACAGTCCTCTTGATGGCTACAGCTGATGTGCATAAGAACATCGGTTTCATAAAGCCTGGACGTGGGAAGACAAAGGATTTTTTATTCTCATCCCAAGAGTTACAGCAACTGGGTTTAGGACGTGCTATTTTTGCAAACACAATAGCTGGATGCGACACTACATCTTTCACATTTCGAAAAAGCGGGATCGCATTTGTGAAGTTGTGTACGAAGTCTTCAGAAGTCCAGAAAGCAGCAGCGGTCTTTTCACACCCTTCCTTAACCACATATCAGGTACAAAAGGCAGGCAATACCTGCATCTTGAGGTGTTATGGGGCTCCAACGAAAGAGGCCTTCCCCAATGCCACAGGTATAATTCACTCTTGAAATCCGGAGCCGCCATCAAGCCTGATATATCGTCTTCTTCCCACCGAGGAAGCAGTAAAACAGTATTTCCTCTGAATATTACACCAAGATGAGCTGTGGCTGGGAAATGACCTGCCTCTTCTTGTGTATGATTGGAAGATTGAGAATAACTGCCTGATGGTCAAAGTGCGCAGTGAGTTAGCAGCAGCATCTGACAATATTATGAAAATAATTTTCTGCAGAAACATGAAAGTCTGTGCCAGCTCAAACTGTAGCTGTAAAAAGTCAAGTCACAAATGTTCCTCAGAATGCCAAAATTCCCAGGGGACTAGCCTCAAAAGGGTCTCTCAAGTTGACTCCGAAGATGAAGAACATGAATAGCATCTGACAGTTTTCCCACTGGTGTTTGACGAATGAAATAAAATAGATAAAATATTAAAGTAACAACGTGCCTACAAAATGAGTATCAATGTTATTTAGACGTTCAGTATAGAATAAGTGTACATAAGAGGGGTTGTCAGTCCGATAGAGCTAATGCATGAGTTTTGGAATAACAACTTCCACAGATGTATTGCTTTGCCATGTTAGCCCTTTTTATCCAGGTACGGGAATCAACATAACATCGAAATGAAACAAATTTGAACCAAAAATATTATCTAGTTACTTAATTATATATTTTTGAAGTTTTAAAATTTCAAACATATACAGCAGATGGCGCCACTGTTTTAAAACTTTATTAATTAATAATTAAATAACCGGATGTTATTTTCTTTTCAATTTTGTGTTAAATTGATGTTATGATGATTCTAATACCTTGTGAAAATGGAATAACATGGCAAATAAATTGTTTTCCAAAAGTTGCGATTTCAAAACTTATGCATTAGCTCTATGGGACTTTCAGTACAATCTTCACTCAACACTGAAACCGCTTTAAAATTTGAAGGAAAATAGATAAAATAGTAAAATAAGATATATTATTGAAAAGAATTAAATTCTCTACCAATCTAGGGCCAAAATGTAGTGTTTTGGTGCATTATTGAAGAGTTATCCGGTCAAAAAAGAGGGAATATGTGGGGGGAGAAGTGTTTTCTCCAAAATTACTGACTTTCAAGAGCGGATATCTCGAAAACTATACAAGATATTAAAACACTTGAACGGTGCAGCTTGTAGCAAATTTAATCAGCTTTCATTTTGTGTATTACAACTATATCGCTAAAACGCATAGTTTTCGAGATATAAGCGAAAAACCGAAAAATGGGACATTCAACCCCCCCTCCCCCCTTTAGCACAGGGGCTAGGGGCGGGGACTTTTGATATGTTTACCTCATAACTAGTCTAAACAAAGTTATGAAGTCAAAAATTGTGTTCCAAAACTTTCCCTCTAGAACTCTTCGTTGCCTGGACTAATAAATTTGTACTTTTAACTCATTTCGCAGATAATAAAATAAGTGATAAAATGAGTAATAAAAACTATAAAAAAAAACGGTAAAAAAATTATAATAAATAAAAAATTGCATATAATGTTTTTAAATGAAACTTAAAGTCAAAAATATGTGGTACGATTAAAATTTAATTTTATTTCCAGTTTCGTCTTTACTTGCTATGAAATTTTTTATAATTGAAAAAGAAAGTTTTTAGTGCTCACTACATCCTTTATACAATTACAATTCTTAATTTTACTTTTATTAGTTAAAATGCTGTATATTAAATACTAATTTCTCAAACGCTGATATATTTTATTTAGGTTTCATTAAGTTTTTCATTCATACTACCCGCATTTAAATGCATGTTTTTTTTTAAATTTCAGGATATTTTACAAAACGTTTTTCCATGTGATATTTGAGATAAAACTTTTATTTCTGCCTGGAAATCCTTTCAAGATGGATTGAATCCATTGCGAATAATAAGTATCCATGGAATGGTTTCACAAAATATTGTTTAAGACAAATATTTATCTTACGGCGTCAGTTGAAGTGGAACGTTAAAACTCCACCCAATTTTAGTTTGGAATGAGCTTTACTATAAATAGAATAACTTCAACAAGTGTGATACCGATATATGTCGTTGTGTGAGTATATTCAGCTACAGTTTTAATTTAGACATATATTTTAATGTGTATATCCTAATAAGAACTTCCAAAAATTATTGTTCTCGATATAAATATTTACTTTTTAAAAAAGCAGCCAAAATTTGTTTACCCTTGCAACGTTAGGTTTAGCCATTAGACTTATTCCAAATCAATGAAATATTATTATTTGCATTTTGTTACGTCTTTCTGATATCCCAACAAAGCAGTGCTTTTGTGAATTTTCAAAGAAAAATAGAAAATATCTACTTTTCCCATTAGTTTAGTGAAAGTTATAAATGGTAAACTAAACGAAGATAATACTTAGGTTTATGTTTCCCAAGAAAAAACATTTTTTTAATGAAATTAAAAGGTAATGTGAAATTAGAAGAATTTAAAAAATAATCCAGGTCGTTTCCTCCTGAAAGACATGGAACTAACTTCGGAAAATCAACAAATGGTATAAATAAGGATTGGGGTTTCTGTGAATAATGATACCTGTTTGTTTAATCCACGTTATATTTAAGCAGGGTGAATACTAAAATAAACTACGTAATGGTAATACTAATATATAATAAAATATGTCAATTATTATCAGAATATAGTATTTAAATGATATTTTTTTTGTTGGAGAAATGCTATTGTGGACGATACTTTAGGGAAGGTATATCAAGTTATTTTCAACACCATAATTAAAAAATTATAAGATTACATTATTGGTACATGTATTTTTATCATTGTGATACTAATTTAACATTTGATAACCTTAACTTTGATTGCAATGATGCATATTTTGCAATTTGGTTGTTTCACGTCGTGGATGGCAACAGCTCCAATGGATTGTTTTCATTTGTTGTCTGGAATTATTTTTGCTTTGGTATTCGAAAATGAGTTTTAAAGAATATTTTCTAAAAAAAAATTAAAATGCAACTTCTTGCTGTGAAGTTGGTTGATCAAAACATTTATTAAAGAAAACTTGCATAGAAATGAAATTGTTTTTTCATCTTTATCGGTTATTTTGAGAGTGAAACCGAAGCAATCAATGAAATCCAGTAAGGACACAAATAAAAACAAGAGCGTTACATCATCTTAAAAATTCACTTTAATTTCCGTACTAAAAAAACCTTAATTCAAAAATAATAGTGCTTAAAGCCTAATCAATAAATAATACTATGTAATAATGTAATTAAGAAATCGCAGAAAGCGAATAATTCCATATGAGAGCTGTGTCTGCCTAGTAACTTGACATCAGTGGTTCAAAATTACGTGGTTCATATCCAATAGTCCTCGTGTTGTGTCAGTGCGACGTTGATTCAATCAAACTCAAATCCACTGAAATGATAAAAATTACCACTTATAATAATGTTTGTATTTCTTTAAAACTATGCAATTCATTACTACGTGTGAAGTGTATCTTGTTTAAGGTTTCCTTGGTTTATTACCATGTATGTATACCAATCTCATTTACTCAGTATATTTCCATAGACAAAAACCAATACATTTTTCCCAACACTTTCCCGTAATTATAAAGCAAGCAATGTCAAGCTAATTTTGTCACATAAACTGCCCGAAGACGACATTGAAATAAATCACCGAACAAATAATAATAAACAAACGAAAACTTGATCAACAATAATCGCGATCAGATCCATCCTAATCCGAAACACCCAATTCGAACTTAATTAGTTGTTCATGACTTCGATTATAAGTGTTCGTGTTCCAGTTTTTCTTGTTACTATAAATTTTCATCTCAATGTCCATTGCTCTACGATTGATCTCGTTTGCGTGGATCGCCTGCAAATTGATATTTGGCCGTTTGGTAATATTATCGGTTTGGCGAACATGTAACTTACATAATAGTTTGATTCTGAGTCAATTGGGTTTTGTCAGAGACTGGATACATACAGGGTGGTTATAAAATAACGCTCGCTATTTGGAGTGGTCTGTAGCTTGAATGAATAATCCAAATGCAACGAACTTTGAGACACTTACTAATCAAGAAGTGGGAAAAAGAATGGAATCATAAAAACAAACTCGTCACTTGACCAGGCTTCTAAATTACGTGGCGTAATTGGATGTGTTGGCCGTAATTAGCCGTAATTGAATTGGCTATGCCTCGTAATTTAGAACCTTGGTCAAGAGACGAGTTTCTTCTTTATGATTCCATTCTTTTTCGAAAAAAAGAAACTCTTCTCTTGACCAGGGTTCTAAATTACGAGGCGTAATTAGCTGTGTTGGCCGTAATTGGCCATAATTGACGACGCCTCGTAATTTGGATTCTGGTCAAGAGACGAGTTTGTTTTTTATGATAATTATTTTTTATGATTATTTTTTAAGATTCTATCTTTTTTATGACTCCATTCTTTTCCCCCTTCTTGATTAGTAGGTGTCTCAATTTTTGATGCATTTGGATTATTCATTCAAGCTACAGACCACTCCGAATAGCGAGCGTTATTTTATAACCACCCTGTATTTCCTTACAGAAGCATTTTTTTGAAAAAAATTGTACAAAAAATGTACTATTATTTATTTAACGAATTTAAAACAGTTTATTTTTTAACCTAAAATTCTGAAATGCCCTTTTTGTTTCATCATTGAATCAGTTCTTCGAATATTTGGCAAATAATTTTCTTTGAAATTTTCTTTTTTGTTTCATCATTGAATCAGTTCGTCGATGGCAAATAATTGTCTGGCTTTCACATTGAGTGGCGCATCATGAAAAAAAAAATAATAATAAAAAAAAACTACAATTTGTTATAGTTAAGTAAAAATTGTAGCAGACAAACTGTTGAGTTAAAAGTTATGTCAACCAGAACTGAATGAAAATTAGAGAAAAACCTCTTCAGTGTTAAACATCGCTTTTAAAAGTGTTATATCTGAAAAATAAACTAAGCAATGTTTCTACTAACTAAACGTCAAAACCATTTAATTAGATGTTCAAATAAACGAATAGCGCCTATATGTTTTAAAACATTAAAGTTCGTTTCATTTTCATAATTAACCTTTTAAGACCCGAGAAAAATCCTACACGTATATTCTTATAATTAAAACATGGCTTTTCATACAAATATATGCTAAAAAGTATATGTTATTTAATTTTTTTTAAAATTATGTTTGTAGTTACTTGGGGACGCGCCTTAAACTCCAAAAATACACATTTTTTTGTACTATAATGCAACAAAAAAGGCATTATCACTTGGTTGTAGTTAACAGATTATTTTAACTTTGTTTTTAATGCAAAATGCTTTGAAAATTAACTAGTAAAATAACTTTTGAAAAAGTTTGACAAAAATTAAAATATTTTTTAAGAACTCTAAAATCCTATTGACCCTTGCTCAACTTCATTTTTTACAGAGATAAATGACCGATACTTGTAATCAAAGGCTGTAAACTGATATTTGGATTTTCTTCTATCGAAACAGGTCAATTTTGGAACTAGCTAACGTGTTAATTGTTTGTGGAGAGGTTTTAAAAAATATCCCCAAATGGGGACGCCAGGTCGCAAGAGGTTAAATATGTTTCAATCATTTAAGGACTTAAACTCTTGTAAAGTTGAACCTCGTTTTTAACAAAATAGATAGCTACTATATACTACAATGCCAAACCAACAAATAGCGACGATAACGTGTGTGAATTTCTAATTAGTATGGAAGTTATGCTCCTGTTTAAATGACGGTACACCTAATTGGCTCGCTCTTTATGGTTGTTACAAATCAATATTGAATCTTGAATGTTGCATAAAATCGATTTGAGTTTTAAGAGGATGGCTGTTTTTCCTTGTATTAAAATTGCGTTATTCCAATTCTGTTAAATTAAAACTTTTACTGTTTGTGTATGTTGTTTTGGATAAAAACACACACAAGCAGAATTGCTAATAATCTTCAATGAGGAAATACAGTCATTGAACTCTAAAATAGTTATTATATATTAACGAGCGATTTGAATCTGGGTAGAATATCTAAATTAAAATTTTGCGGTTTCAAAAATCAGATTAAAATCTTTGTTGCGTGCATATTGTGATTAAAGTACCAAGTATAAACGCAAATTTTTTTTAATAAAAAGAATTTTTTTATAAGTAAAAAAATAGAAAATATGGAGAACAATTTTTTTTTGTACGTAAATTCTAAAAATAACTTGAGTTCCTTGTTATGAGAACTATGTCAGAAAGCAGAAAGTAAGAAAACGACATTTTAGTGATCGAGAAAAACTAAATTTTTATCAATTTGTTAATGACCCTAATAGATATAGATATTTACATTAATTGAAATCATCAATAAATTTTATTTATGACATATTTTGACTTGAACCCCTCAAAAACTTATATTTTTAACCTCAATTAAACTTTATAATTTAAATTACCTTTTCCCATATCCTTAATATCACTTAGTACTTTAACATTCCAACCACACCGTGTCGGCGACAAACAGTCGCCTAAATCAATCGTTCGCACAGAAACTTTTGCTGAGTCATCTTAAACTTACACCTTATCCCACGATAGTTTCCCTGTCGACTTATTTTACATATATATTGTAAAACTGGTCTGAATATCGAAGGTCGCGTTGGAGCAATACCGCCTACATTAGAAGGCCGGCGAACTAAATGCTTGACGTCATGTTAGTGGACTGATTCTGTGGTTTTGACCAATGATCATTCGTGACTAGATCTTGTATTTGAACAAATTGTTAAGATAAGATGAATCAAGATACGACGTGTTCTTAAGATACGACGTTATTGGTCAACAAATCGAAATTGGTCTACTAGTGTGATGCTGTGTTGCTTAGTTCTTCGGCCTTCTAATCTAGGTGGTATTGGTTGGAGCCTCACCATATTGATTAATCCTACTCATCGGTCGTTTAATCTGAATGATTTCCCAGGCGAGCTCCTTACTGTAACACGGTCAACTTTGGCTTACTAAGATGTTGTGCTTTCGATCGAGGTGTTGCAGATATATAGGGTGTTGTAAATTGCTCTGGCTTGGACAGAGAGGCTAAACTCTTAAGGGGTCATAGGAGTCTTAAAAATGTGCAAAGAAGGTACTACAAAGCATAGTTTGATCTTTCATATAACTTTTTAACTACTCAATATACAAGTATAATTTTTTGATATGTAATTCTACAAGATTTATTTAATGTAAAACAAATTTTAAAATTTATGAAACTTTAGCCAAAACTAAAATAAATGATATTAAACATAAAGCTATTTGAACACATTGTGATTAGGCTTGCGCGGCAAATTTTGAGGTCAAAATTGAAAAAATGACCAGGAAAATGACTTTATATTATACATATGTACAAACAAAGACTTATACCTAAATTCTCAGCTCAATTTTAATTAGAAATTATTTGAAGAACTTTTTTCTAAAAAAAATCAATAAAAATTTTAAAATTTTGATTAAATTTTTTTTTAATAATTTCTAATTAAAATTGAGCTTAGAATTTAGGTATAAGTCTTTGTTTGTACATATTTGTATAATAGTCCAGTTGCAGGGCGACATATTCTTCGAGAATTGTGCCTTTTGAGAAACATTTATGAAACTTTCAGGGTTTGTACACTAGAACAAGACGATCATTTTTTGATATGGACGACGGCTGGGTTCCGACCCGTTTGGCCGCCATCTTGAAAAATGGCGGAAAATCTATTTTTGATCATAACTCCTGAACCGCTTGTCCAAATATAATGAAATTTGGTTTAAAATGATCGCAATTGTTTTCTAAATCTTTTATGTAATATGTTTTAATGGGTTTTATCCAGCCGTTAATCCGCTACGTGGCTTTATTTCAGAAAATCATGTAATATTTAACGCGTTTACTTATTTATCTGGACACACTTAAAACTTCGCTAATAACATGTATTTGCAAAGTTGTTTGTCTTTTTATTGTTTAAAAAACAGTTTTTGTTTGATGCAATTCGGAGCAGTACTTCTTTAGATACGCAATATGTAATACGTACGTGAAGCTGGTGGAACCGTTTCGGCCTCTATCCGCTGTGTATTTATGGCGTTGGCGTCGCTTGGATGCGTCATCTACTGCATAATCTATATTGATCATGGTCTTGTGGATTGTGGATATGCTGTTTTTAACATAGGTAAACACTTCGAAATAATTTTATATGGGATGCGTTTATATATAATATATATCATTACCAATTAATAACATATTGCAGGAAAAGATGAAGATAAAGTTTTTATGTGACGTAAGTTAAATAACAATGCATGATATCATAAATTCATACTATTTAAGAAAGTTTTAATTTTTGCGTATTTTGTTTTGTATTACCACCTAAGTCCATTTAAGATTTAAATTCGAAATCTTAAGAAATATTTACTTAGTTTCCCTATTTTTCTTTAAATACGTTTTTTTTTTAAGTTAAAACCAATTTTTGCTTGAAAATTGAGGATTTTTATGACCGGTAAAAACTTAGCTGTGTTCAATAAATGCAATTTTTTGAAAAATTTTCCTAATTTAAGTTTCGTGTTAAAAAAAAAGTTTTAAGTTTACTGTTAGTACCGTTAGAGTCTTAGCTGCTAATACAATGCTAAGTAAATATTTTACAATTTATCTTAATAAAAATGACGCGTAAATTAAAAAAAAAACGAAACTACTGCATACTAAGCCAATCGGAAATCAAGAAGGGAATTGTAGCCCAGTAAACTCCCGCATTGTAATTGGTTATCCAATGCCGAGCCTGGTCAGGGACCCCTTTTTGCCATAGAGGCATCAAACAGTATTGAATTAATTTTAAGTTTGTTTTTTTTGAAGGTTTGTTTGTCATATAGTTAAATTTTTTCAATTAAAAAAATGTAGAATATAATGCAGTTTTAAAATGTTTCTGATTTTTTAGTTTTCATGTAAAAGATATTTTTTCTCTTGAAGTGTTGGGTGCTGGCGAGACCAGTCGGTTAAAGCGTTCGCCTTGCATGTGTAAGGTCCCAGGTTCGGGTCCAGGCATCGCCAAAATAACTGTCGAACTATAAAAGGCCCGTGGGGTCAAAAAAAAATTCTGTCATAACGACCGTGCAGAGAGAGTGCACGTTAAATATGATCCAATGTCCCAACGCTGCATCAATGTCGCCCTTAACGGTTACCCCACGTAAATCCTGGCAAGTGCCAGTTTTGACTCTTGATCAACCCCTGTATGCCATTGCTAAACAAATACAGTGGATGTGGCCACAGTATATAGTAAAGAGAATTTCGTGATTCTTCCAGGAGGTTTGCACATTGAAATGGCTAGTTTCAAAGTGGCTGGTGATTGGTTATGCGGTAGTGGTTGGATTCAAATGCAAGTTGAGGCAGGTATTACCATGGGACAGCTGAATCATATCTAGAGGTTTCGCATCTGTCATGCACGCGACATGCCCATCAGGTCTCCTTAGCTGCTTTGTATGTTTTGCAAAACCGTGCATACTGCTCATACATAGAGGCAACCGATGATCAAGAGCCATTGGACTTTGCTTTGTGGTGCACTGCCATGGCTGCGAAATACCCGCAATAAATACTGGGCAACGACAATGACACTAGAACTCACCATCTATTTGTGCAATCTTTAAGAGAGTCCAACCACGCTTTGTACGTGCAAGCGCTGACGGAGCTTGTCCCATGGTTTTTCGCGTTCGACCACACACACATTATGCCCGCTGAATCTCCATAAGCTTAGCATATTTAGCAAAATTGCCTTCAAGACTTCCTGAAGTTGCAAAACAGTTCGTATCTGAAAATTTCACTGTAAAACGTATAACACTTGCATACGTAAATAATAAAACAAGATTGAGCTGTTTCGTTTTCTAATTCAGGCTAGCTAACTTGAATATCGTAGTAGAAATTAGTTAAAAATTACTAACGGTGAATCAGTTGTCTGTTTTTCTACTAGTGAATAGATTTTTCTATCTCTTTGCACACATGAAGACGCTGATACCAGAACTATGCTTCATGTTTGTTATGCTTTAAACACTGGAAAGCGAAAAATATTGATCAGAACGGTAGATACAGACCTGGTGGTGCTATCAATCTAGTTGGTTTAAGCAAAAAGCATACAAGAATTTGAGGTAGATTTTGGAAAAGGCAACGATTTCCGATACATACCACAGCCCATACAATAAGTGCTACTCCTGGCCAGTGGCGTAGCTACATAGGGGCTAGGCGGGGCAGTGCCCCGGGGCCCTCAAGCTCTGGGGGCCCTCGATTAGGCATTATTTGTTGAGTTCTAATTTAAATTTACCAAAAGTTTTTTTTTAATTAAAATTTTCAAACTCTTTTAGCCAAAATTCCATTTCACAACAACGAACAGGAACCTTGTTGATCGAAATTCGTAGTACATCTGTCCAAAATATTTCTCATTCACTTGCGAATTCATGCACAGTGTATTGAACGACATCAATTATGCATCCAAAACTTTACGAATATGCTACATCAATTTAAGCAAGGCGAAATACGTTTTACCAGAGAAGAAATCTAAGTTGCAAATTTATAGAAATTATTTCCAATTATTCAAGTGCAAAGCCAGTGAAACTGCAAGAAAGTATGGTATTGATACCCATTTTCAAGAAAAAAGTCTAAGAAAAGTTTAAAAAAAAAACCATTTTGATGAATTAGCTGCTGATCACCGATATCCAAACCGAGAAAAAGTATTTAAAATTAAGATTTTCAATAATGTACTAGACACAGTTATATCTCAATTAGATACGCTTTTTATTGGTATAAGAGCAGTCGGTCATGTATTCGATTTTCTAACACCACCATTTTTATTACTTGTGTTGATGAAGCAACTTTATTACAAAAGTGTGACGAATTCCAAAGAAAATATTCAGATATAATAGGCCCCAGTTTTTCACTTCAATTTATAAATATTTACCACCTAGTATTACCTCAGCAAATTCAAGCATGGACTGTTTACCAATTATGTATGAGGAAACAATGAATAATTATGAAGTGCTAGAATGCGTCCTAACGGAAGTATTTACAGTAATGTTATTATTTTTTACAATTCCTGTCACTTTTAAAGCAGCTGAACGGTCATTTAGCTAATTAAATATAAGAAAACATTATTTTGGAAATAATGTGGGCCAAAATCGACTCCGACATTTATTGCTAAAAGCAATTGAAAATAAAACCGCATCTAGCCTGGATTCAAACAAAGTCATTGATACTTTTGGGAAAACTAAAGCCAAGAAAAAATTGTAAATATATAATTGTTATTTAGACAGTTAGGCCCAACCTTTATATAATAAACCCTTGAATCTTTTCTATTTCGTTTGAATAGCCAAACTTACACCAAGTATTAGTTGTAATTTATGTCATTACTGTTTAATATTTTTATTACCTGCCCTCAAGTGCACAAAAACAGCTTAAGTAGCTCAGCATTTTAAAAATATGTGTATATTTCATATTCTTATTTGATAAAACATAATCAGTTCACATAGCAGTGGGGCCCCATTTTTTTAATTTGCCCCAGGGCCCTTGGTTACCTAGCTACGCCACTGCTCCTGGCCTGTGAAATCGCATGCTCTGCTAGGATTCCACGCTTTCACAGGCTGTGATACGACTTCGGCATTTGTTAGGCCGGGAAAGAAGACTGCTTGGCACGTGTGGAATAGTTACCCCGATGAAACACCTCCTTCCTAACTCTATGGCCAGCAATACCAGAACAATTGAAATGTGGTTGGACCAGAAATGATGGAAAGGGGGGGGGGGGGGCTTTCGGCCACTGTGGAGAACTCTACCTCTGACGTTTCAAAGAAATGTCAAGAGCAACTCCTTAAATGTGGCTGCAAAAAACTTGCAAAGGGCGGTGTAAATGCAAACGCCTAGGACTAAAATGCACCGAACTCTGCTCCTGTGACTGCAAAAACTAAAATTTCATATTAAGAAACTAAGAATTTTTGTTAAACAACTAACGATGATGTGTAAGAAAATATTACCAGGCGAAACTGATCATTCTGGTACATTTATTTGAATAAAAACAAAATAAAAGGCAAATGAAGGACATATATTCCTGAACAATTTATTTATCTGAAGGATAAATTAAGCTACACTAGAAGTAAACTTAAAATTTTTCAGCTAACGTTTTTATTTGGAAATATAGTGTTAATTGTACTGACAAAAAGTCGTCATCTATGGGTTAGTCAGTGTGCTTACGCTTGTACTTGTTGGCAGTATATTTTTTACAGCATCAACGTATTTTGCGATCATATGACGCCACACTTATCGATCAGTAGTCGTATTACATATAGCGTATCTAAAGAAGTACTGCTCCGAATTGCATCAAACAAAAACTGTTTGTTAAACAATAAAAATACAAACAAATTTGCAAATACATGTTATTAGCGAAGTTTTAAGTGTGTCCAGATAAATAAGTAAACGCGTTAAATATTGCATGATTTTCTGAAATAAAGCCACGTAGCGGATCAACGGCTATATAAAACCCCATAAAACATATTACATAAAAGATTTAGAAAACAATTGCGATCATTTTAAACCAAATTTCATTATATTTGGACAAGCGGTTCAGGAGTTATGATCAAAAATAGATTATCCGCCATTTTTCAAGATGGCGGCCAAACGGGTCGGAACCCAGCCGACGTCCATATCAAAAAATGATCGTCTTGTTCTAGTGTACAAACACTGAAAGTTTCATAAATGTTTCTCAAAAGGCACAATTTGTCCCACTTGCAGCCGGACTATAATATAAAGTCATTTTCCTGGTTATTTTTTCAATTTTGACCTCACAATTTGCCGCGCAAGCCTAATCACAATGTGTTCAAATAGCTTTATGTTTAATATCATTTATTTTAGTTTTGGCTAAAGTTTCATAAATTTTAAAATTTGTTTTATATTAAAAAAATCTTATAAAATTACATATCAAAAAATTATACTTATATATTGAGTAGTTAAAAAATTACATGAAAGATCAAACTCTACTTTGTAGTACCTTCTTTGCACATTTTTAAGACTCCTATAACCCCTTAAAAAACAGAGTGAAATCCACTCCAGTAGGAGAAGTGCATTTTCGACACTGGAAAGGAGTGAATATTAACTTAGACTGAGTTAAAATCACTCGTTTGGAGTGATCCTGTGGGAGGTTTAACACACAAAGGATCCACTCCTACAGGGGAAGTGCATTTTCAACACTGGAGGAGTGGAAATTAACTCAGACTGAGTTAAAATCGCTCGTTTGTTTTAAGAGTGTACGGTCTCCGACACACCTAATGGCCGCTTGTTGTGTGTGAGACAATCCTACAGCACGTTTTTTTTATTATTATCTTTGTGTCCTCTTCCGAAAAGTCGCCAAAAATACAGTAGTTTTTAAATAATAGTTTTTTTTTTTAAATTCAAATAACAATATTTACAATTTTGGGAGTTATTTTTAAAATAGCAAAACTGGTGTTTTGTGGAAATTTATGATGATGATCCAAGTTGACGAAACTCGGGAATTGGGATGCATGAGAGAGATATAGGTTTTAAGTTAGGGGAAGTCGGATGGGTGTTAGGGTAAAAAAAATGGAGTTTCTGTTTTTCTTTTATTTTCAATCTGCACATTTATAGCTTTAATTTAAGACCAGTCATCGATTTCTGCTTTGCTGTTTTTTCTTTTATAAGCATTTTTCAGATACTCTGTATATCAGTTATTATACTTATACCTTACTTTTCTTTTGAGTTTCCAGCGATTGAATAAGGTTTTTCAATTAACAGTTAGCAACATTTTTCTCAGGAACCATAAAAATTTCAACATGCCTTGTTTTATTATTTCTTCCCCACAAATAGCTCTTTGATTGTAATTTTATATATCTGTGTTAAAAAAAAGAAGTTATATAACTTTGAAACGGATTTTTTTTAATGCACATTTTTTAAGTATCACAGTAAAAGTATTTTTAATACTGTGAAACATCCGTAGTTTGAATCAAATAGCTATATGTGAAACAAACTATAAAAAAATTCATAATAATGTATCATATAAATCCTGAGAAAAATGCTCTTTAAATTTGTAAAATTTACATGGGAGAGATAAAACCATCCGACTCCTTAAAAAGATGATAATAAGTTTAATTAAAAAAATACTTCAATGAAAGAGTTACAGTTTCATAGGGTATTAAGTTTATTTGTTTGCCTATTTTGGTGTTAATTAATATTTGCAATAATTATTGAGGAAAAGTAACAGCTTAATAAATGCGTATCCAGAATCTGATTAAACCTGTTGATACAATACATTAGCATAAATATTTTTAATAACTATTTTATAACATACGGTTTTAAAAATAGAAAATAGATAGTACTACAAATAATGTTAGTTTTAGAATATCAGTTATAATATCTCTATTGAATGAATATAGTTTATACATGTATTTAATGATGTAAAAACAATATTTCCCCAAAATTTTAATAAAGGCTTTTTTTTTCATTTGGATTAATTTTCTGCAAAAAAAATTTTAGCTATAAAATGAAAAATATGTCGATGTTTGAAAGGTTTTCGATATTTTTCAAAAAAGTAACCATTAAATTATTTTTTCAAACAATCAAAAATGGGTTTGGTTGGGAAAACAACACTGATATCGGGCTGTTTAATTCTCTTCGTTAAATTGTAACTATCTCATGGTATGGTATGGCATGATACATATATATTCCAGCTTGTGTGCTTGTTCAGAGAACCGCTTATAAGCTTTCGTCAAGTGGGACAGACACAGGAAGAATTTTTACAGTCACAAAGAAATGAATAACACATAGACAAATAACAACATTTATTCACTGCCACAAACATCCATACCTGACCGGGATTCGAACCCGACCCTAGCAGCTCCAAAGGCTAGTACACTAACCATTCAGCCACCGAGGCGGCACTATCTCATTATTAGTAGTTGATGTTATTCTTAGTAGTAACGGCAGTAACTTGAAAAATGTAAGGTCCGTGACCAAAATTGTTAGAGTTAGAACAGTGAAAGTATTACGGAAGCCACGATGTTTTATACATCTCATATTTAATATTTAAATTCACCGTCACAATAAGCCGATCCGGCGGCGCAGTGGTTAAGATGTTAGCCTTTGGAGCTGCTATATCCGGGTTTGAATCCCGTTGAGGCAGGGATGTTCGCGCTTGTCGAGTATATGCGGAGTACGTGCTCGTTAAATCTGTTGGGTCCGAAAGTCCTGTGGGCGATCATTGCGCAGCTTCTCACGTGTTCAGGTCCCTGGAAAAAATTTCATTCCCCTTCAGGGACTGTCAAAATTGTGGAGTAGGCGACAGATGGCAGCATCTGGTCATTTGTGTATGTGTGTGTCGTGTCTTGTGTTGTGTTGTCCTTCTTGACGATGGTTTATAAGCGGGTCCTTGCGACCAAGCACACAAGCCTGAAAATATATGTCTACCAACCAACCCTTCATAATAATGATTTAGTATTGGGTGCAGTTCTTTATTAACTATTCAGCTCTAAAGTTGTTGAAAATAAACCAATAACTTTAAAATTTCTCCTTGAAGACTTTCTCTAACCCGACGCATAGAATCGTTTTCAAAAGCTCATTACATTTTTATAAAAAAGCACGTTTTTCAACCATACCAAACACACTACATGTGTTTTAAGCTGTGTGAATAATTTAAGATTGATCAAAACAAATTTTTTGTAAACATTGCAGAGACATAACATAGAGTGGACTGCGCATTCATAGTAAAGCAGCTTAGGGATGGAAAACCAAAACCGGTTTTCAAAAAACCGGTGGTCCCGGTTTTGACTGAAAACCGGTTTTTTTTGTATGAGGCCCTTCGGAAACGAAAACCGGTTTTTTAGGGAAAAACCGATGGAAAAGGGAAAACCGGTTTTTTCTAAAAAACCGCCATCCCTTGCAGATTAGCATTATGTCCTAAACATCATAAATCGCCAAGAGGGGAAAGGTTGCTACATATGGCAACTTAACGCTACTGTTTCGTTACGAACTATTCCAAATTGTCGCAAGACCTGAATATCAGCTAGCAAACCGAAGTGGAGACTACCATCAATGTCCAAATCACGTGGGTTTCTACCAATCACGGCAGCTTGAATTTTTTGAAATGTTTTTGCAGACGATTTTTTTTAGCATTGTTGGTATTTTTCACTTTTGGCTTTTATAATAAATATTTAATTACATTCTTTTAATCTCTGAGCAAGTTAACATTCGTGAATGTTGTACTCATAATTCAGTAACGTTTTGTGCAAGATGCCAAATGCTTGTGAATTCCTAATTGTAAAGAGGGGTATAAAAAAGGATTAGTCACACTTTCACGGGTAAAATTTATTTAGTCCTGCATACTTTTAGTAATTGTGTGTTCTTCTTAAACTATAATTTCTATCGAGGGAATTTATTCTAAAAGCTCTTTTATACTGAAGAATCATATTCATGATTAAATCAACGTTGTTAGAACTCTAATTATAAAAAATATTTTGGGCCAAGTCAATTAAATTAACGGTCTGAACATTGACAGCTTAGAAGTAGAATAATTTTTTTACAATTTGGTCAAAACGAAACCTGTTTTTGCAATCGTAGTTTTTGAGTTATTTATATTTAAAAAGTAGAGCATTTGTTGAATTTGGAATATATTGATGCGTTTTAGTAAGTTTATTTATTCCAGGTGAAATAAAAGAAGAAGCAATATTTCAAAAAAAAAAAAAAAAAGATTTTTTTTTAAATCGGACCGTTAGAACGAAAGTTATAGAGACAGCAGAAAATATTCACCATGTCAATAACCAACTTATATTACAGCAACACTCTACATAAACCTACTAATGTTCTTTTAAATGAATTTTTAATAAAGAGTCCACATTCAATTGTTCAAGTAATCATAAATAGACGCACAAAATCAAAGAAATAATCTTAAGAGGATCTTAAAATACTAGCGATTCATCCTTGCTCCTTTGCAAGCTTCTTTATCATAACATTAGATTGTCGGCCTCTGTGTTCAGGTCGTTGTGGAAAAACTCGCCAAATGGTAAACTCGCCATAGATGCGAGCCAAACGCGACACAGTCATGTGACTGTGTAAGTTAGATGTTTAGGACACTTTAGGTTTGCCAATGCGCAGTCCACTCTATGTTATGTCTCTGAAACATTGCTGAGACACGTTTTTGGAAGTGTGTTTTGAATTTTTGCTTTTATTAATTTTATTCCAACAAAAATTATTGAAAATATGGGGAAATTAGTGCAACGAGATAAAAAGAGAAAAATTGACAAGAAATTTTTAAGCAAAAACAAAACGATAAAGTTGTATAAAGAAAAACAACGTAAAATCGATGCATATAAAAGAGAAGTTGACGAAATAACTAAAAGATATGAAGAGGTAAGTTTAAAAAAGAATACATTATTTAAATTGCAGATTTTCTGTAACGTTAAGGATGAAAACTAATGGTATAAAAACATTCTTGTTCTGTCTTAGAGCATTCATCAACATGTATTTAAGGAATATTCTGCCTAACCGAGTAAAAAAAGTAGTGAAAAATAATGAATTCCATTTTGTATATTTGTAGATTGATTCTGCTACGATTGAAGACTTTGATGATTTCCCACTTTCTAGTAGAACCAGAAAAGGTAAGATGTGAATTCTTTAACAAAGTTTTTGTGTAAACATGGCAAGATGTATAATTTCAGTAAACCTGTGGTTCAAGTTTGTTCGAATATGTTATATGAAGTAATGTATGCCAAAAATAAAGGTTGTTTTTTTTATAACAAGGAGATTAAATCTATCAAAAGTTAAAATCAACCAAGTAAAATACACAAACCTAATTTCAATAAATATTAACACAAAATGTTGCTAGACTTAACTGCTACTATTCCTTGAACTCTATAGTAATTTGGCTTAAATATTATTTAAATTATAAAATTTCTACTTGAGGTTCTTACGATAAAGGACATTTCTTAATGAGCAATTATTAATGCTAGAAATTCTCAGATACCCATTTTTGAGACACTTTGAATGGGTTTATAATTGATGTTGTTCTAATTATGTTTAAACTATATGTTTCTTTTTTACTGGGGGCTGGGGAGCCCAGTTGGTTAAGCACTCGCTTAGCATGCAGAAGGTCCCAGGTTCGGGACCGGGCATCGCCAAAATAGCTGCCGACCTATAAACGGCCGGTGCAGCCCAAAATGTCCGACGAATAATATCCCGTGTAAGGGAGTGCACGTTAAATATCCTTCAAAGTCCTAACGCTGCGTACGATGTCGCTCTTAACGGTTGCGTTGGGTGCCTATTCAGGTGTTGGCTTGTCACCTGATACCTGTTCTAGGTTCACCTTTACTGTACGGTAATCATTGGCGCGATTTTCCGATTTGGCGATAAATAGTTTTTGGTGGCAACCTTTCTGACCTGACCGAAACGCATAATGGTTAGATAGGGTTGCCGGAAAACGTCATCGTTGTGAAGAGAGCATGACGTCAAAAGTCGCCAGAATACGGACTTCTGGCGCGATTTCGGAAAGTTCGCCAATGGTTACCGTACAGTAAATTTCTACCCCTGTTCTAAAATACAACGCCCGTCGCCAATAGCCCTCGTGTAGCTCTAGTGCGATGATAATGCAAACCAAACCAAATCTTTTTTACTCATTTCAGGTTTGAGGGATGCCAACTACAGAATACCCACTGAAATACAGAAAGAATCTATTGGTTTAGCTCTCAAAGGTCATGACATACTGGGTGCTGCCAAAACTGGATCCGGAAAAACTTTGGCTTTTATAATACCTGTAAGATTTTTTTTCTCAGTGGTCATTTTGACACATTTAATAACTCAAATTTCTTAAATACCTACTTATCACCATAACACCTAATGCTTGGTGCATATCTTAATGTTAAATAAGTATTCATTTCTTTAAATGACTTGAGTTCTCTTCTGTATCTAGATATCAATAAAACTAATATATGCGATTTGTAAAAATATTCCATCAAAATGATAAATTAATTTGTCTAAAAATATAACTATCTTGTTTAGATAAATATGCATTACTTTGATCACTATTAAAATAAGCCTGGTTTTTTTAATATAATCTACACATTATTGTCCCAAGCCATGTTATTAACTGAATTTGTGTAATCTTCATGGTTTTAATTTGGTTTACTGCCCAAGTAAAGCATTCAATATACATTTTATAATAATTTTTAGATTCTAGAGCGGCTTTTTGTGACTGGATGGTCCATTATAGATGGTTTAGGAGCTATTATCATTACACCGACCAGAGAGCTTGCCTATCAAATATTTGAAGTCTTGAATAAAATTGGATGCAATCACCAATTCTCTGCGGCACTGGTGATAGGAGGAAAAGTATGTAAATTGGCTGCACATTTTTCTATTACTAAAAATTGTCTTTTAAATTAAGAAGAGTTCAAGTTTTAAACTTGTAATGAGTAAAATAGGCCATAACAGTAGCTTATAAGGCTCTTAATTAAAAAGTTGTTTTTAAAATCCTGTAAAAATACTTATTTCATACTTTGTGCTTATAAGGAATTAAAAATTAAGTGACTGTTGCTTATTGTTAAAAGCTATACAATAAATTTTGTCTGAAGTTAGTGCAAGTAAAATCTAGATGGAAAATTGAAGTTAAATTATTATACAGTTGGCATTAAAAATTAATTTTCAAAAGTCCTTAAACTTACTTAATTGTAACACTTTTTGTATCGATTCTACATAATAGCTTATACTTATGGGATAAGGTTACTTTTATGAAAATTTAATGGGGCTTAAAAAGAGTGTTATTAAGATACGTTAAGTCCTGGAAGCTGCTGTTTATGCTGTCCTAAGTCAGAATTTCCTTGAATGCTCTTGTTAGAAGTTATTATTTGTATGTAGTCATATCTCTTAAAAAAAGAAAATGATAGTAATATGACAAAGAAGATGTTTTATTCAGATATTCTATTTTAGGTTAATATCGCTCTAATTGTAATTTGCTAAGTTGTAAGCAATTAGAAAATATGTATACCAAAAATAATATGAAGTCTTTTTTTATCTTAAGAGACTTTCGAACAAAAATTTATTTAATGAATGTTTTTTACTGGCTTATTTTTCATTTGATATTTTTTATGATAGGATATTGCAAAGGAAAGAAAACTTCTTGACAAGTGTAACATTTTGATCTGCACTCCTGGAAGACTTCAGCAACACATGGATGAAAATCCTCTTTTTGATGCAATGAATCTGAAAATATTAGGTAATAACAAACAGGGTTGTCACAGTCCTTGAAAATCTTGAAAAGTGCTTGAAAAATAAATATTGATTTTCAAGGTCTTTAAAGTGATTGAAAAACATTATCATCCTTGAAAAGTACTTCATTTATTATCTGCTGTCTTCTAAGACTGTTGCAAATCCTAATTTTAGCTTCCATTAAAAACTTTTTCAATCTGAATTGGTTCCTGTTTTACTTTTGGATTTATTATTTATGTTTAGTCCAAGAAGGCAGAGCAAGTGATTTTAGATGGTTTTTTTTTAACAACTAAATGGTTATTTAAAATATATTTAAGTTCAGTTGAAAGTTAGAGAGCTCTTAATCATTTCTAAAGGAATTTTAAAAAAACTATCGTGAAATTTAGATGTTGCATTTTCGAAAATGCAGTCCTTGAAAATGGAGAAATATATGCTTGAAAAGTCCTTAAATAGTCCTTGATTTTCTTTTACCAAAAAGTGTGACAATCCTGGACTAATGATTCTGTATTTACATATAATACAGTTAAGCTGTAACTAATTTATAATAGCTATGAATGTTGTACTCAAAATAGACCAATACATAAGAATTGTAAAAAAATATATATGTTTATTATATGGACATAACACTAAACCCAGTTTTGTAAAGATTTTCAATCGGAATATGTTATTTATTGGTGCATTATATTTCAATATTCTTGCTTCTTCATATTTGTAAAATTAGTCACCTCCCATATTTGTCTATTCTAATGATTTGCAATTTATTTAGTACTTGATGAAGCTGACAGAATTTTAGACATGGGTTTTAAGGAAAGTCTGAACGCCATTTTAGAAAATTTACCCCAAGAAAGACAAACCCTGTTATTTTCTGCCACACAGACAAAGTATGTGTTGTTTTAAATTCAAAGTATTTGTTATTTTACTGTTATTGTAAAGTATTCTTTAAAAATACATATGTCTGTTGATGTTTTTGACTACTTACTTGTATTAAATATTGATTTGTGCCTGTATTTGATTTTAATAGTGGTATTTTGCATATTCTCATCTTACTTTCCATGGCTCTATATACTCCTTGCTTTGGAGTCTCTTCGGTTTGGAAACACATGATCAGAAATCTAAAATATTTTTCTTATTTCATTCCCATTTGATTTCTAATTAGCTATTTGAGGGTTAAAGAAAATAATTGAAACCTGTAAGTTAAATAATGTGTTTGAAAAAAAATCAGTTAATTGTAGCGAAGTTGCTTACTTGTTCGTAAAATAAAAAATGGAACCCTTCATACCTATATTATTCTACGACTGATCTGATAATTTAAGTTACCTTACAATATTAATTTATTTACTTTTAGGTCTGTAAAAGATTTGGCAAGGCTAAGTCTGAAGAATCCAATGTATGTTTCTGTGCATGAACATGCCAAACATACTACACCTGAAGGATTGCAACAGGTATGTTGCTAACATGTTTAAAATATGAAACCTTTATTATTCAGATACAGCTACATTTGTTTTTAACTTTTCATCACAATAAATATTTTATTGAGTTGGAAACCAGTGTAATGGTATGTACTTTTATTAACAAAATTATTTCTATTTTAAGTCTCTTTTATTGTTTAAAATTATATAACTCTTTCATACCAATCTCAAGTTTTTTTAAAAAAATTACAATTTATTCATTTGATTCTATTTTATTTAGAGTTTTCTTGTGTGTGAAGCCCATGACAAAATGAATATGATATGGTCTTTTATCAAAAGCCATAAAAAGCAAAAAGTTTTAGTCTTCATGGCAAGCTGTAAGCAGGTGAGCACTGTAATAAATTGTACAGAGTATTAGTTAGGTTGAGTTTGTGTTTGTTTATTACAAGGAATTACATTGTCTCTATCCATAACTGCCCTACAAGACACTAATAGAACTTAATTATAATTTATCATTTGATTGCTTAAAAAGTGACTGTTTTACTCATAAATTGAAAAAAAAAGAATGGCATTGTTTCTAGTCTTTTGAAAATTATTAATTCTTATTAAAAAGCTTTATTAGCTTATTGAGTCATTAAATATAGGCATCCACAAAAAGGTGCAATTTAAGTTAATGTAATTTAAGTAAAAAAAATCAGTTCAAATTAAAAAAAAACCCTAATGAATATGAATATAAAATAATGGAATTGATGAAAAAAAAGTATAGTAAATCAAGCAATTTTATTAAACTTCTTTAATTTATATTTACCCATTAACAACAACTGTGGGCATGCCATTAACACCTAAATTCTCAATAAAAACATTTACTTTAAGTATTTTAATTTAATTTTCTTTCTTGTAACTTGTCCTACAATGTCTGGACTATGGTCTTCAATCTACATTTGTCTTACATTTTGTTCATTCAGTTAAACTGAAGCAGAATGCTCATTTTCATATGCCAATTGTCATTAATGAGTTACTATGGCATTAGAAGAAGCTTGAAAATTTATCAAAGATCTTGGTGTAAATATTTATTTGTTATGTATTACAGGTCAAATTCATGTACGAGAGTATATGTCGTTTGCGACCTGGCGTGAGTATCATGGCTATGTATGGAACATTGCATCAACTTCGAAGGATGGCGATCTATGATGAGTTTTGTAAAAAGAACCATGTTGTAATGTTCGCAACAGACATTGCTGCTCGTGGTTTAGGTGTGTAATTTTTTTTTTTAAATTAAGAATTAACTACTTTAAAAATATATAATTTTACTATTTTGCGTTTAAATAACTGCTCTTTGGATGAGACATATCTTTATTTAGGACAACACAAATGTTCAAGATAAAATTGTAGAATTCTGTAAGATATAGGACAAACGATGTTAAACAATCACAATCTCAGCAAGTTCTGACAAATCTGTTGCCAAGGCAACACAAATCTTATACATTTTCACTACTGTTCGATTCTAAAAGTCAGTCATACGAAAAATATTTTTCGGGAGAAAGTCACTTCATTACAATAATTAATTTAGTTTAGCTTAGGATAACTTCATTTTGTTTATTTCACCTTTTAGATTTTCCGAATGTTAACTGGGTTGTGCAATTGGATTGTCCTGAAGATGTCAACACATACATTCATCGGGCAGGCAGAACAGCCAGGTATAAAATTAATAGTGCTTTATGTGTTTGCTTGACTTTTATTCTTCTTTTCTTAAACAATATTTTAATAAATTTTTTTGATATGACATATTATAACTTAAACACCCTAACCCCCCCTTTTCACATATCCTTAATATCACCTATTAATATCTTTTACATCCCAAACACACCCGGTGGCCGCCTAACAGTTACCCATTTCGATCATTCCCACAGAACTTTGCTGAATCATCCGCCCACATGTTGCCCTTTTAAAACCTTTCTTATAACAAAATCTTAACTCTGATTGGTCAGTGAAGAAGCGTTCAACCTTCCTTGCCATATTTGTGGAGGACTTCGCCACGAACTATCTTTGTGTCGTATTGGAATCCTTGAAATTGATTGTTTTGCATTTTTTTAATGCATTTTAGAGTGCCTTTGTTTTCTGTTTCTTGGAGCAATGGCTCATTTAAATGCAAAATAAAATATATTAATTTTGATTTTCTGCATTCTTTTATAAAGAATATATAGTGTAATTAAAACATTAAATATAACATTGGCATGTGTGAAGTTATATTCTATCGTGAATTGAACTTTATACTGATTCTACTATTGCAGTTCAATTTGATTCATTTTTGGATTTTCTCTTGTGTGTTGGTGTTTTCATGCATTTTAGAGTGCCTTTGTTTTCTGTTTCTTGATTCAATGGCTCATTTGAATGCAAAATTAAAATTTTAATTATGCTTTTCAGTTATTCTTTTACAAAGAATATATAGCATAATTAAAACATAAAATATAAAATTTTCATGTGTGAAGTTATATTCTATTGTTAATTGAACTTTATACTGATTCTACTATTGCAGTTCAATTTGATTCATTTTTGGATTTTCTCTTGTGTGTTGGTGTTTTCAATGCGTTTTAGAGTGCCTTTGTTTTCTGTTTCTTGATTCAATGGCTCATTTAAATGCAAAATTAAAATTTTAATTATACTTTTCAGTTATTCTTTTACAAAGAATACATAGCATAAATAAAACACATAAGACAGTGCTAATATGTGTGGAGTTCATTCCTATTGTTAATTAGAATCCTGTAAAATATAATGACTTCATTATTGTATTTAATTTTTTTTTTTTTTTTGGATTACCTATATTGTGCATTGGTGTTTTGATGCATTTTAGAGTGCCTTTGTTTTCTCTTTCTTGAATCAGAGGCTCATTTAAATGCAAAATATAATGTAATTATTGTGATTTTCTTTATGCTTTAAGAATATATAGCATAATTAAAACAATAGTAGTACAATATAAGGATTTGTGAAGTTAATTTCTAGTGTTAATTGGAACTCTGTAAACTCTACATGGCTTTGTTATTGTATTTAATTTTGATTCGTTTTTAGGATTCTCTTGTGCGTTCCTTCCTCTCTTATACATTCCTTTGGAAAGAATAGTTTACTCAATTAAAATATCTCTAGATATTTAATCTCAAAAGTTTCTGCATGATTTTCCCAAACTTTTTAAACTATTATTTTTTATTGAAATCCTTGAAAATGAATTTTTTTGCTCATTTTTTAATGCATTTTAGAGTGCCTTTGTTTTCTGTTTATTGAAACAAAGGCTCATTTAAATGCAAAATAAAATGTATTAATTGTGCTTTTCTACATTCTTTTATAAAGAATTGTTAGCTCAATTAAAACATCTCTTGTAATTTGCTCACCAAAATTTCAGCAAAATTGTTCCAAACTTTTAAAACTATTGCTTGGTCATTTTAATCCTTTAAAATTATTTTCTTTATGCATTGGTGTTTGCCTACTGTTTCTTTAATCAAAGGTTCATTTAAATTCACATTTAAACTTATTGTTTTGCATTTCTGCATTTTTTAATGAAGAATATATAGAATAATTTAAACAGAAAGTATGATGATGGGGCACATGTGAATGCTATTTCAATTGTTAATTGAGATCCTGTAAAATACAATGTTTTCATTATTGCATTTGATTTTTATGCATTAGATTGCCTGGGTTACCTGTGATAATTTTGTCACAAAACGAACTGGATAAGCAAGCGGTGACTATATATTGATGCATTTTAGAGTGCCTTTGTTTTCTGTTTCTTGAATCAATGGCTCATTTAAATGCAAAATAAAATTTATCAATTGAGTATTTTTACATTCTTTTATAAAGAATTTTTAGCTCAATTAAAACAAACAAAACGTTCAAAGCAAACAAATGTTCCGAAACATTTATACCCAATTAAATGTAATCTTTCCTAATTCAATTGTTAACTTAAATTTTCTTCTAGTAGTAGCATTCTGTTATTCACTTTAAAATCCCACTTTTGTTTATTGGATCACATAACCATTTAAATGAAAAAATACAAGCCATTCATTGTACTTTTTTTAAGGATCCTTGTAAATGACTTTGTAGTGCCTTTTTGCATTTGTTTTCTATAAAATGTTGATTTATAGCGCCAATTTTAATTTAATGTTTATAGGTTTGAAAAGGGAGGAGAAGCTCTTCTTATTCTTCTGCCTTGTGAAAAAGACTCGATGGTGGACCAATTAGAGAAGAGGAAGATTCCAATTGAAGAAATTAAGTAAGGATTCATTTTATGTTATTAAATAATCAAAGTAAAGGGAAAAATATCAATTTTTTTGTGTGTGCAGATTTTCGGTTTGATTTTGCTTACTTGACATACTTTTCATATAGTAAGACAAACAATATTTGATCATTTGATTTTTTACCAATGTTTTGCGAAGATTTAATGTTCTGACATAATAACCGATGTTTATAGTTTGTCTACACTCAGCAGTAATCTGGAATTTTTAGTGTAAACATTGTTAAAATCTTTATCAAGCTTGAAAACTACTTCAACTCCTGCTAATATTTTATATTTTTATCCAAATTTCTATGTTATGATAAAGTTTTGGGGAAAGTGGTGTATGCTCTAAATGTAGCTGCCAATATAACTTTTTTTTTAATTATAAAAGTTTTTGCTGAAAAATAAAAAGAGCTACATGCATCATAATAACGTTTTTGAGAAAATTACCTTTAAATATGTAGTGACTCTGTGGCTGAGAGTTTTAACGTGTCTGCCACGTAAGATCGAAGGTTAAAGTTCCGGCTGAGTAATCGGATTTTCTGGATGGGAAAATCCTGGGTACATATGATTATGTGGCATGTGAAAGATCCATGGAGAGCCCATTTGGCTTGGGTTCTCTCTGCAAAATTAAATCTCAGCATACTTTAACATCCACAGAGAGCTCAAATTCATTGTAATCTGAGCGTCAAAATTGGTAGCGAGAGCCACCTAGATGTGCCTAAAAAAATGGCTCGCAGTTCTGGGGAATATACTGAGTCTGCAAGGCTTGAGCACCAAAATTGCAGCCCCCATTGGAGAAAAAAACCCCTTTAAATTTGTTGATTTATTGAGTGATAATTGAACGTTGTGCAGTGTTACACATTCCTACTTTTATGGTGAAATTTACTTAAAATATAATATTTTTATTTATTTAGGGTCAATCCCAGTAAATTGCATTCTGTCCAGAGAAAACTGGAGGCTATTTGTGCCCGGGATGATGCTCTAAAGGATTCTGGAACTAGAGTAAGTTTGCACCTGAGTATTCAATTTAATCAGTGTAACACCAGTTATCATATTGTGTAAATACAACAAAGATATAATTAATTCCTCCTCCTTAAATATTCAAAATCACTAATAGTCTCTGATAAAGAATAATAAAATGTCTAAAGAAAGAATCCATATGGACTTTCCAACATTTAAAAATTTTCTAATTTTTTTCTTCTTCAAAATTAAGCTAATTTATTAGTGGTCAAAAAATATTGTTGATTTTTGTCATAAAAAGACAACTATAAAAATTTGATTGAGAGATAGTTATTTGAAAAATGTAAAAGCAAGTCTTGAGTTTTAAAATTGTATTTTAAATTATATTTTTTATTATTGTAAATGTATGGGGTTTTATTGTTTTGATTTGAAGTATAAATTATAATTGTTCATCCTCTTTTAGGCCTTTAAATCCTATTTAAAAAGTTTATCTAAAATGAAAGACAAGACAGTTTTTGATGTTAACAAGATAAATTTTGAATTATATGCAAAGTAAGTATAATTAAAATGTCTATCTAAAATACATTTGTTTAATATATTTTTTAAAAATATATATTGCTTATGACTAATTCTTTAAATGTATTTTTTTTTTACAAAATTAAACAATTTATTCTTATTTAAAAATTTTAAGAAATAAATATACTTCTTCTACAGTGCTTAGTGATACATAAAAAACTACAAAACTTGGTTAAGTATTATTTATAATTAATTAGAAAAAAGAAAACGATACCCGTTCTTAGCTCTGTCTGTAAAATCAGAATGAAACTGCATTAAAGTATTTGCATTATCTCTATCATTATGTTACTTCTTATGGGCTTTTTTAAGGCATAGTTTATGTGAAATCTGTCTCTATTGTAGTACTAAGTATAATTAATTATTCACCATTTAGGTCACTCGGCTTGGAGTTTGCTCCCAGAGTTCGTTTTCTGGAAAGGACCTTAAAGGAAAAGTTGAAAAGCAATGAATCTACACACACGAATGGAAATGCTTCAAAATCCGGTGGTCTCTTTGCATCCAGCGATGAATCTGATGATGAGGGTTTACAAGAAAAAGTGAAATCTCCGGTTACTAATTCATTAAACACTGCAAAAGTTTCTGGAAATGAGTCGTCACAAGATGCTATTGTGGTAAAAAAAATATATTTATTTATATTTAGTAATTACTTTAATTATAATTCAGTTAGCAAGAATTATCTTTTAATTATATTGATACAAATATTAGTTTTTAAACTTTTGCTTTTAATGAATTCAAAATTGTTAATGGCACCCATTAATTAATTTTTTAAAAAAGTTTTCATTACAAAGTGTTTCATTCATTACAGTATATGTTATCTCTTTAAAGCAGTTTTAGGTCACGTTTTAATGGGATAGTGTCAACTTGTTTTCACTGCTTGAGTTTTAAATTTAAAATTTTAGTTCATCAAATATATTTATTAATTTTTTAACATTATATTTCTGGTAGTAGTTGGCTTTAAAAAAAGACTTCTCAATAATTTAAATGGATAAATTAACTAAAAATTTATTATTTCTTATTAACTATTAAGGGGGTTATGCTGAAAAACCTGACAGTCAGGTGATAGGTTTATATGTCTGTATCCTTCACATGGTTAACCCTTTCAGTCTCAATGACAATTTAGCATCATCATTTTAGATTTTTTTTTCTGATCGTCTACAGCCATCTATGATATCAAAAAGCACATTATTCGATTCTTCAAACTTTTCTATTAGAACCTATTTTTTATAAATTCCAATAGATGTCAGCACTATTATTGTTATTATTTTTAATTATGATCTCAGAAACATGATGTTGCCAAATGGCTTCACTGGGACTGAAATTGTTAAGGATATTTCCAAGTGCAATTAAGGTGTCTGCCATAAGCAATGGTGTGTTCTTTAATAACTCAAGAAAGTATAATCTGAAAGTGACATTTTTTATGTATTCTAAATTAATACATAAAATATAGTATTGATTTATAGCAAGTAGTTTGTAAGAATTTATTCACAAAGTTAAATTAAAAAACATCTTTTAGGATGAGAGTGTAAATACTTCCAAGAAACCTCTTACAAAGGCTGCATTAGCTAAGAGAATGTTAAAAAAGAAGGTTAAGCCAAATACTATCACAAAGTTTGATGAACAAGGAGAGGTAAGAATAAGTTTTTTATATTCAAATTAGCTGATTTATTTCAATGCCACATTTGACTCAATATTTATTTAAAGTATATATATTTTGTCATCAATTATGAGTCTGACATCACATTTGAAGAGTTTAGTGGAAGAATATGCTAAGTGACAAAAAGGTGAAAATGAGCTTTAAAGTTTTTTATTTGCACTCAGATACGTTAAAAACGCAACTTGTAAAGTATAAAAAATATACTTAACTTAAAGTTTATGAAAAAGGGTAATATTTTTATCAACAAAGAAGTTAGTAATAGGTTCATTGAAGCAAAAATCTCAATTTTTTCAAAAATTTCGCTAAAAAGCACGTTCTTCCAGTTAGCTCTTCATTTGTAGTTCTTAGAACTGTTTACATAAATTTGTTTGCTTCGATTTGAATAAATTACATAATTACTTGCTTCGAATTGAGTAATTTACATAAATTTGATACTGCTAGAATATTAAGCAGCATATGTTTAAAAGTAAGTTATATATATTTACAATAAATTGATAATTTTATATTTGAAATAGTTACATTTTGTAATGAAATCAAACTAATTTTAACTTTCATTTGACCCAGGCTGTACGTGAAATATGTGGCCAGCAATTCCCAATTGTAGGTGCAGACCTTAAAAAAGAACTTTTAGAAGAAGGTTATAGTATTGAGAAAGCTAAACTTCTCAAGGAAAAAGAAGATGAAGTGGACAGAATGGTTTTCAAGGAAAGAATAAAGTCCAAACACAGGGTAATTATATGAAGGGGAGAGTGTTGTACCTTGGGACGCTTGTACCTTGGGACACTGACAATTTCTAAGAATCTATTGACATTATTCATACATTGTTTATTTCTAATAGTAGCCTTAACCAACAGACATCATCATAATAAAATTTAACACTAGCATCATTGAATTGATGAATTGGTGACAAAAAATAATATTTCATTTCCCCAAAGTAAATATTTTTCTCATTCTAATATAATTTTTTACCTTAGTACTCTTACAAAAAGTCAACTGCATTTTATTTTCTTCATAAAAGAGAAGATTTTAAAATATTTTGGTTATGAGAAAATAATGAAAATGCATTTGGATTGGCCACTATCTTGCTTTTATTTAAACCATGTAGTGTGTTGTACCTTGGGACAGTATTAATAATTTGATTAAATTCTTAATAATTTGGATAAATAAAAATATCTTTATTATTTATTTTAAGAGCAATTCCACAAAACATGTAAAATACAACTCAGCTTTGTTTTGGATGTATTTTATAATGATTGAAGTTTGAAAATATGAATCTGGCAACACCTGATAAATCTTTTTCCTTCCGTGTGATGAAATGTTCTAAAGAGCACATTTTCTGATGTATTTTGAAATAAAGTTTGTTTCCTGACACAAATTAGTTCAAGTGTATGACTATTGACTGAATTATAAAGCATGTCCCAAGGTACAACATGATGTTGTACCTTGGGACAGTTTATCCTCTCTACTTTAAATGAGTGGCAATTTTTTAATTTCAAGCTGCCAGAATTTAAAAAAATATATTATAGAGGAATATATTGGTGTGTTGAAATGCTGCCTTGAAATTTTTATTTTGACAATAATTATCGAAGAAAAAAATTAAAATGTAAAAATTGTCCCAAGGTACAGGGTGTCCTAAAAGTTCCCGTACTCCAACTTTAAAAAATCATTATCCGTATTTAATTCTTCAAATATTGAATTTTATCGTCTGCTTATTACTTCATCAAATCTTTTGTTTTTATCGCTTGGTTTTTTTCGGGCTCAAGTTGTTCTGTAATAAAATTCCATGTCATTTTGTTCTTCATTGCAACATGATTTTTCACGCATTCAGAGAATTGCGCTGCTTGAGGCTCACTTTGGATGTACATCATAATGAAAGATGTAAAGAATTTTGGAGATATAAATATCCAGTTGATGCTATACCGAGTAAAGATACTCTATATAAACTCGTCCAGAGATTTCGTGCGTCATCAGGTTCGGTGGAAGATTAACACAGAAGTGGCAGACCAAAAATTGTTACACCAGATTTTGTGCAAGAAACTCAATGAAGGATATTGCAATCTGTTTTTCGAGTCAACTGTTGATGGAATTGTATACAGAAATTTTATCCAACAATTTGTTGCATTATTAGAAGTGAATGAATGAGATTCTTGGTTCCAACAAGGCGGTACAACATGCCATACAAGCAATGAAACCTTAGACATGTTTAACAATTTTTTTACGATCGACCCTTCTTAAGAAATCTTGGGCTACCTATCGTTCCCCTAATTATTTGAGTATACCTGACTTTTTTCTTTGGTTATATTTAGAGATGGAAGTTTTAGGAAGTTTATGACGATAATCCACAATTAATAGAGGATCTGAAAAATGCCATCATGCTAAAGATACTAAAAGTCACTCCCAGCATCTTAAAACGAGTTTCTAAAAATATGCACAAAACGCCTTCAGGTGTGCGTCGATGAAAGGGGTGGACAATTTGATCATTTAATATAAATGTAAGTTCCAAATTTTTTCCTACGTTTTGTTAAAAGTGCTTTACACCATTAGCATAAAAACAATGTTTTAAAGTTTGTTGTTTTGCGTGTAAAAAATTCACGAATCATCAGTACGGGAACTTTTAGGACACCCTGTACAACACTCTCCCCTACTAATAAAAAAATATATATCTAGGAATGGAAATATTTGGATTATTTTTTTAATGTTGGCTTATTTTCATTACTTTACTTTATTATTTCTTTAGTTTAAAGCAGGGTTGGTTGGTAGACATATATTTTCAGGCTTGTGTGCTTGGTCAGACACCCGCTTATAAACTTACCACAACACACACAAATTTGTGACAGATGCTGCCATCTATCGACACCTCCACAATTTAGACATGTCCCTGAAGAAGAGGGAAATAGTCTCCAGGAACCTGGTAGGAAACTGCGCAATGACCGCCCACAGGACTTTTCGGACCCACAGTCTTCAGTGGTACCAGGTCTCAATCGCAGGACCTTCCGATCCCGCTATCTTAACCACTTGGCTCCCCACAGCCTCAAGCATGGTTTTCGACCTTAATTTTTAAATTTTCCTTCAAACAATATCAAAAGAAATTAAAGAAAAAACAATGAAATATTTAAAAAATTAACTTGCATTGTGTAAATAACCCTTTTTCAAAGTGTCTTTAAGTTTTGATCTTTGGTATCAGTGTTACTCTGTTTAGTTTAGGATTTTAATCACTATCACTCTACCAATATTGAAATGCTTATGCTGTGTGTTTACCCCCCCCCCCCCTTTGAAATTAAACTTTTCAACTTTTTTAATGCTTTTTCTGATATCAAAATGTTCTTAGCAATTAGGTGTTTAGTAAATAGCAAATACGCTTTTTTTAATTTTAATGTTACTTATACTTATATTTTTATAACTTTTATGTTTACTTTAGGAAGAAAGGCTTAAAGTGAAGCAAAAGAACCTGGACAGGAATCCTGATGGGGCTTCTGCTAAACTAGATGACACCCAGGTTAATATTTTTTGCTATTCAATAATTATTTCAAGTTTTTTTAATTGTAAATTAAGTGTTTACACAAGATACATATATTTGAAGCTTTTTAATTTCTATGTAGTCATTCTTTCCATTCTAAACATCACAAAATGTAAAATATATTTATTTATTATGAAACTTATTACTATGGAATAAGTTTTACATAAAACATTTTAATGGTAAATAAAAGGACAAACCTGCGTCATTTTTATTTCAATGTAATTGAATTTTAAAATATCTTAAATTTTCTACAAAATTTGAGAAGTTCTTCCTTTTAATGTATTTTATCTCTCAAGCTCAATATGATGAACACAACCAAATTAAGTGAATCACAGGCCCATAACACATTTTTCGTTGTTGCTCCCATTGCCTTAACTCAGTATCGCAAATATATATAAAAAAAAGCGGCCCTAACTAATGTGTTTCAAAATAGTTATACTTGTAACAAAACCTGCTTTTGCATATTAGAAGCACATATTAGAATAAGTTTTACATAAAACATTTTAATGGTAAATAAAAGGACAAACCTGCGTCATTTTTATTTCAATGTAATTGAATTTTAAAATATCTTAAATTATCTACAAAATTTGAGAAGTTCTTCCTTTTAATGTATTTTATCTCTCAAGCTCAATATGATGAACACAACCAAATTAAGTGAATCACAGGCCCATAACACATTTTTCGTTGTTGCTCCCATTGCCTTAACTCAGTGTCGCAAATATAAAAAAAAAAAGCTGCCCTAACTAATGTGTTTCAAAATAGTTATACTTGTAACAAAACCTGCTTTTGCATATTAGAAGCACGTCTGTTTCTATGTGAACTAGGCATTGAGCTAGAAGGGAAACTGGAGTGAAGTGTCAGCAAGCCGAAAACCCAATCGCACCCTTTTGAGCAAACAGGGCAGTAAAGGACTATTTTCCCTATACTTGTACGCAATGCTTGTATGAGACTCCTCTATCATATTGATTTGGGCTTCTAAATGTATTTTAACATTTTTCGTTCAAAGGAAATTAACTTTCTTTAATTTTAAATTCCAACTTTTTAAAGAAATAGCCTTGTAGGTAACTATCTAAGAATGGACCCAATAGCGAAATAGGCAAGTTTCTAGGTTTTCTGCCCTGTTCGTTTCTACTGCAGTGCCGTGTATTCCTGCCTGTTTGGTTATTGAACCGGGTCGCTTGCTGCCCCATTCAGTTTAGGTTAGGTTTCAATTATCGTCGCACTAGAGCTACACGAGGGCTATTGGCGACGGGCGTCGTATTTTAGAACTGCCCCATTCAGAGAATCACACACCTCACTCCACTTTTCTTCTAGCTCATTGTTGTCAAGTGGCATAATTAACTCGGACACTTACTCAAATTTGTAACTATTTATGCATACGCAGTTAAAAAGCCTCTAAATCACAAGCACTACAAACACAATTATTTTTGGCATTTCAATATGCTTATGCTTTATGAGCTAAAGTTTGAAGGTTCATTGGTTGAGACCATGATTCACTTGACATTGATATGTGTGTGTGTTCAGTGAATCCCACACCTAACTCCACTTTTCTTCTAGCTCAATGAAACTAAGTGACCTTAAACTTTCCTTGAAAAACTTATTTTTGACATAGACTATACTACTTTTTTTTCTTTTAGAGAGACTTACAAGATGACGATGATGGTTCTGGAAGTGAATTTGGTGATGTAGACCCAAATGCAGAAACCTTCAACTCTGATGAGTCAGGTGAATCTGATGACAGTGCAAAAGAACAGTCGGAATCGGAACCTGATAATGAACATGAGCAAGAAGAAAACAGTGATGTCTCGGAAAATAGTGCAGAAGAATCTGATGAATATTCAAATGTGGAAAGCCAGTCACAATCTAGGTATGAATGTAATAGAATAACATCTATTACACATGAGAGTAAAATTCTTATTTAGTTAATCTAGAAATAAAGAAATAGTGGATGTCCAAAGATTGGTTTATTGTAAAGGTAGCATATTTTAGAGCTCGTAAATGATGGGCCAGAGCCATAGCTCGGCAGCCAAAAAGTACACACCTTGCATCTCAAGGTCTAATTAAGAAGTGACTCGATTTTTAATGGTTATGAGAAGAGTGGATCAGAATTCAAAACAAAGTTTGCTGGGTCTGTAATTTCTCTGCGAAAGAATGTATCGACACTTATTAAGACGTAGGAACTGTTTTATGAATCGGAAAGACATTACCTGAAAGTTATTACGAAAGAACTGTTATTTGTGTGGTTAATATTATAACTTTAAAGAGATTTGTGCAATAATTTTCTAGTTACAAAGCCACATTTTATCATAGAAGTTCTCGAAATTTACAATATATTTTTCTTGCATTATTTAAGTATTCTTATGTAACTATAAATTTCATGAACAAAACACTCCAAATACCAATATTGACTAATTCCTCATAGAAAATTAGTCTTAGAATTGACTAACCAGTTTAACTAAATTTTTCGATGTATTGGCTCTCTGTTTATCAAGCAGAATTTTGCAACCTTTCCGTAATATTTTTAGTTCAATGTTCATCTCATGTTTACCAATTATTTAGGAAGTAATTTTATTTGCAATCTTTATAAATGGGCAAGTTAAAAGCTAATTTTCCCATTTTCAATAATATGATGCCTGGAGGATAATCTCATGTTGACCCATTAGTTAGGAACTACACTTATTAGGATACAATTAGAAGAAGTAATATTCTTTTAGTTTAATTTTTCTGTATATTTAAAAATAAGAAACATTTGTTTTCAATTAAAAATTATGTGAAGCAAAATATTGTTCTTGAAATTTATAATTAGTTAGGAAGCAATTTTAATTGCTATCTTTTTAAATGGGCAATTTAAAACCTAATTTTCTCCCTTTTATAATAATAATTTTGTTTATATGTTGTTTTATCAGAACTAAAAAGATGGGATTCAAGGAAAAATTAAAAGCCAGAAAGAGACTTCTCAAAGAAAAGGAGCAGAGCAGGAAAAAGATGAAAATTTCCCGTACAATTGAAGATGATGAACAACTGGCTCTGCATTTCCTTACTAACACTTAATGATGGATTAAATTGAGAAATGTATAAATTGTAAATAAATGTATTTATTGAATTTTTTTTAAGGGAAATGGATTTTTATTGAGTTTATTTTTTGTGCATTTACTGACATTGTATCACATACTGTTATTAGGGTTTGGTGCTTATCAATGTCATATGCGGAAAGCCAAACAGAATCTTTGGCAACAAGTTGAAAATTCTGGTAGCAAAACACAGCATAATTATTACGTTCCGATTGTGGAAGTAAAATAGTTGGCACTCTTATCTTAAAGTTTTGTTTAGTTGAACGAAAAAATCACACTAGTGATACTTCAAGGTATATATTGCAAAAACTCTAAGAAAGGTTGAAACTTAATAAGGATTAATAAACACTCGAGGCATTATTGATATATGGATTGGATTAAAATAAAATGATGCACTTTTTAAAGTTCTGACTTTGCGAACTGTTAACTTTTTAAAGGCAATTTTTTACCCAATGTTAATGCAATGTGCTAAACTATTAATAATTCAACCAAGCCTCATTTAATCAAATTACATTGATTATATCTTGGTGTGTTATCTAGAAAAAGTGAGGAAATAAGAGGTAAAATTTTAATTTTTATTGTAACATAATATTAAACAATTAAGTTGCATTCAAGATATGTTTGAACATACTTTAGCAAATAATAATTTCGCAATAACAAGCAAATGACTATTCTCTAAAAACTTCAAATACAGTTCAAACATATTATTTTAAATTGGAAATTCTACAATCTTCTATTTTCTTGAAACTTTCTGTTATTGGACTAAGAAGTTCTTTTAACTTAGTTTCGGGAAGCTGGACATTAGAAGAAAACAACGAGCTCATCTTCTCCACTGGGAAGTTGCCCGACTCGTACCCCTTTTCCCGACAGCACTGCAACACAGCCAAAAGCAGCCCATCACTTTGTAGATTATTAGGCATCGATTTCAAGGGTGGAATGTCGCACGACTCAAACTTATGGTAAATCGCATCTTTTAATAAAGAATACACATGAAAATGATCATTTTTCAGAAGTGATAATGTCTGAAGAAGGCATGGAGGATCCAATTGCAACAGAGAACTTAAAGGTTTGTAGTTGATTTTGTATATTCTGTGATTACTGGAATGGAATCCAATGGTCGGAATACAGGAAGAATTGAACCATAGACCATTTATTGGCGAGAATTCTGTTAGGTCAAATGACTGAATTAGTTCTCCTTTGTTGATATTGAAAATAAGTAATTTTCCATAATTTTCTGTGAAGATGCATAAAACATTTTGAATAATGAAGCTGTCCTGTAGTTCTTTGGGTTTCACATCTATCGTAACAGAGCTGCGGATTTCACCATTGAGAGTTAGACAGATGAGGTTATTATCATTAAATAAATATGCATGGTTTTTCACCGGGTCTAACAACTTGCACATTTTCAATGATCCGGTCTGGTTCCACAAACCTATAGTTTTCATACAAAGTGTAATAAAATCAATGGCGCCATCTCCAACAATTCCTCTCCATAGTAACTTCCCGTCAGCCTGAAACAGCCATAAGTGTAACCGGGCAGACAATATAATATAAAGTTTAACCGAATTCGGGAGATGGGGTACAATACAAATACTATCTCGTATCTCTGTAATATCAAATTGCGGACAATTCTTCAACAGTTTACGGGGCACACCAATGGCACTTTGTGTGATTTCCCGTACCCCGTTCAATGGCACTTCTCTCTTATGTAAATCAAAACTTTTCTCGGATTTTTGTACCCAATAAATCATATTTTGGTGATAAGATATCAAGACTTGTGTGACCTGAATGTGATTGCTATTGCTGTTTGGTGACACAATATTTAGGTTGAAGTAACCTATTCTGGCCCATTCATAGAGAAGGATGCGGTACTCGAATATTTGCACGTCTCCGTTGGTTAACACGATGAACATTCTTGTCGCTGTGCCTCGTGTATCGAAAAGTATTTCTAGTACTGGGGATGGCGGGGAGAGGAGTTCGTCTGTTTCCGCCTCACTTGGGGATGTGCTGAAATCGTAGGGTCTGGCATCGCAGGTGTGTACTTTGTAATCGTCTGTTGTGAAAACGATGTGACCTGGAGTTGTCCATAATCTTGAATTGTTTTGAAGGGGGTTGAAGTTTTCTTCGAATCTTTTAGCGAGGAGCTCGTTGAAAATGTCGCATGATTTCAGGTAATCGTCTATTTGAAACATTCTTATCAAGAAATTATACGATTTTATTTTAGATATTTGTTCTTTAAATATAGTAATAGTAAAATAAATTCATAAACTAACGAGAAACAAAAACTAAAATCCAAAGCAGATAGATGACCATTGCCAGAAATTTCGTAGAACTACTTTCTTAAAATTATGTTTCAATGCTCAATATATCATATTAGTTCTTTCTTTAGAATCTTTTGTGTTTAAAAAAAAGTATTTTTAGTTGATGAATAATTTTGTTTAAAATTTATTGATTGTTTAATTATTTTTATAAGTGGATAAATACTACTAACTGCAAACCGTTCAATCAACAGCCAATGTTATGTTTTCATTCTGTCGATTGCCGATCTTGCTTTTGCAGTTTTTGTGAGCCATTTGTATTTTGTAATAGTTTATAAAATATTCTTAAAATATCTACCTATTAAATAGCGTTTTTGAAGAATACACTAACTAAAATGGAATCTGTTGTCGAAGAAAAGACTGAATCTATGTCGATTGATCGAGAAAAGGTTAGTATTTCTAGCAGGTACTTTCCTCACGAACTTATTTAATTCTTCCATTTATAAATGATTTCCTTTGAATGTTCCAGAGTTAACTTAAAAAATAGTGAACATTTAATGTGTACCATAAAAGTTGTATCAGCCTAGTTTAATACTTGAAATTAAGAATACTGTAAAATTTGATTATTGCTACATAAAATATCTGTGCAAAAATTAGATATTGTGGCCAATTATAAATATTTACCCAGACTAATATATCAACTGGTCCTAGAAGTAGCTTTAGTTTAGGTTATTTTTCTTAGGTTATAGACACGAACCTGGGACCTTCTGCATGTAAGACGAATGCCTAACCAACTTGGCTCCCCAGCCCCTGACATTTCATGCCTAAGAATTTCCCTTCCTGTAAATTTTTTGATGCGGGAAGAACTAAAACCTAATATCTTGAGTCAAAAAGGAAATTAAAGTTGTTGATCCATTGTCTCGATATAATTTTTAGTTAAGAGCCAGCAAAAGCAGTGTACTATTAAAGAATTCTTTTAAAAACTCCACTAAACAATTGGTGCTGCCACCTTTTGAAGTGGAACAAGACTTAACGAAAAATATTTCTGAACTGTATGACTTTATTATCACACTGTATAGAGTATTATTTATAAAAGATTTCACTTTTCCTATTTTAAAGCCTTATTATCTATATCCTATCTAATTGTGTTTATAATTCATTTTTGTTTGTGTGTTTAATATTATATCAAAGCTCCTTCTACACCAAGTTGGGAAATAACGCGGGATGTCTATGGGAGAGAGTGGCTCAACCGGTTCGGGGCATTTTCGGCCTTCAGCGTATCGTAGCGCCTCTAGCGGGAAAAAGTCAGCGAGCATTAAAAACTGTCCCATAGACTTAACAAGGGAAGTGAAAAGGGAAGAGACGTGTTTGACTTCCCCTTTAAAAAATCACCATTTCGGTATTTTTCAGCAGACGATCCTTCCTAGGGAGATTCTAGTGCCGCAATTTAAGATCCTCTTCATTATTTGGTGCTTTAAACAAGGAAAATCGACAGTTAATTTAAGTTTTATATCCAAATTTGCAGCCCGGAACATAACGCTTTTTCGTCATTTTCGGCCTTCAGCGTATAGCAGCGCCTCTAGCGGGAAAAACCTTGGCTCCGATCGAATGTATGGTGTGTCCTAACTTGGTGTAGAAGGAGCTTTGATTATATGTATCTAATTTTTATTATGTTAAATTAAAATCATATGTCATATTTTTGTGCATTTCAATTGTTAATTTAAAATTGTGTTTATAATTCATCTATGTTTGTGTGTTTAATAATATATGTTTCTATTTTTTTTGTTCTCATGCTTGTTTTTTTCTTTTTAGACATGTCCACTTTTACTGCGTGTTTTCTTAAATAATAATCGTCATCATTCTACAAGTGAATTTTTTAAAGGAAACGTCCCACCCAATGAGCTGCAGATTTACACATGGTAAATATATAGCTCTAATTCTATTTATTATGTATCAATTATATTGCATATTTAAATTAGGAAGGTGTTTTTTGGTGAAATTACTTTTGACTTTATATGGATTTGTTACTTTTCAATTTCACAAGGTACAAGCTAAAGTCGCCAAAAATGTACTTCTGCAACCAAAAAGAACGTTTCCAATGACAACCTTTAACTGCATAAACTGTATTCCTTTAACTGTGTATAAGTATCCTGTGTTATGTTTAAGGGGACTGGGGAGGCAAAAAATGTCAAAAATATCGATTTTGGTATTTTAATAAAAAGTTATAGCTTGAACTTTTACCTTTAAGAACATATCTTACTTTTAACGATCCGAAAAGAATTCTAAAATACAGTTGGAGATTTCGTAAACACTGAAATCCGAAAATCGTACGTTAAGTGGAAGTTATTTCTTTCTTTACTTGCCTTTTTCTCCATGAGTGTTTTTAGTGGTTTGTCGTACATTCGAATTGTTCCTTGCGATTCAAAAATTTGTGTATTGCTTTGAAATTCTGGAAAATTGTTATTGATAATCTTTCAAACATAATTGTGCATGGATTTTGAAATCTGATAACATTTTTTGATATTTTACTCAGTTTTACTTTTAGCATATCACGAAAAAATTCAAAAATTTCCAAGTAACGTAAATTTTTATTTCTAATTAATTAACCAATAGGACAAATAAAAAATCCATGCACAGTTTTGTTAACATATATTTAAATATCTTATATAAAAAAATTAGACATTTTAGAAAAAATTGAATCGCAAGGAGCATTTTTAAAAACAGTTAAAAAAAAGTAATTTTTTTATTAAAAAAAACTATTGCATATTTTTCTTTTATTCTTTTGTATTTTCTTTTAATTTTATGTCCCTGAGCTATAAAAAAATTTCATTTATTTCTGTCTGTAACTTTAAAAAAAATAATTTGCCTCCCCTGTTCCCTTAATCTTTAAAAAAGTCAAAATGTCAATATGAATAATAAAAAGTATATCTATGTATTATTTGATTTGCATTTTTTAGTAAGTGTTGAAAGATTGTATTTCAAAAATGCAGTAACATCCAAATAATTAAAAAAAATCCAATATTAATTTTACCCACATTTTTAAAATATTTGGTATTCACACTAAAAACGACCATCTCCAAAGCCAGCTAAAATCAGAAGTAACACTTTCTCAAAAACATTGCAATAACATAACATCAGAATTTGTTTTTATGTACAACTTACAATCAAACACAATGATTTCTGCAGTAATTTTAATATCATTATAAGCCTGGAGTTATGGTTGCTGTAACTTTCGACATTGTATTGTTATGTAATCGTTTATGTACATGGCCATATTGCAATGATCGGTTCTTTATCCTTTATTTGACAATTTTGAATTAGTGGTTTTTTTTGTGCATGGGAATATTACTGATTGTTTAGTAATAATCATGATTTTTCTTACCCTCTTATAAATTGTTATTAAAATATAAATTTAAAATATTGAATTTAAGAATTAAAGCATGGAAGATAATGAGTATGTCACGTTTTTCACTGTTACAACCATTTATTATTTACAGATTGTTTAACCTGACAGTTATTAATTTAACCTTATATCTTTATTATGTTAATTAAAATTATGTTATATTTTTGTGCATTTCAATTGTTACTTAAAATTGTGTTTATAATTCACTTCTTTTCTATGTGCTTCTATGTTATTGATATACATCACAAGTTTAAAAACTAAAAATCCATGGAGTTTATTAGTTTCTATTTAAAATTTTCAATATTAGTTAATATATTTCTAGTCTGACAGTAGTTAGACAAGCTCCAAAACGTTGTCGATGGTTAAAAAGTCAAATTATCGGATGTTATGTCATTTTTATCGTGTCCAGGACATATTTTAGTTTCATAATCTCCTTTAATAAATCTAGGATGGATGCCACCTTGAAAGAACTAACGACACTCGTCAAAGAAGTAAACCCAGACTCTCGGCGCAAGGGCACCTACTTTGACTTTGCCCTGGTATGGCCCGAAGTCCGGGGCCCGGGATATCGCATGCGGGAAATCGGGAGAACCATTTCCGGAGAAAAGTTCCAGGACGACAACAAAACTCTGGAGTCTTGCAACTTCCAGATCGGTGACTATTTGGATATAGCCATTTCCCCACCTTCATATAGATCTGGTGGGCATGATAATAGGGGTAGAGGAAGGCCGAATGCATTTTAAGGACTGCTCTTTTTGTATTGTTGTCTTGTACTGTTTGAAGAAAATGACGCTTCTGAAATGTTAAGGGGATATGAATTACGACTCAAAAATGGAATTACTCTAACGATGTTAACCTGTGGAGAAATTGGATCAGTTTTTATAACTACCACATCTACAATTTTTGAGCAATTGTTTATGAATTTGTTGGTATGCTTTGGTATTCTTCCGTGGGTTGGTAAATTGCAGTATCTGGACTAATGACATGCACTATTGTTGTAAGAAGTCAATGACTTTAACAGTTTGACCTACAAGAAAGTATACTAAATGACTGAAGTTATTCAATTGATTGTTGCGGGTACTGCAGTTAATCTGCCTACAGTAGTATTGATAAGTCTGTGTTTGTGTGTAGAAAAGTACTTGATATTGTTTATATAAAATTTGCTAACCATAATTTTGCTTGTCAGCTTATAAAAAGACATTCTGATTAATTTAGAGAAAATTTAACAACACACAGACATGGGGATTTCGGCGAAAACCATAGCAACCTAACATAACTTAAGCATACCAAACAAGTTCAGAAACAATAGATAAGAAATTGTAGATGCTACTTATGAAACAATCCATCAAATTTCTCCATGGATTAGCATTAGGAAAGTTAGCTTCGTTGATTCATGCCTCCTTATGTGGGTAATAAGCAGCTACTGTACCTCGTTTGCTTCTCGCATTTGATCGTAAATTCACCACATATCTGTTCTTTTTTTTGCATGAGAATGTTTTCTTTGGATCTTAAGTTATACTTTTCAATTTCTGCTGGATATATAACCCTTTCTGTCCCAGTGATGCCATTTGGCATCATCTCTTTCAATATTTTTTTCCAAATGTTTATGTCGTGTTATGACACAATTTAAAACACAATTTAAACTATTTCGTTTATAGTAATTACTAAATTTTTTTAATAATACGGTCAAATACCATAAAATGTATAACTCGAAGTGTTTTTAGGTAATATATATATTTTTATTTTGTTGTTTTCCACAATTAAAAAAATTTGCCATTATTTCAAAAACCATATAAAAAATTTTAATGAATTTTTTTCTTATGGAACTCTTATTTTTGACCTAAAATAAGCTTATTTTGTGAATATCAGATGTGTCTGTTGTGCAGTAAATTTTTGGGACTGAAAGGGTTAAAATTAAATTTCAATTTAGTTGTTGAAAAATTTTAGCAAAATAATATGAAAAACTAAATATGAAACCTAACATCTGAAGACTTTCTATACTATAGAGGGAAAATCCTTCCACTATTTGATACAGTTCAAAATAAAACACTTTTTTTGCCGTTGATTAAAAAAGAGAAGTGTAAAAAGGGCGGAAGATGTCTAACTTCCACTTAACTGGAAGATGAATCAAATTTTCTATGTACAGTACTGTATGTTGTATGTTAGGTATTGGATTTGTTTATTGTGTATGGGGACCACAAGTTAAAATTGTTGTCAACTAGTTTTTTTAAAAACAAATCTGTTTTATAACAATTATTGCTTGTTTTAGTTCTGTAACAATTATTGCTGATGTTTATTTGACCTAAAAATAAGCTTGCTGATCTTAACTTGGAAAAGTTTAATTCGTGCCTTAAACAATAAGGTGTTAGAATGTGTTTATTTTTAAGAAGAATTTCTTGAACGAAGAAAAATATTTGTTATATTTTGGAAGTGGTTAGACAATAAAATTTTCAGCATAACTAATCGCTTGTGTATTTCTGAAGTGATGAAGTTTATTTTCTCAGAAGAACTATTTTTGTTCATACATAATCTGTAAATATACAGTACAAAATACAAACACCAATGCCTAATATTCTTTTAATAAATATAATTTTTTAAAGATATTTATAGCAAATCTTCTCTCTCATTTGGACAATTATAAGAAATAATTTTAAAAGAGCACATTTAAAAATATTTTTATGTAAAATTTTTATTACAAGTATAGTTATAAGAAATTGTATCAGAAAAATAGCATGCTAGGTTTCTAAATTGCATGGAAAAAGTAAGAATGTTTTTTTTATACATATAAATCAGAAGTTGAAGGTAAATTTTATATGTGCGTGTCTAAAACTGCACAATTTCCCAATGTATTTATTTAAATATGCAATTTTGCATTTCAATTAGGAATGAGTTCACATTATTGAATATTATTAATGTATTCCAAAACGTATAATTTAATGTAATTATTTTAGATGAAAATATCTGAAGCTAATTTTAAGCATAAAGGTTTTAACATTTTTTAAAAATACACCAAATATGTAATGCTTTAACATATTTCAAATGATTTGCAGCTTTAGCTCAATCATTGAATAATGTTTTTTAGATTTTTTGATTCATTTTCTTTTGGTTCTTTTATGCATTTGTGCATTAACTGGTTCTTTTTACTATGGTAAACAATATTTCTTAGATAGTACATTAAATTGTTCATTTTGTAAGTAACCAACAACATCTTTTTTTCAAATATGGTGTTATCAAGAATCATTTTATAAAATTACAAATCTTTGCCAAAAAAACAACTAAGCAATAGTTTCCTAATTATTGATTTTTATTCCTTGTAAGAATCAAACGATTTGTAAAACTGTCATTATTTTTCACTGCATAAGTAGATCTGTCCACAGTTTGATTAACTTTCTGCGGCATATACCCAAACGCTAACTTCTTTGTATCACTTTTAGAATTGTTGTTAGCTTTACTAGAACTGTCAGAATCTGAATCGACGTTCAATATGTCACCATTCTCACTCGAAATAGGGTCCCCATTTGGAGGTTTCTGTCCGTCTGTCCCTAGTTTGTCTTTCGATTTAAGCCCAGTGAGGGGAATCGGTATGGGTATGGGGATAGGAATAGGTATGAAAACCGGATAAGGCAACATTACTGTGTTGGGCTGCATGTACGGGGTCGACCGGCTAGAAGTCCTTGTGAATGGCAACATGGATTCTTGGAACATGTGTTGGGGTGGAAAGTGTTGTTCTCCAGGCCTCATCCCTGCCTGCATTCTGAGGGCTGCGTCCATGTGTTGCTGTGGATTGAAGGTCGGCGTGAAGAACTGTGAAGTCAGAGGTGAATGGTGCAGAAATTCGTTGTTGAGCAACGGCGGTGGTTGAGAGAGAGGTAGTCTTGGGGTGACTAACGAGCCACCTGTGAGTGAAGTGTGGCTTGAGTGTGCTTTAGAGTGAGCAGCTGGTGGAATTAATAGCGAATTAGAATTCAGGTTTAGAGATGGTGTGTAAGGTTGTTGATGCAGCAGTCTGTTGGGCATCAGTAGAGGTGAGTGTATCGAAGATAGGTGGGCTGGGGGCGCTTCAGGATGGTGATTCGATCTACTCCTCATGGAGGAAGTCTTTTGCTTCTTGCGAAAGTGGTCTCTGTCGCTTTCATAGTAACGTTTCTTGCGATCTAGGACGCTTCTGTCTCTATCGTCCCTCAGATACGAAGGCAGGTTATTGCCCAATTCGAAAGATGTGTTTCTTTTCAAGATCGGTGTGCTGTCTACCATGGTCTTTGGAACTTCGTGCAGTCTGTCCCTATCCTGGGCGGGCGTGATGCGACCGAGTGGACTGCAACTGTCCAGTTTGGAAGATGAAATGGTGAGATCTTCGACGCATTCGTCGTCCCCGGTCTTGTGTGTTATGGGTTCAACTTGCGGCATCTGTTCATCTTCACTGTGTGACTGGTTCATGACTGTATCACCGTTTGCTGGTTCCTGACAATCCCTCAACCACAGATCAGGCGTGATCAGCTTCGAGCTTGCAGTCCCAGTCTGCTTGGACTCTTCCTGCAAGTGAGGATTCATCTGCAGGTAGGCCTGGGTCTCCTTGCAGAATATCTGCATCTTGTACTGGTTGAGGCATTTGTCGCTGCAGAACTGGAGTTGGTCGTCGCCGTCTTTGAAGTCGACGTAGTTGACGGTGTGGCGAACGTGACGGCACCAGTTGCAGATTCGGTTCTTCTTGAAGGCGGCCCTCCGGCACTGGTTGAAGCACGGCTCGCTGCAGAAGGCTTTGGTTTTGCCGGAGGACGTCTTCAATGTGAAGAGTTTGAGGCCAGTTTTCAAGCACCAGGCGCAAATAATTGTGGATCCGTTTGGGATTTGTGCAGTAGAATCTAGAAGAAAATACATATTTTAAATTTTTTCTTAACACTTAATGCATTCCTCGGATAAATGGTATATATTACTCATGCAGCGATTGCTACTAATAAGTTAATAATACAATCAACATGCGTATGCATGGTAAACTGTTGTTGGGAAAAAGTGTCCCAATAGCACACAGTTTCTTTCTGGCGATGCGATATTGTGTCTTTCAGAAAGAGATCGCGAGGTGTGTTTGGTACCAGATGTTACAAATTGTATTGTGTTCGTAATTGTAACCTCTGCTTCTAATTAAAGAGTGAAATTCAAGTGAACGCGTCAAAGCCATTGCCTTACTTCACACTTTCTGAACTAAGTTTCTAACAACAGTGCGAAATCGCATTCCTTTCTCACTAATAATTTTCTAATTTAACTTATATTTACTAATAAAAAAGCCAACACAGGTCGCTTCCATCCATAAACTGAAAATCACCATGTTAATCGTGGCTCTGGTTTCCGCATCTTCATTTTTTTTAATTCTTTCAGTTCCACTTATTTTCATAGGTCATTAGTAAATGCTTGCTCTTATGTTACAAAAGGTTTTATTTTATTATACACGTTTAACTTGATAAATAACAGTATTTACCTAACAGACTGGTGATGATACTACTATTTTTGTACTATTTTTTTTTAAAGCCATGGATTCTAGCAATTTTGATTTAATTGAACTACACTCTTAAAACGAACGAGTGATTTTAACTCAGTCTGATTAATTTTCCTTCCTCCAGTCTGGAAAATGCACTTCTCCTTTTGGAGTGGATTCTTTGTGTGTTAAACCTCCGTCAGGATCACTCCGAACGAGTGATTTTAACTCAGTCTGAGTTAATATTCATTCCTTTCCAGTGTCGAAAATGCATTTCTCCAACTGGAGTGGAATTCACTCTTTTGTTTTAAGAGTGTAGGTCATTAGAGTAAATGCTTGCTCTTAGTTACGAAAGAGGTTTAATTTTTTTATTCACATTAACTTGGTAAAAACATCAACATTTAACTAACAGGCTGGTTATGTTACTACTATTTCGGTACTAATTTTCTTTTTTTTTAACGCAGCTTTTTTTTTTAGCATTCTAGCAATTTTGATGTAATTGAGCTACGAACGTAGTTGTCAAGTGGAATTCGAAGTTCGAACTCACGAAAGTTAGAACCAAGAACCAAAATTCTAACTCAAACAGTTTTTATCAGTAGCTCTCATAGTAGAATATCAAATAAATATGTCTGCTGACAAAATAAAGACAGTTATTAGAAGTGCCAACACATCCTTTAAGTTTGAATCTACTAATACATAATAAGAGTAATTTAAAATAAAAGAACAAATTAAAAACCAGAAACTAGTTATGTGGCTACAGTTATTGAAGGGTTTAAAACCAGTTCCAAGAAGAAAAAAAAAATAGAAGAAACTAAAGGTCTCATCAAAGTATATGATTATTACTCTATGACATTAATTTCCAAATAATTTTATCTGTCGTTATCTACTAACTGGTTAAAAAATTTATAAAACATTTCCTTCAAGATGTACAGACAATGATATATTTTTTTTAATAACTTAATCCTATCAAATGTTTTAATCACAGCACTCATTATTCGAGTGAAGTTCTTCAGTAGTAATTTACCTAGTCATGCACCACTGTAAAAAGACTTTCAAGAACAGGGCTGGTTTTCAATGGCTTTAAAACGAGTCTTTTGAGACCTATAATTTTACAGATTTCGCCACGATAGATATTTCCTAGAAGCTTTTACAATCATCAAAATGACCTTCATTTTGCATACTATTTTAATAAAATACATTTTCGTTCATGTTTAACGTCGAGTTTCAAGATATGTTTTATTTTCATGCAGTTACGGTTGTATTATTTATATATTGAGATTTTTTCAATCTAACTGAAAACTATAGGATCCAAAGTCATAAAACATAGTTACTGAAAATATAAATAAATTACGTTATTACTAAAATAACACAGCTAAAGAGATACACCCATTTGAAAAAAAAAAAAAAACAAAAAAAAAAAACTAGTCTAATGACTATACTACACTGCTCAAAACATTAACAATTAGGGGAGCATGGCTTTAACTCTTTCCCCCAATGATTCCATTTGGTAACATTAGCTTCTGATTTTTTTCCCACTAATTTGAGCTCGCACTTATTAATCATTATATGGAAGAATCATGTTTTTTGAATAATTATCTAATATTTGTTTTGATCATATGAAAAACATGGTAAAATAATATGCACTCCCAAAAAATTTTAAGAAATAAATTGACCCTAAATTCTGCACGCTTGCATTCTTGGATGTTTAAAAATTTATTTTCCTTTCTTAAAAAAGAAATAAAAATAAAATTTTGAAAATATTTAGTGTTTTAATTTATTCAAAAGTTATGATTAAAATATTTCCCCCCTTAAATTTTAGTTTAAAAATTCTTTTATTTACCATTTCATTCTTTATGATCCATAATGAATCTATTTAAAAAATTTCAGATTTCTATAATAGGAATTAAGAAGTTGGAACTGAAAGGGTAATCAAAAGTACGCAAAGTGCTCCCCTAATTCCTTAGAGCAGTGGATTAATCTAAATAACGTAAAATAAATATCTCGTATTAATTGCATTAAATGAAAACTCTTGCTGATTTCTTAGTTGATTTTCGAACTTAATTTATTATTTTTGTTAAAAGAAATATTTAAATTTTCTTATGAACCCATGCGTGGTAATAAGAGACTTCCTCTGTAATTGTACTTATATAGTAATCAGGGCCGGATTTCTAAATATTCTATAGCCTAGAGTGGCAAATATTTGGGGGCAGCAAATTTTACGACCAATTAAAGCGGCATTCAGTGTAAAACAATTACTATAAAGATACTAGTATTTTTAAGAAAAAAAAACAAGTAATTTACACTTATGTGTAAACCGTAAACGTATATATAATATACTAATATTATTAAACATTGTAGCTGCGAAAACAATTGCATCTTCTCTCCCGGATTTGGAAGTTGAAAGATAAATTGTAGAACAGTTTAAAAAATTTGCCTATTATTTCGCTTTAGAGTGTACATAGCTGATTCTAATATGCAGAAAGAAAAAAAAAATAGTAAAGAAAACGATATCTGACCGAAATCCATCGTAGCCTAGGAGGCAAATCTTTAAATCCGGTCCTGATATTAATGCAGTGACTTTTAAGTATAAGTTCAACGTGCCTTTCTTTTCGCTGCACAAAAAAAAAAGTGTTATAAACTTCTTAATAAGTTTCAGTTATTTAAGTAATTTTTTTACTGCGTCTCTTATTATACCTGTCGTCCACTAATATTGATTTCATCGACTCTAAGAACTCTCTTTTTCCGAAACTTTTTCTTTTTTTCGGATTCTTTTCAAACACAACTAAATTTCGACTTTACCAGCAACTTTTTGTCCCTCAGTGCCTATATACCTGTCGAAACAGCCTGTTGATTCCTCCCCAGTAATTGAAACACCGACAGAATTTCACAAAAAAAAAAAAAAAAGCCACAAAAGCGACACTCGCCCGGAAGAGTGAAGACCTAAACCATTCTCTGGCAGCATCAAAATAAAAATGGCGCTTAAGGGCACGAAAAGGAATAGAAAGAAATGGTGGGAAATAAAAAAAAGATTCTCTGAGTGGATGATGATAATAGAAAGCTTGATGGACCAAAGATGAAAGCTCCATCCTTGAAGAAGACGACTTGCCAAGGCAGCGGGGAATCCTCCTAGAGTTAAGAAGCTGATGAAGATGCTGGCGGGTAAAAAAACCAATACGAAATCGATTCGCTAAGTGAAGCCATCGATAACTTTGTTGTAAGCCCAAACAAACATTTTCATTGAATTAATTTGGTGCATTTCTAATGTGGAGTTTGTATAAGTTATTCCATCGACTTCGATCTTTAATAGAACTATATTCACTGCTTATTTTCTTAAAAAAAATTAAGCACTATGATAGATTGATATTATTGAAATTCTTGACCTTGCATTGAAAGGTCTTTTTTTCAACTATGTATTATTTTTTTTATTTAAATATCAGTCCACCTTGGGCCCCAACCTGCCATGGTCAGGCCCTGCTTGTGAAGGGAATCGCTACTATCTTGTATGAATTCAAATCTTGTGCTTCAGCCTACAACAGCGTGAAGACACCTTTTTTGATTTTCAATCAACGGCATTTAACCCTTTCAGTCCCAGTGATGCCATTTGGCATCATCATGTTTCTGATCATAATTTAAAAAAAAACCAATAGAGCTGATCTTTTGTTATTTAATGAAATATTTTCTAATAAAAAAAAGTTTAAAAGAATCGAATGATGTGCTTTCTGATATCATAATAGCAATAAACGATCAGAAAAAAAATTTATAAAATGATGATGCCATATTTTCATTGGAACTGAAAGGGTTACAGAATACAATGATACGTTTTACATTGAACTAACATTAAGTACGCGGTTTGTTTGTGCTTACTTGGCGACTTTCAGGGTGGCTTCACTTAATCTCACGCCAAGCATCCCCATCTCCTTCTCAACTACGGGGACATCCTTCTGTTATGTGTGGGAAGCTGCATTGTCATCGGGATTTCAGGATGGCCCGTGATTAAGGTAATATTGGGATGGAAAAGCTGAATTGCTGCCGCGTAACAACGGGAGGTGCTAAAGCCGAAAGCTGTAATTACGGATGCTGTGCTGCCTTTGTGATGCTGCTTTCTTTCGGTTTTAGTTTTTGGGGCTTGGAGGAAAATGGGCCTGCTACCTGGATGACAGGTCGTAGACACAGGGAATGGGTGGATATTGCGCCAGTTGAAATTTATTGCATGCATTGCATTTATTTATTGCATGTGAGTCAATATTAGGCGAATGGTCAACTTACGTCCCGACCGTTTTTTTTTAAATATTATTTTTAAAAAATTTCATTAACCCTTTCAGTCCCAGTGATGCCATTTGGCATCATCACTTTCTATATTTTTTTCTAAATGTTTATGCCCCGTTATGACATCCAAACACACATTATTCGATTATTCACACTATGTTCTATTAGACAATATTTTACATTAATCTCAATTGAAATCAGAATTGCTATTTTTTTTATTCAGAAAATAGCTAACAAGCGTTTCACCTGATTTTTGAAAAGTTCACTTCAGTTCCTCATATTTAAAACACAATTTAAACTATTTCGGTTAAAATAATTATTAATTTTTTTTTTTGATAATATGGTCAGATATCTTAAAGTATATAACTCGAAGGGTTTTTAGGTAGTATATATGTTTTTATTTTATTGTTTACCACAGTTAAAAAATTGTGGCATTATTTCAAAAACCATATAAAAAATTAAGATGATTATTTTTCAAATGGAAATCTTATATTTGACCTTAAATAAGCTTATTTTGTGAATATCAGATGTTTCTGTAGTGTAGTAAATTTTTGGAACTGAAAGGGTTAAAATAATATGTTTAAAAAATTGCATCAAAGCTATTTTCTAACTTATCCTCCTGTTTGAAAAATAAATTACAAATAAAAAAAAACTTTCGTATAAATTCGGTATTGGTAACTTTTAGAAAAATTACTTAATAAAAACGATACCGTTACCATTTTTTCGTAAACATGTGCTTAAGACATTATAGCGTACTTTTCCGATACATTTAGAAATTTTAAAATATGATTGATATTAAATAATTTAACTTCTTCGTCAGATCTGTATATTGGGACTTTTTATAATATTGAACCTTATACAGAGTGGGTTTATAAATGAAGATATTATCAGCGGAGGAAGTGGGGGAAAAATAAGTGGGGGGATGCCTTCAATTAGAATGCCATGCCCATCCCCCCCCCCTCAATGGATTATGTATTTGAGAGAGATAAGAAGTGGGGGATGGATGGCCATTTTCTTGAAAAGTGGGGTGACGCGTCACCCCGTGTCTACCCGCACTTTCAGCACTGGATATTATTTAAAAGGCTGTAAAAATAGTCAATACAGCAGGAATGTGGCTTAGAAAATCATTTCGTCCCATTGGATTAACACAGAGAAACTAGTTTGGAGACCCGCCGTCATTTGGGCTCATTCGCCCTTAGCAAAAATGATTAAAGTATTGATTATTCATCTGATATTGATTATGATAACAGATAAAAATCTTTAAACATGTATTCCCAGGAAAATCGAAGAGCTCGGGGTGATTTAATGCAGTCATTCAAGTTCATTTAACAGGGAAAGATGGAGGGCTTAGGTTTCACCTTAAATAGCCGGACCAGAGGACATGATCGGAAATTTAATAAATCGTGCTTTAGAAGGGAGGCAAGAAATTTTTACAAAAGAGTTGTCAATGAGTGGAAAGCTTTGGCCGATTATGTTGTGCATCCGAAGATAGTAGACGATTTTAAGAATAATTTTGATAGTCATTGGAAACTGGTAAAGTATTAGATTTATTTCGGACCAACCTTGCTGGGCCTCTGGCCTGTTGTTGATCGACAATTTTTGTATTTGTATTAATGAAATACTGGCTTTCCATCGCACAGAAGTCTTTATCAGGCCCTGCATTTGTGCCTAGCATGCGAAAGGTCCCAGGTTCGGGTCCTGGCATCACCAAAATAGCTGCTGGCCTATAAACGGCCCGCGCAGCCAAAAATGTCCGACGAATAATACACCGCGTAAGGGAGTGCACGTTAAATATTCTTCAAAGTCCTAACGCTGCTTACGATGTCGCCCTTTAACGGTAGCGTTGGGTGCCTATTCAGGTGTCGGCTCGTCACTTGACTGTGGTTCTAAAATACGACGCCCCGTCGCCAATAGCCCTCGTGTTGCTCTAGTGCGACGATAATTCAAACCTAACCTAACTCAACTCTTAACCCCCCCCAACTCTTAACGGCCCCTCATATCCGCCCGTAGAGTCCCCACAAGCAATAAATATAATAACAGATGTTGCATCTTCAAGATGAGCGACGGGGCGTGGAATTAATTTGCTGCAGTCCCCTTCCCCTTCTGGTAGCTTTCATCTTTCAATCGGCACTTACTGGATTTGACGCCTCCGGATCGAGGCCTAATGAGGCCTTGTTTGCTTCGCAATGAATGAGCATTGATGTAGCTAGCTGTCCGTCAATGGGAATTGGAGTCGTCCCCCGTAAGACGTATTTTTTTTTCTGCGATATGTATTAAGCCGTTGGGATATTATTCGCTTCGATGGCTTATGTTTCGTTCTTACGTTACATGGTACTAATTTTTTTCTTCAAAGAATAATTTTTCATGTTACGTTTTTCCTACAAAATAATACATTTGTTTTTGAACGAAATTTTTAATTAAAAAATACATTATTTAAATATGTGTCTGCTAATGGAGGCCTTGTTTGCTTCGCAATGAATGAGCATTGATGTAGCTAGCCGTCCGTCAATGGGAATTGGAGTCGTCCCCCGTAAGACGTATTCTTTTTTTTCTGCGATATGTATTAAGCCGTTGGGATATTATTCGCTTCGATGGCTTATGTTTCGTTCTTACGCTTCGTTACATGGTACTAATTTTTTTCGTCAAATAATAAGTTTTCATGCTACCTTTTTCCTACAAAATAATACATTTGTTTTTGAATGAAATTGTTAATTAAAAAATACATTATTTAAATATGTGTCTGCTAATGGAGGCCTTGTTTGCTTCGCAATGAATGAGCATTGATGTAGCTAGCCGTCCGTCAATGGGAATTGGAGTCGTCCCCCGTAAGACGTATTCTTTTTTTTCTGCGATATGTATTAAGCCGTTGGGATATTATTCGCTTCGATGGCTTATGTTTCGTTCCTACGCTACGTTACATGGTACTATTTTTTTTCTTCAAAGAATAAGTTTTCGTGTTACGTTTTTCCTATAGAGTAATACATTTGTTTTTGAACGAAATTGTTAATTAAAAAAATAATTCATTATTTAAATGTGTGTCTGCTATTTGTAAAGTAATGTATCTTTATAAATTAATGTTTGGAAAAACCTACATTTTTACCCAAACTCTCCTAATAGGTATGTTATTTATCTTGTTTTTAATTATACAATTCCCTCCTCCCCATTATTATTATTTCGATATGTTTAAAATAATACTAAACATAACAGATAATTTATATGCCATTTTGTTGGTTTTATGAATAGCCTACAACTCTAATGCATAAATGTTTTTTTTATTTCAAATAACGATACTTTAAATAGAATAAGACAATGTGAGTTGTTTGTGAAAGTCTTCTCTACACATTGCTTGCACACTCTGCTAGCATAGTATTCTATTTTACTTAACCACACCCAAATGTGTGTGTGTTATTGCTATCCTATGTAATAGGAACGTATAAATTTAATCATTAGAATAACTTTTACTTGCTTCCACATGCTAGGGTTTATAGAACAACATTTTAAAAAGTCATTATTCTTGGTGTTATGTATGAACACATTGTGGACATACCAATTCAACGAACCATTTGCTTTTACGATTTAATCTCAGCGAGCGATAATTTCGTACAAAACCCATAACAAACATACGAGGCAATCCCAAACGAAAACAATAAAAAGGAAAAAACCAGCCATAGCAGATGCGCAATGGGCCGTTCCAAATAAAAGCGACGGGAAAGGTGAATCTTTATTCGAACAAAGAACAATTCGAAAAAATAATCCAAAAGACATATTTAAGATGTGGACGGGGAGGAGTTTCGAATGAGAAAATCCGACAGAAGGCGAATGCGAGGAATCTTTTTTGACATCTTCGAATGAGATCTGGAAAAATTGAACTGGAGGAGGGGAGGCATGAGTGACAGCTGAATGACAAAGAAGGTTCGGGGTCTGCTGTTAGATCGGAGATGATAATTGAAGAAACAGGGTCCGAGCTGCCTTGCCTGCCTGTTTTCAATTTGAGATTATTGTTATTATTACTTATTATTTTTGTTTTATCTTTTTCACATTGATGATTGCTTTGGCGACTGGAGAATTATTCTATTTGGTAGAATTCACTTGCATTACCTGGTTAAGAAAATTATAAATTATTATTTACACAAATTGCGTTTCGCCGAACATTTACGAGTTAAAGAAGAAATATTTGTAATTATGATGTTGATGTTGACGAAAACTTATATAAGCGGGTCTCTGATCAAGCACACAAGCCGGAACATAAATGTACCCTACCCTGTACCCCTGATGTTGATGGCAGACAAAGAATTTCGTCTTTAGTTTATAATCCATTTTCAAGAGGCCTGGAATGGGAATACATATTTCTTATGACTTCAAGCTCTCTGTACTGCTATTTCATTGATTGTTTCGTTTTCTTTGAAAAAGAGTTGAAACAGCTCATTGGCTTAAAAAAAAGTTTCATTGGGTTTTTTTTTTTGCAAAGTATTGAAACAAGCCTACTTGAACTAAATATTTTAGACATGCCAACTTTATTGATTGCTAAATTGTAATTTTTGTTTCAATGATTTATAGTTTAATTAGAATTGGAGGAAATTATAGTGTGATGTTCTTCTGAAGTATACTCTTAGAAAATTATTGCTTACTCTGGAATGTTTTTATTAACTGAAGAGCAGCCATTTTAGAAACTGAGCCAAACGGCTAATGCGTATACAGAAGAGAACTTCTTTAAAAAAAAAATAAAAAAAAATGACAAATGGCGCCAGATGCAATGAAGAAGTTTTTCCCATGTGCTGTTCATATCTGATCACCCTAACAATATTTACCATGGATTTAGTTGTCTCACCTGTGTCGAGTCTCGGGGACGACCGCGACGTGTCCTCTTCCGAGAAATCTTCTCTCGGCGAGGGGGAGGAGGTGGTGGAAGAGGTGAGGGGCGTCTTGATGTTGTTGAGCATCCCCCGCGAGTCCAGCTTGTCGTATCCGTACCACCCTAGAAGCTCATTCATGGTCGTCTCGGCGTAGTCCTGCATTAAAAGAAGATGAATGGCAATTACTAACTATCTATAATGGTAATGTAATGGTGGGGCCGGGATAGCCTGGTCGGTAAGGCCTTGGACTGGTATCCATAAGGTTGCGAGTTCGAGCCCCGTTGCCTTCCGAAGACCCCCGTGTACGCTGATGGTGACTGATGCACGTTAAATCCATCATGGTCACAAAGTCTTCCTAGTTCCCATACCAAATCAATATTCTGGAGGTGACAAGTTGATTCTGGAGATCCTCTTGTTGGCTGGCCCCTGTCTAAAAATTAGATGGATCCACTTATGTGTGTGATGTGTTGTGTCTGTCTTACTTGGCTAAGGCTTATAAGCGGGTCTCTGATTAAGCACACAAACCTGAATATATATGTCTACCAACCAACTATAATGGTAATGGTGTAGCACAGTCAAGTACACCTCGTAATTTTGAACCGGTGTCAAGGGACAAGGTCCACCCGAGCAGCACCCAATGAAACAAAGAGCGTCATGAGAAGTTAGAATTATTTAACACACGATTATAGATTCGCTAAATATTGGATGAACTTTTAAGAAGACATAGTCGTGTCAACCTGCATTCACTAGCAGCTAGTAGCTAATTCATCGTCGTCTCGGCGTAGTCCTGCAACACAATCATAAGTAAAGATTGAACGTGAAATTTTTTTTGAAATTCTTGTTAGCCATGTCTTAAGTCGGCAATTTTCTAGATAATTTTTTGCCATTTCAATTAGATACATCCATTCCATCGTCTGAATGCCAAATTTATAAATTACCCTAAAATACCGATGGACAAATGCGCTGCTAAACAAAAAATATTGTAGAAAATTTAAATGATATAATGGTATGGTGAGATCAATTGGATATTATGAGTTAAAATTGTGAGGATCAGCGATATGTTTACGAAAACTTAAATGTTTTTTTTTTGTTTTTGTGGAGAAATTTGAAATGAAAAATTCATAAAAACTGGAAAAATACCTTATCAAATCACGTATATACAAAAAAAAAATAATAATAAAACATATTATCATTTTTTTTCTGTTTTTGGCAGTAGGAGATAACTTTTTTGGGAAATCATTTGAAAAACGATAAAGTGAATTTGGAGAGTTAGAAGACAATAAAAATACTTCACTTCCACTCCATCCTCCACCATTTGTGAGTCAAGTAAAAGATTTCCACAAAGCAAAGAAGAAAGAACACATAAATAAAATTCCTTTTTCTTATTTCTATTTTCACTTATTCTTTTTATTCCAAACTTTTCTTCCGGAACATGGCAACGGTGAAAGACGATTGAGTTCAAAATGGACGAAACAGATGTTCCAGAGTGCCGATGGAGAAATGCTTCTGGTTACACATGGGAAAAAAAGAATATAAAATAGAATCAAGTATTTGGAGATGGGGCCTCAAACATTAAGGGTATGCTTAACTTGTATCGAACCTGTGAATATATCGATATTTCAATTTTGTCTGAAATATGAGCCCCTTCCTCACCAAAATATTTGGCAACCAATCACTTCAAACATAGAAAAAAATGTTAGCAAATTTTATGAAAGAAAACTTTAAGAACTATTTTTTATTATTACCAATTTAAAATAATGAGACAATATTCTTTTTAAAAAAATTGTCACGGTTTAAAAAAAATTTCGACAGACTCGTCCTTTTAGTTTCTCTTTAAGAAATGTGAAGAACACGAGCTTCATCAAATTTCTTCTTACTTATAAACCGCAACTTGGATATTACGGCACAGAATTGAATAAAAAAAATTTTGTGAAAAATTTTAATAAAATTTTCAAAATTTTTTAAAAACTAATTTCCCTCTCTTATAATCACTATGTTCTGAAAAAATAATCAGGTTAAATGTTAGGTTTAGATAACATTCAGAAAATCAAAATAATAATAATAATCACGTGTAATTCTTTAAATGACTTATTTAGGCGAGATTATTACAACCCAGTCATAATCGTTAACAACATCGGGATTATCATTTGCATACAATGTGATCGAAAATAAAATTCTCGACCTTATCGTTCTGTTTCTCTTTAAAAAATGTGAAGAACATCAGTCATATCAAAAATTTTCGGCGTATTTAAACATTATAATTTCGTCCTTTCCGTCTAAATTTCCCATATTTTCTAAGGTATTTAGATGTCAGAATTTCAATCCAATCATAATCATCAGAAACATAGGGACGTCATTTGGAAATTAACGATTGGTGCTGCTTAGGAAAAATTTTGTTGCAAGAAATGTGTAGAAAAGCCACATCAAATTTCTTCCGGCTCTAAACGACTTGGATATAACGGCACGAAATTGAATAAAATTCGAAATAACTAAATTGTAATTCATTTTCTATACTTATAATCACTATTTTATAAAAACATGTGAAGTTCAGATGACCTTTCAGAAACTGAAACAATAATAATCACCTGAAAATTTTGAAATCACGTATTTAGACGTCATAATTTTAACCCAGTCATAATCATCAATATAATAGGGAGGTCATTTGGACATTCATCAACCTCATTTGGACACAACCTGATAAAAAAAATGAATTAAAAAAATCAACCGATTCGTACTATTTAGGATAAGTTTCTCTGTATTATGTGAAGAACACCAGCAAAATGGAAATTTTTTGACGCATTTAGAAGGCATAAATTCGTTAAACTTTGGGACGTCTTTAGACGTCATTATTTCATCCCAGTCATAATCATCATAACAACATAAGGACATAATTATAGTCATTAAGACATAATCTGATCCAAAAATTTCATTTTTTTCCCCGACCGATTTATGCTAATTTCGAAAGATTTCTCGCTAAGAAATGTGAAGAACACCATTCACATCGAATTTCTTACTGCTCTAAAAACCGCACAGTGGGTATAACGGCACGGAATTGAATTAAATTCGGTTTTTTTAATTAGTTTCCTATATTTATAATCACACACTATTTTACAAAAAATTCGGTTTAAATGTTAACATTACATTTCAGAAATTGAAACATTAATAATCACGTGAACATTTTGAAATAGCGTATTTAGATGTCATAATTTCAACAGAGTCGTAATCATCAACAGAATAGGGACGTCATTTGGACACAACCTGATCAAAAAAAAAAAAAAATAAATAAAAAAAACCTATTCGTACTATTTAGGATAAGTTTCTCTGTATTATGTGAAGAACACCAGCAAAATCGAAATTTTTTGACGCATTTAGAAGGCATAAATTCGTCATACTTTGGGACGTGTTTAGAGTCATTATTTCATCCCAGTCATAATCATCATAACAACATAAGGACGTCATTAAGACATAATCTGATCCAAAAATTTCTTTTTTTTTCAACCGATTTGTGCTATTTTAGAAAGATTTCTCGCTAAGAAATGTGAAGAACACCATTCACATCGAATTTCTTATTGCTCTAAAAACCGCAAATTGGGTATAACGGCACGGAATTGAATTAAATTCGTTTTTTTATTAGTTTCCTATATTTATATTCACACACTATTTTAGAAAAACTCGATTTGAATGTTAACATGATTTTTCAGAAATTGAAACAATAATAATCACGTGAAAATTTTGAAATGACGTATTTAGACGTCATAATTTTGACCCATTCATAATCATGAACAGAATAGGGACGTCATTTGTTCACAAGTTGATCCAATTAGACCGATTCGTACTATTTAGGATAAGTTTCTCTGTATTATTTGTAGAACACCAGCCAAATCTAAATTTTTAGACGGCATAATTTCGTCATATTTTGGGACATATTTCAACAAAGTCATAAACATCATAAGGACGTCATTAAGACATAATCTGATTAAAAAAAATCTTTTCAACCGATTTGTGCTATTTTAGAAAGATTTCTCGCTAAGAAATGTGAAGAACACCATTCACATCGAAATTTAGATGGCATAATTTCGTCATATTTTAGGACATATTTCAAGTCATAAACATCATAACAACATAAGGACGTCATTAAGACATAATCTGATCCAAAAATTTCTTTTTTTTCCGACCGATTTTTGCTATTTTAGAACGATTTCTCGCTAGGAAATGTGAAGAACACCATATTCACATCGAATTTCTATTCCTACTCTAAAAACCGCAACTCGGGGTATATATCGGCACAGCACATGTATGAGGAATCTTCGTATCATCATCATCCTCCACGTAGTTACGACTTTGGGGAACTTCAGCTTGAGGTGGGTTTCTTTTTTCAGCCGGACCTCAATCTCAGGTTACTTTGACGTCACAATGAGCTATCAGAATAGCTTGCCAAGAAAATGGCGCAATATTTTGTTTGGATGAAGTTTTGGAAAATCTCCTCCGCACATGTGAGCCAAACCAGATAAAGGAACGTGATCTGCCAGGAGTTCCATGAAATATTTCGGTTTCTTTTTGCCAAATTTTGATTTGTCTCAGAAGCGCTATCTAATAATTTAACAACATAAATACACATCAACAATGTTAGTGTAGTCTGTAATAACTATCTTTGTAACATTTATAGATAGTTAGTATCCACTATCCTTTATCTGGTGCAATAGTTTTAATTCTACTTGACTTTTTATTTATTTAATTTTGTATATTTATGAGTAGACTACATCAGTTGAAAGCATGCAATTTCAAGTTTGCTATCTTACCGTAATATTCGAAATTCATTTTTTACCTAGAATAATTATTGTTATTAAATTTCTTTTTAAAAATTGTTTAATTACTGAAGTGTGTAGTTGCTAAACGCACATTCTCAAAGTATAACTAAGGTATAGGGTCCGGCCGGTTATTGGCCACATTTGACGATTGATAATTCATTTTGAAAAGCCGCCAATGAACGGACCGGACCTTATATCTTCGTAATAGAGGAGAGGAGAGTATTATATGGAATACCATTTATATTTTAAAGAATGACCCTTCTGGCTTTAAATAAAAATCCATACAATCATTTTAAGTGCATCCCCTCTATTTCAACACAATGAAATAACACAAAACTGACATAATTAGGTCCTTATAAAAAATATTATAAGGCGTCGAATTCACATCTTTTGATGCCATACATATAGCCAAAATTGTGACAATAATATTTTGTTTGAAAAGTGTTAATATGTCGTTGAATTGACATCTAAATAACTGTGATAAAAGGCATAATTTAGACAGAATTATTACACCCAAAGTAAAATAAACGTTTCTATTCATACCAATAATTTTTTTTTAATCCTATGTAAAATATCACCATGACGTGAATATCGACTTCTTAATAATTAGTATTTCGTCTAAAAGGCCACAGACACGAAGTTTAGGTGCCTTTTATGAAATATTTTTTTTAATGATGTGTGTGTTATTTTTATTTTGATTTTATATTGAAATATATTTACATTTTAGTTTTCAGTTGCCTTTAAGACTGATTGCTAAATAAGAATTTGATATTGACGTCGAGAAGACATTTTTTGAAATTTCTTTTGCGGCTAACGTAGCACACCCGTTTCAGCCAGACAACATTTCCCCGAGTTCGTTAATTAGTTGTGCTCTGATGTTGGTTTCGCAGTTAAATCTGCATAGTTTAGTATTCATAGTTTTTCATACTCATTAATATCGTAGTTAAATATTCATTGTTTTTCATAGTCATTCATATCGTAGTTTGTCATTCATATCGTAGTTTAACATTCATTGTTTTTCATAGTCATTCATATCGTAGTTTAATATTCATAGTTTTTCATAGTCATTGATATCGTAGGTAAATATTTATAGTTTTTCATATCGTAGTTTCATATTCATAGTTTTTCATACTCATTCATATCGTAGTTTAATATTAATAGTTTTTCATAGTCATTCATATCGTAGTTTGATATTCATAGTTTTTCATAGTCATTCATATCGTAGTTTAATATTCATAGTTTTTCATAGTCATTCATATCGTTGTTTGATATTCATAATATTTCATAGTCATTAATATCGTAGGTTAATATTCATAGTTTTTCATATCGTAGTTTGATATTCATAGTTTTTCATAGTAACTCATATCGTAGTTTAACATTAATTTTTTTTCAAGGAGTTACGTTTCCGAACGATATGGTACACGCATTAGTTATCTCCCAATGTTTTTTTTAGGTCGACACAATTGGACCACTCTGATCCAGTTGCTGGTGGATTTCTGGGATTCTTTAAAAGTTTGAAAACCCTCCAACCTGGCACTGTCAGCGGACGGATGTAACATGAGGGGCGTGTTTACCGTCATTCGATCGGTGTGTGTGTAACCCATATAATAATAGATTTGCGATAACAATTTAACGAGCACTCTAGTTTGCAGAGTGTAGAGGAATAAACATCAGGCAAGAATTTACAAGAAAAAAAATGAGATTTTTGCTAAGGGGTCATAGGAGTCTTAAAAATGTGCAAAGATGGTACTACAAAGAGTAGTTTGATCTTTCATGTAATTTTTTAACTACTCAATATATAAGAATAATTTTTTTATATGTAATTCTATAACATTTATTTATTATAAAACAAATTTTGAAATTTATGAAACTTTAGCCAAAACTAAAATAAATGATTGCAAACATAAAGCTATTTGAACACATTGGGATTAGGCTTGCGCTCCAAATTTTGAGGTCGAAATTGAAGAAATGACCAAGAAAATGACTTTATATTGTACAAATATGTACAAACAAAGACTTATACCTAAATTCTCAGCTCAATTTTTATTAGATATTATTTTAAGAACTTTTTTCTAAAAAAATTGATAAAAATTTTAAAATTTTGATTTGACATTTTTTTAAAAATAATTTCTAATTGAAATTGAGCTGAGAATTTAGGTATAAGTCTTTGTTTGTACATATTTGTACAATATAAAGTCATTTTCTTGAAGCCTAATCCCAATGTTTTCAAATTCTGTAAATAGTTTTATGTTTGTTACACTCTCAGAAAAATCCGTCTTTATACACTAAACTTTCCGTCTATTTTCACAGTAATTTTTCCGTTTTATAAAAAAACAGAACAATTCCGTTTTCTTTGAACCGCGCATGCGCATCGCGATATTATTGTTGGTGGGTAGAAGAGGCCGCTATTAATTTCTATCGACATCACGACTTTTTGCAGTTGTAACTCCTATAATAATATTTTGAAGAGATGTGTCACAATGGTCGAGTGGTTAAAGCATCCGCCTCAGGATTCAGCCTTCTCAGGGGTGCGGGGCTTCGAATCTCACCTACTGCCAATCATCCTATAAATCGGATATGTGTACTGGGAAGTTTAGGGCCTGATTGCAGTGGGACAGACGCGCTCGTTAAATCTGTGGAGTCCAAAGTCCCGACGGCGTCAGCGTACGATGTCGCTCGAAGTTCAAAATTTCTTCAAAATACATAAAGTTTTCGTTTTTTAGCGAAAAATAAACAAAACGAATATATCTTCAAAATACATAAAATTTTCGTTTTTTAACGAAAAATAAACACAACGGAGCTATCTTAAAAAACGGAATACTTCCTTCTTTTAGCGGACCAAAGTGTTCCTTCAATTCACGGAAACATTCCGGTAGCAGTGCTGCACAGACTTTTTCCGTGAATTGAAGGAATTTTTTTTGAGAGTGCATCGTTTATTTTAGTTTTGGCTAAAGTTACAATTAAAACAATTACAATTAAGTAAAGTTAAATTTTAGAATTTGTATTATAATAAATAAATCTTATAGAATTACATAAAAAAAATATACTTGTATATTGAGTAGTTAAAAAATAACATGAAAGATCAAACTGTGCTTTGTATTGCCTTCTATGCACATTTTAAAGGCTCTTATGACCCCTTAAGTTTTTCTAAATAAGCACAATGTAAGACAAATAAAGACAGAAGCCTTAAACAATCAATGACCTTAGTGGAAGAATGTGACAAAAAGGTGAAAAAGGGAAAATTAGCTTTCAAAGAGGGAATAACATATGAAGAGTACAGGGGAAGAACCGCTTGATTTTTTAGTAGTCATCCCGTAATTATGTCTGCTTGGCGGACTTTGGGGATAGGAAACCGATTTCTCACTTTCTTCTTCGCCTGGTCCAAGCGTCGGAATCGTGCATCGCGTGAATCTCGGTAAAAAAAAATGTAATGAAACTGGTTTCTTTTCAACAGTTTAGGCGATTACTCGTTATCATCGCCAAAGAGGCCTGACGAGGAAAGTTTTCTTCGAAATTGAGTGGTTTTTTCCATGTACTCTTCATATTCATTGCCACAAATGAAGAGTACACGACGGGAAGAACCGATTGATTTCGTTCAAGGTTTTACTTAATAGCCTCTTTGGGGATGATAGCGAGAAATCGCCTAAACTGTTGTAAATAAGCCAGTTACTCGCTTTGTTTATCTTTCGCGGCAACCCTAATTCCCGCCAGAGTTGAGTGGAACGAGTCACACGTTTGTACAGCAAATGAAGAACCATAAGAAAAACCTGTTTCCGGTCGCCAATGTCCGCCAAGCAGAGACAATTACGGAAAGCCTCTAAAGAAATCAATCGGTTCTTCCCGTGTTCTCTTCAAATATCTCTAGTTTTTCAAGAATGTCACTTAGGACATACTTCCACCAAGTTCTTCAATTATGTGAGACAAATGAATTTACTCGAAAATGAAATTAAAATTCACAAGGTTAACGTTTGTTTTAGAAAATGTAGGTGTCAATGGTATTCACAACAGCTTTTGTTAGTGGGTTAAGCTTGGTCAGTTTTACGTGACATCCGTTGTAAGTTTGTACTCCGAGCTACTCAGTGGCTAAGAATTTAAACGTAAGTCCAAGATAGTCCAAGAGTCCTCGTAAGTCCAAGATAGCGGGTTCGAGCCCCGGCTGAGTCGTCGGATTTTCTGGATGGGAAAATTCTGGGAACGCATGTCATATGATTATGTGGCATGTAAGAGATCCCTAGATGGCCCATTTGGCCTGGGTTCTCCGGCAAAATTAAAATCTCGGCATACAGTAACAACCACAGAGAACTCAGATTCATTGTAATCTGTGCGTCAAAATTGGTAGCGAGAGTCGCCTAGATGGTGCCACAAAAAATGGCTCTCAGTTCTGGGGAATTTATCGAGTCTGCAAAGGCAGCCAATGTTGCAGTCCCATTAGAGAAAAAAAAAGTTTTTACTCTGAGCTCAATTAATGCGTGCTTTTAATTTTTAATTTCCTCCGTGCTTTTAATCTTTAATTTATGCAGTGAAAACAACCATGCATTTTTCCAGTTTCCAGACTGTTCGGAATTATAAAAAAAAAGTGGAATTAATGTTGTTTAATTTGAATACAAATGAAAAGCCAATTGATGTGTTGACGAAGTCGTTGAGTTCGCCCAAATAAGTTACAGCTGTGTTTTTCGACTGCTGTCCAAAATTAGATTTTTAAAATTAAGATAACTCTTGCTAGATACGCCCACACAAAATTAATTCAAGTGATGGTAGAGAAAAAGCGTGGCCAATTGATGTGTTGACGAAGTCGTTGAGTTCACCCAAATAAGTTACTGTTGTGTTTTTCGACTACTGTCCAGAATTAGATTTTCAAAATTGTGTTAACTCTCGCTAGATTACGTCCATACAAAATTAATTTCAGTGATGGTAGGGAAAAAGCGTGCCCATCTTGGATGTATCATATCTCTGGAAGAGAAAAGACATACGAGAAGTATAGGAGGAGGAATCTATTCTAAGATGGGGATGCTGCGGAATATAAGACGTCTTTCTCTACTTTGTACGGAGGATGTGGAAGCTCTGTTGGTAAAACGGTGGCCTTTAGGCAGTCAAATCCTCGGTTCGAATAAGGTCTTTGAAACACCTCCCGCGAAAAACTCCTCCGCAAGAGTTAAAGTGTTGTGCTTGTGAAAGTCGGATTTAAGAGAGTTGACTATTAAAACTGAAAATGCATTTAACTGATATCATCATCATCATCAATAGCTCGACAGTCCTGGGTGGACCCTGGTTTTCTCAAGAAGATTTGTCCAGTCTCTCCTTCTGCGTGCAACAGCTTTCCAGTCTCTGATCTTTGTCTGATTTGATTTATTTAACTGATATAGCACTCAAAATTGCCACATCGATTAAACCTCGCCAATTTTACCTCCATCATGAGATTTGCTGTTAATTTTTTTTTATATTTTGAGGGCTTATGATTTAAATAGTAGCTATTTCTGTATACATCTTATCGAATCGATAGGATTATGTATTTGTCTAGTACACTTAACTATGATGTTTCTGTGAAGCGGTTTAAGACGGTTCAATAACGAAATTTTATATGCTTTTTGAGGAGCTTGTATTTTATTTTTTAAAAAAGAAAAATATACGAATGTATTTAATATATATTATACAAAACATAAGAAAAAAATAACATTTACTTTTGTCAAATATTACGCAGCATTAAACCTGAACTGATTTTTAGAAATTATTATTTTTTCGAAAAGTAATTTAGCTGAAGTTATTTTGTCAGGCATCATACATGAATTGAATTCGTAGAAAAATAATCCCGTTTTAAAAATAATATTTCAGTGTACCATGATGTTATTTCTCTAAGAAGGAAATTTGAGCTGGTAACGTGAGGCCTCTGAGGAAGGGAATAGTCATAGCTATTACTGCACTGAGCTGATTCCTATCCTTCCACGAAGCACGCCGGAGAGATAGAATTACACATCAGGTTATTGTTTACCTTGGCTGAGGGTACCTATTCTCGTGAATTTCGACAAACAATGTTTTTAAGGTGTACGTATACACTTTACCTTTTATTTTTAATATTTCACTTAAAAATCCATTTTTTTTTAAAGTTGATATAATTATAAGTGTATGAGGGTAAGTGTTTAAATATTAAAAAAAATTAAAATTGTAAGTAGTTAGCATTTTATGCATTAATTAGCATGTTTCTTAAACACTCATAACTCAAGAACTAATTAACCTCTAAAATTTCCATGCAAATCAATCACTAATTTATTCTGAAGGACGTGAACCTCAGCACGATATAGTTAATGGCTCTTTTAGTTTCTTATCTATAATTTTTTTTTATATAGGCAACATTTAAAAAATATCCAATTTTTTTAGAAAAAACAACTTTGTCATGCAATATAAATTTAATTAAAAAACCGATTCTTCCTTTTTGAGGTTCAGTACCCCCCCCCCCCCCCATTTATTCCACAAGTATATAAACATTTCTTTTGTCAAAATGTTAATTTTAACTTTAGTTATCATTGTTTAAGCAAAGCAACAAATGAGAAAAATGAAGTTTTGAGAAAATTGAGTTTAAAGGCCTTAAAAGGTAACTAACTTTCATGAATGGATAATAAAGTAGGATACTTCTAGGAAAATATGTCAGCTGCCGGTGTCCGTTGTCTTTGGTAACAAAACGCCAGCATGCATTAATGATTAATACTACATCAATGATCATGATTTTCTTCATTTTAAATTTTTACAAATAAATAATCTTAAGTTATTTCACTTCTTATGCGGAAATGTAGGATGAAAATGCAAACGAATGAAAACTTAAAATGTGTTTTTCTCGGTGTTTATTTTTCTTTGAAGACAAGTTTTTCAAAACGCTAAAGCTTTTTTTAATTACTATTTATCAAAGTCTGAAGAACTTTGTATGCAGTCTGTCAAATATGTTAACTTTAAGGAATGGCATTAAAATTGTTTTCAAAAGATAATACTTGTTTTATAAAAAAATACTAGAGTAGAAAATTTTCAAATATACTAAAATAATTTGGAATTTTCTAGATAAATATTTTTATAAAACAACTACTGAAAAAAAATCAAATTTGGATGCCAATTCGTATGTAAAACAGTTTAAAGTACATGAGAAAAAAAATTCGGTTGAAATATTTGTATTTAAAAAAGCCTTAGTATTGAAAAAAATCAAAATTGTTTTAACTTTTTTTAAAAAAATTAAATTAATTTTTATTTTTTTTGTCATATAGTGTTTTTAAATATAGATTGAATAATTAATAAAACATAAATTTTATAGAAAATATTCATGCATAGGTTGATAAAAAATATAGACAGAACAAATATTATTCAGTCGTTTAACCATAGAGTTAGCATATTGAATGTATTTCGCAGTTCAGTTTTTGTTGCAACTACTACTATGTTTAAGTTACGTTTGTTATTGCATCTACTTATAAAACTTGTAAAAATGGTCTCCGCTCAATTTTTTGTATTAAAAAAAATAACGTAAAAATGACCTATGAAAATTTAAAAAGGATTTCATATACCCAGAAAGTTAATCACTGAAAAAAGTATGTGGCCATACTATTTAATCAAGCTACCAATATGAAATTTGTAAACCTGTGGAAATATATTTAATCATCTTAGAAAACAGTAATAAACTACCTTAAAATGTAAACTTGTCAAAATAACTGAACTGTTTTTTGCAAATTCGACATGAATTCTATCAAAAGAAATTTTAAAGGTTCAACTTACTCTCATATTCTAAAATTTCAAACGACATCGCTGTTTGTTATGTTAAAAGCATACATCTAACAACAAACACGAAAATACCCTTATCTAAACGACACAACCTTATCACTCTCTACTACTTTTCCAATAACAAATACGTAAATTTCTTTAACTAGATCTTATCGTGCTCTAATATTTTCCCATCTTCTTAACTAAAACAAGTTAAACCCCCCGAACGTTTGTTGTTCCATATGTGATCGTGTTCCGGCGTCACCTAATCCTTTGTTTATCCAGCTTTTTGGGATGTCTCCTCTTCTATCAGTGTTACAGGATCTGGGTTATGGGATGGGGTATTGTAGTTCTCTGTATATAGCAGTTGCTCTCTTGTGTTGTGCTTTTTAGAGAGCTTGTTCGTTTTGAACTTCTTTTTTTTTTTATAACTGAGATGCGAATCAACTATGAGCATTGGTTTCAGAACGTTACTAACGCAGAAATAATGACCAATAAATAATGCATACGTTTGTAAAAATATTAATAACCAACATATAGGGGAGAGTGGGGGCTATTGGGACGACAATGCGATGGTTGACATTTAAAACAAAGCACATTATAAAAGTGTACAATTCAGTGAGAGTTATGAACAGAACCAATTTAAATTTTAAAGTTCGAGCACGTATGTTTTAAACTTTAAAAAATGTAACGAATAGTATTGCCAGCACAAATTACAAAGTATTCAATATTTATTTTCTGACTGCTCTAAACATTCTGGACTGAAGTATTATCGTACACAGGTGCAAATGTTCAAGTCCATAAATTAGTAATATGCATAAGGTGTGACTACCTTAAACATATGTTAATATGTACAAACATGTTAATACGTATGTACTTGGCAAATTTATAAAAATAATAACAGTTTTCAATTTAAATTCAAATCTATTAGGTACATTTGAGTAAATTTAAATCCATTAAGTACACATTAAACACATGCTTTGTTTAATGCATTCCGCAGACAACTTTAAGCAAAGCGAGATTGTAACGGAACTTTCAACAGTAGAGGAGAAATGTAATAGAAGACATTTAATTAAAATGTTGAAATAATTTTAGCATTTTTTCAATGCAAAACTATAGAAAGTGGTCATGGGTCATAACAAGTCATGCTTTAAACGGACGATGAAAAAATACAATCCTAATTTCGATTACAAACAGTACTTACAATCAAAGTATTTTGATAGTAACTGTTCCCAAAGCAGAATGCGCATTGCGCATATTCATTTTTATCTAGATAGTAACTGGATAAGTAGGAGAGATTGTTGTACCTTGGGACAATTTTTACATTTTAATTTTTTCTTCTATAATTATAGTCAAAATAAAAATTTAAAAGCAGCATTTCAACACACCAATATATTCCTCTATAATATATTTTTTTAATTCTGTCAGCTTGAAATTAAAAAATTGCCACTCATTTAAAGTATAGAGGATAAACTGTCCCAAGGTACAATATGATGTTGTACCTTGGGGGAACATACTTCATAATTCAGTCAATAGTCATACACTGCAAAAAAAATTCTGTGAATTTTACAGTACAAAGTACTGGCACCCAGGGCGCCAGCACTATTTACTGTAAAATTTACAGTACTATTCATTTTTTAACTACTGTATATTTAGCAGTACTACGTACTGTTTATGGTTAAGTATTTATTGTAAAATATACAGTAGTAATACGGTTTGACTATAGTAAGTTTTACACTACTTAGTAGTGTCGATTAGATATTTTTACTGTAAAATTCATGGTACAATTAATTTGTAACTGCTGCATTTTTTACAGTACAAAGAACTGTGTTTGGTTCAGTAGTCGCTGTAAAATATGCAGTAGTACATTGATTAAACTACTGTAAATTTCACACTACATAGTAATGTTAGCAAGATGGTTTTACTGTAAAATTTAAAGTAGTTCAATTTGACTATTGTCAATTTTACACTACATAATGATGTTAGCGAGATATTTTGACTGTAAAATTTACAGTATTATTAATTTGCAAGTACTGTATTTTTTACACTATGGTTTTTAGTATTTATTGTATTATTTACAATTAGTCCTGATGACACGTTTGCCTTTACTACCAGGGAAACAAGTATTTTCAAGCTATTTCCTATTTTGAACCCAGGAATAAAACAAGAGAAAGAAACATTAATGTCCTCACAGTAATAATGTTAATACATTTTTATAATCTATATAAAATGTTGGGATTGCAAAGGTTAAAAATAAGCTACTGAAAAATTATTTAATGATTACCATAAGTAGGAAAAATAGAAAATTGTTATAAGTTTTTTTAATTAATTCCTCAAAACATTATAAAACTTACTTCTGTATTGGAATTCTTATTATTTTTAATTGTCGAGCTAGTAAAATAGGTAGGTCTGTTTCATTTTATAAAGATACAATTGTCTTCAAAAAATGTAAATAAAATAAATTTTTTCAAGCATGATATAAATCTTTTTATTAAATTCTCACAAAAGAAAAAAGCATTCACACACAATATAAATTGTTTTAAAATTACACACAAAAACAAATGAGGGTGGGGAGCAAGGAACCACTCCCTAAATATATTAAAGAGGAAAATTTGGTAGATTGCTTAAAGTTAAATTTTTATATGTATAAATTTATACTATCCAAACTAATTGCATAACGCCCATCATATGTACGAACAAACTAGAAGGAAAATATGTCCAAGAAACTCATTTCAGTTAATTCGAAATGGTTACAAATCTTAATTTTTTTTTAATTCGACCACATTTCCTTGAAAATTTACCCTTCAAATATTCACACACATTCGTAAAAAAATTAACTGAATGACAGAATAAAAATACTCATAAATGACAAAAATCTAATGCTGGTGTTTTATCCAACTTTTTCAGAAAGAATAAATATAAAAATTAAAATGTGCAAGTTTGCATATTCAACATTTAACTAGTTTAAACAGAGCAGTATATAAAAATATAACAGAAAGAAATATCAAATATATTTTTAAAAAAATACAACACCAATATAAACATATATAATCAACAACACTTTATCTAACATTAAAATTGCAAAAAATTCTGCATGACACCATATGCGTCTTGGAAACTCCTACACGTTTCGGCTAATCCACTTAATTATGGGAGAAAGATTAAGACTAGCATTTGACAAGTCAAGTTTCAAGTGAAAAATTCCTACACGTATCCGCCTCAGGATTCAGCCCTCTTAGGAGTGCGGGGGTTCGAATCCCACCTACTGCCAGTCCTCCTATAAATCGGATATCTGTACTGGGAAAGAGTAGAAAATCCAACTCGTGATGGATGGGCCCGAGTACACTGGAACAGACGTGCTCGTTAAATCTGTGGAGTCCAAAGTCCCTACGGCGTCAGCGTACGATGTCGCTCGAAGTTCGTTGGGTGCCCACTCAGGCGTCGACTTCGTCACTTGACCAGAGTTCTAAATTACGAGGCGTTATTGGCTGTGTTAAAGCTCCTAATGGAGGCTAGAAATAGGCAGCCGGAAACGATTACACTACACTATCTTGAACTTGTGTACTGAATCTGCAAAACACAAAAGATCTATATTATTATAACTAGTTTTTATAGTAGTGATAACAAAAATTTATAATTTTTAACAGCAATTTAATTTTTCCTGACCCTGTAGAGAATTTTTATAATTTTTTATGTTAATTTATTAAAAAGTACAAATATCCAAACAGATGTGTGTTCCTAAATCTATCGAATTAAAAATATCAATATAACTTGATGGGACGGAAATGCCTGCCAACAAATCGTTCAATAAAAAATGAAGATATGAAACAGGTGAAATAAAAATTCTAAGTATCGATTGCACAGGGTTGAAATCAAAGTGTATTCTTATGGTTCATGATGCATACAAATTAATTTTTCTAATCATAAAAAAATAATAGTCGAAGATTAATTAGTTTTAAATTTTTAGCAGATAATTTAGAAGTTAGGCCGCAACAACAAAACTTACTTTCTTGGGGAGGTCCACATTTACAAATTGCTTGTATCATTTAAAAGATAATGCATGGGTGCCATCAAAATTTACAAGACTGAACTTTATAAAAATTTTACAATTTTAGAAATAAAATATAACATTACCCCTTCAATAAACAACTAAAATTTCAACGTTATTAAATAATTATTTGCTTAAAGTAAATAGAAATATATATTTAGTACTTACAAATGGAATACAATCTTGATTATGAACTTAATTAAAAAATACTTGGTGAAATATTTAGTTATTTATATTTATTCTTATGGAAAAATATTTTATACAACACCTTGATTGTGAACTTCATGGTTATTATATGGCAGTAGGTATATTTCACAGTTGATTATATACAAGAATATTTAACTCGTTTATAAATAAATAAAAAAGTATTTTTAATTCCTTTCAATTTATTTAGTACTTTTTTTGTGTGGAAAAAGCTTGTTATTTTAGTAGACTAGAAATTACTAACAAAATATAATTCTGAATATATATAAAGCCAAAGCCGTCTATAAGACCTCCCCATATTCTTTTCAAACTTAAACCTGTCTAAAATCAGAAACCACAGTATAGGCTGAAGTAGAAAAATGCTTAAAAATTTTAACCGTAATCAAAATTCAAGCTGTTCTTGTAATCACGACTCACTGACACTTGATCGGAAGAAAATATTCTGGTTGTTTCAACTTGCCTGAATCGGAGCTACTAAAGTATTGAGATTACACTCTTCCGATCACTTTTTGTTTCGATACAGGGCAATTTTAGCGTTGCATAGTTTATAATCAACATAGATTGGTTGTTTATAACAACTATCTTTATAATCACTATAACAAAAACAACAAAGAAACAATACGACAATATTGTGCCAGTGTCACGCCAAGGGGGAAAAATCCCGTACAGGCGAACAAAAAAGTACTTAGAATCGAACAAAACAAACTAAATATATATATATATACTATGTTATATAATGAATAAGATAGAATTTAGAATATAATACAGAAAGAAAAGAAACTTACTTAAACGCTTTCAAAGTTCCAATCCAAAAATGTCATCTTTCAAAAATGGCGAGTGGCGGCTTTCAATGAGGATGTAATGCGGTCCAATCTTGTATCACATCACGTGAAAATAGTTCTCAAAGATTATTGTTATATTATCTAATAAAATACATTAAAGGTTCCGAAACATTGTTTTCCTAATTAAACATTGCCAATTAAGTACCATATCTAAAAAAATATTTAAACAAATTTATAAACGAAAACAAAAATTCTGCTCGTTTGTAAGTACTACAATATGTTACAGTTCATAGTACTGTATTTGCGCGTCTTGACTGTAAAGCAATGCATTTACAGTACAAATAATCCAAAATAACTGTAAAATATTATGTTTTTTTTTACAGTGTACACTTGAACTAATTTGTGCCAGGAAACAAACTTTATTGTTTTTTCAATTAAATACACAAATAAAACTTCATAATTCAAGAATAATTTAAATTATACAGCAAAATTGCAAGTCCAAATTATTTAACATTATATGATGATACAATATGCTTTACTGTCCCAAGGTACAACACACTACATGGTTTAAATAAGAGCAAGATATTGGCCAATCTAAATGCATTATCATTATTTTCTCATAACCAAAATATTTTAAAATCTTCTTTTTTATGGAGAAAATAAAATGCAGTTGACTTTTTGTAAAAGTACATAGGTAAAAAATTATATTAGAATGAGAAAAATATTTACTTTGGGGTAATGAAATATTATTTTTTGTAACCAATTCAATGATGCTGGTGTTAAATTTTATTTTGATGATGTCTGTTGGTTAAGGCTACTATTAGAAATAAACAATGTATGAATATTGCCAATAGATTCTTAGAAATTGTCAGTGTCCTAAGGTACAAGCGTCCCTAGGTACAACACTCTCCCCTATATAGAGCGAACCAACATTTTCGGATATTGAGTCTAAATTGTTTGTCTTCAATATTTTAGTACGTTATAATGAGGAAAAAATGTTTTATTTTCAATTCAAAAAATTGTGTTCTTTCCAGTTATTACAAGTTGTCTTGAAACAATATTATTTTTTGTTGCGACCTAATAATAATGCACTGGTGGCACAAAAAATATTTGGAAGGCGCAACGCGCGTGTATTTTCCCGAAATGTAGTTCAACATTTGCTCTTTAATGTTTCAGATACATAGTTTTAATAAGCTTAAAAATATGTATGACGGAACCTTAAAGTGAAAGTTATAAATATCTAGAAAACAATATAACTTACAGTTTTTGTCAATCGCTTGGATATAATAATCACCAAAACTTGCGATCGTCAGTTGCGTTGAAAATCCCAACAAATTTGTATTCGTATGTCATCAACACAATTCTTGTATTGAGTATTGTAATGTTTTCATTTTTACTCAATACATGTGTTCCACTTATGTATGTTGTTTGAACACAAGTTTTTTCTGCGTGTACCACTCGGGCACTGGGCCTTCTGCACATTCTATCTTTTTACTAATGTCTAAGATTCACGTTGTCCCAAGCCCCAAAAGGTTGGCCAAAGTTATATACAGGGTGTCCTAAAAGTTCCCGTACTGGCAATTCGTGAATTTTTTACACACAAAACAACAAACTTTAAAACATTGTTTTCATGCTAATGGTGAAAATAACTTTTAATAAAACGTAGGTATATAGCCAAAATTCTTTACATCTTTCATATGATTTACATCCAAAATAAGCCTCAAGTAGCGCAATTCTCTGAATGCGTGAAAATGTCATGTTGCAATGAAGAACAAAATGACATAGAATTTTATTAAAACACAACTTGAGCTCGAAAAAAACCCAACAATAAAAACAAAAGATTCGATGAAATAATAAGCAGACAATAAAATTCAATATTTGAAAAATCAAACATGTTTAAGGATTTTTTGAAGTTGGAGTACGGGAACTTTTAGGACACCCTGTATTGTATAAGCACCCTGTCTCAATACATGGACTTTTAAAGTATTCGTCTATTGTAGAATTTGTGTTGTTGTTGTTTCTCAACCTTCATGACCTAGCAACAGCTAGATTTGGTCCGTGTATTCTAGCAAAGTCAATAACAAGTAGTGAAGATCAACTGAGGTTTTCTAAGCTTAGGCCAAGGCATTCTTATAGAATTTGTAGAGTGATTCAATACCTGGTGCCGGATCCAATATTGTGATTTATTTAACATCCCCGTGGATCTGTGTACTTCAAGTACAGAACTTCAGATCCTCTGCCGTATCCAGGATCGAGTTACTTCTGGCTTGGCGCCTTTTCCGTGGGAGGGCAAATGTAACAGGACACGGGTTTGGCGGAGATTTGTTTTCTCTTTTTCATATTTCTCGTCAGTTAAGACTTTTATGCTGATGAAGGGGAATGTCTTATTCTTATTGAAGGATTTTTTTTATTCAGTTAATATTTTAAAAATAACTATGGCAGAAGATTTAGTGGTTTATAATCGGGTTTCGATATAGAATAGGGTATATACAATGTCTTAAAAGGGTACACTTGTATTTTTGTATTCCGATAATAATTAGATAATAATGGATATGGGTAGCTAAAATGTCGAGAAAAATACTAAGGTGCTTGGAAAAATCTAAAACACGGTATTTTAAGAAATTCTCAAGTAGCAATCAATTAAAGAGTTAATTTAAGGGGTCACAGGAGTCTTAAAAATGTGCAAAGAAGATACTACATAGCATAGTTTGATCTCTCTTGTAATTTTTTAACTACTCAATAAATGAGTATAATTTTTTTATATGTAATTCTACAAGATTTATTTATTATAAAACAAGTTTTAAAATTTATGAAACTTTAGCCAAAACTAAAATAAATGATATTAAACATGAAGGTACTTGAACACACTGTGATTAGGCTTGCGCGGCAAATTGTGAGGTCAAAATTGAAAAAATGAATAACAAAAGGACTTTATATTGTACAAATATGTACAGACTAGGACTTATACCTAAATTCTCAGCTCAATTTCAATTAGAAATTATTTTTTTTTAAATTTTAAATCAAAATTTTTAATTTTTTAATAATTTTTTTAGAAAAAAGTTCTTAAAATAATTTCTAATTAAAATTGAGCTGAGAATTTAGGTATAAGTCCTAGTCTGTACATATTTGTACAATATAAAGTCCTTTTGTTATTCATTTTTTCAATTTTGACCTCACAATTTGCCGCGCAAGCCTAATCACAGTGTGTTCAAGTACCTTCATGTTTAATATCATTTATTTTGGTTTTGAATAAAGTTTCATAAATTTTAAAACTTGTTTTATAATAAATAAATCTTGTAGAATTACATATAAAAAAATTATACTTATACATTCAGTAGTTCAAAAATGACATGAAAGATCAAACTTTGCTTTGTAGTATCTTCTTTGCACATTTTTAAGACTCCTTAGACCCCTTAATAAATACTATTTTTAATTCGGCATTTAAAGAGGATTTCGAAATTTAATTATTTTAAAACTTAATTGGTTATTTAAGAAAATATAAGATACACGTTAGAACTTATGGAATTTAGATGGACATTGTGACAGAAAAGTTTACTTATTAATCATTTTTGTATACACTCTAAAAACAAAAGAGTGAAATCCACTCCTATAGGACAAGTGCATTTTCGACACTGGAAAGGAGCGAAATTAACTCCTAAATCACTCGTAATCGCCCTAAATCGCTAGTAATCACCTTAAAATCGCTCGTTTGTTGTTAAGATTATTGGAGGTTTATCAAAACAAAAAAAAGTGAAATCCACTCCTATAGGGGACATGCATTTTTGACACCGAAAGGAGTGAAAATTAACTCAGACTGAGTTTAAATCGCTCGTTTGTTTTAAAAGAGTGTAATTTTTACTGATGTATAAGTCTTTGTCAAATGTGAGGTTCGCACTCATAGACCGCGTATGCACACGCCTGACACCCTTGTACCGATGTACAGCAGTCTTTTTGATGGATACGATGATCCAAGTTCGCAAACTTCAAAGGAAATTTTTACCACACAGTCTTTTCGTGGAAGTAAAGCAGTTTTGCTTAGTTTTCTTGAAAACGTTTTTAAACAAGTTAACAATGAGGCTTGGGCGGTGATGTTGGAAAATTTTTGGGAAAAAATTCGTTTAAGGTAAGCTTTTTTTTTTAAATTAGGGACATTAACATTCATGTAGTGCATTTGCTCTTGTGCCGCTCAATTTCAAACTGCCCAACAACGAAGGATGCTCCCATTTTCTATCTTTCCCCATACATTTGTTTTCAAAAGGTTACGAACTTATTTTCAATTGAAGTACAATTCTTTTTTTTTGTAATCTAGAATAACCAAGAATTTCATAAATTGAAATCAAGAATTCAAGAATCCCATATATTGAACATAAATTAATTCTAATAATTGAATCAAGAATCCGAAGAATTTCCCCCAAAAATCCTTCAACTTCGCGTATAAGTCTCTCTTTAAAATCCGAGCTGGGTGTTTCAAATGTCAATCTACCAAAGATAGCCGCAGATGCAGAAGAACTCACGCTGAGTAGATCAAAAACTGGCGTGTGACAACGTCTCATTCACAGTAGGACGCCTCCCTCGCTGATGATAAAATGTGAAAGAAGGAAAGCTGATAGTTTTTATATCTGTTTCTATTTTTTTAATAAGAAAAAATCCAGATAAACTGGAGGTGTGTGTAACACAAGTAACACTTTCAGAGTTACTACTCAATAAATAAATGTATTTATGTGTAATTATATACGCTATAAAGTAATTCAGTAACTCTAACATTTTAAGACCCGAGCAAAATCCTACACTTATATTCTTAATCTAAACATAATTTTCATACAAATATCTGCTAAAAAGTATGTTTTGCAAATAAATGTTTAAAAAAAATTATGTTCAATAGGTAAGGGACACGCCTTAAACTATAAAAATACATTTTTTTGTGCTATAAATGCAACATAAAAGTTCGTATCGCTTATTTGTAGTTAATAGTTTATTTGAACACTGTTTTTAATGCAAAATACCTTCAAAATGAACTACTAAAAGAACTTTTTGAAAGGTTTGAAAAAAATTTTTTTTTTAAGAACTCTAGTCTCTAATATCGTGTTGACCCTCATTCAACTTCTTAAAAAAAATGACCGACACCTGTAATCAAAGGCTGAAAACTGATATATAGCATTACGCTAACAGTCTGCGCGCTGTAACGGGTGCGGGTTCGAAAATCGTTTTCGCCATGTGTGTAGTTTTTTTTCTCTGTGACAGTAAAAAATCTTCCTGTGTCTGTCTTACTTGACGAAGGCTTATAAAGCTGGCCTCTGATCAAGCACACAAGCTGGCATGTATGAAGCATGTATCCACACTCCCCCTCCCCCCCTCAAACATCGAACCTTGATCGTATGATTAAGAATTTTTAAACTTAAAAATCACTCGATATGCATAACAACAAGTACAGCGAATAAGCATTCTTTAAATTTAGCACACCTATTTCGCATCCCTCGCTCTCCTAGTTCTAGTGGTGCTATTCATACAACGAACCCCTACACGTTGGTAACTTGAGCACGGAGATTAGATATCCTATGCAGGAACGCTGACCTCAAATGGAATATAGAATTCCTGTAGTAGGTTTCCGTTATTATTATCATCATCATGGTGATGCCATATTTTAGAAATGTCTTTCGGAATCGTGTTTATTCGTAAGAAACTTCAGGTCATCTTACAAAAATATTTCATCATGGCGATCAGGCATTTATATTTCATCAAAATCATTCAGCGTGGATGTACCTTGTGTCTAAAATATGGGGATGTACACTCTTAAAGCAAGCGAGCGATTTTAACTCAGTCTTAGTTAATTTTCACTCTTTCCAGTGCCGAAAATGCACTTCTCCTATAGGAGTAGATTTCACTCTTTTGTTTTAAGAGTGTACCCAGCGATTCAAACATGTTTATTAGAAAGAAACTTCTCGCCACTCTTTATCTATTATCGTCACGGATGTACTTTGGGAAGTACAGTTTAATCATTTTTAATAGAAAGAAACTTCGCTTAATTTTTCCGAAATATTTGTAATAGAATAAAGGATTCCATTTTATTATTATTGTCATTAAGGATGTACCCTTTTGGAAAGTTATGTGATTGAATCATTTTTATTCGTAAGAAGCTTTGCAACGTTTCAGCAAAATATTTCTATCGGATTTTATAGGATATTATTATTATTATTACTAGTATTACTATTATTATTATTATATTATTATTATTGATGTACTTTGTATCTTACTTTGGGGGTGATTTACAATTAAATCACGTTTATTAGAAATATCATACTAGCGTAATGATATAATGGGGGTAGATACATATATATTCCAGCTTGTGTGCTTGGTCAGAGACCAGCTTTTTAAGCCTTCGTCAAGTAAGACAGACAGAGGAAGATTTTTTACTGTCACAGAGAAAATAACTACACTTAAAACAAAAGAGTGAAATTCACTCCAGTTAGAGAAGTGCATTTTCGACACTGGAAAGGATTGAATATTAACTCAGACTGAGTTAAAATCACTCGTTTGGAGTGATCCTGTCGGAGGCTTAACACACAAAGAATCCACTCCTTCCAGGTAAGTGCATTTTCCAGACTGGAGGAGTGAAATTAACTCAGACTGAGTTAAAATCGCTGGTTCGTTTTAAGAGTGTACACCCATGGCGAGGACGATTTTCGGACCCGAACCCGGTTATACAGCGCGCAGACTGTTAGCGTAATGATCCAAACCACTCGGCCATCTGGGCCCGGTGCGATGTTGCGAGACGCATATTGACTGTTTTAAGGTATTATTTATATTTATTGTTAATTGAAAACTAGTAACGGGCTACCGGAAACTCATCCCGATGTCAATTGGCTTGTTTCAGGTAGCGTACACTCTTAAAACGAACGAGCGATTTTAACTCAGTCTGATTAATTTTCACTCCTCTTGTCTGGAAAATGCACTTCTCCTTTTGGAGTGGATCCTTTGTGTGTTAAACCTCCGACAGGATCACTCCAAACGAGTGATTTTAACCCAGTCTGAGTTAATATTAATTCCTTTCCAGTGTCGAAAATGCACTTCTCCAACTGGAGTGGATTTCACTCTTTTGTTTTAAGAGTGTATTCCTTCCCAAACCAATTTCAATATTACCAAAAATGAGTGATTGCAAGAACTGTGCTGCTATTTATATTATATGTACTATATTGTTTGAAAAATGGGTAACATCAAGTATGATACGAGTAGGTGTCTCTTATAGCACTTAAATTTTCTTTTAAATGTATGTTAGTTAATGTCATTTACTATAACACCTATAACAGAAAACTTAAGTGATTTTAGACACTTAAGTTGAAGATTTTTTAGATAAAGACTTCATTAACCGAGACGAAAGAAGAACTCGCAATGTTTCTAAATTCGAGACAGATGTTGAGAGTGATTTACAATGTTCCATTCTTTGAGAAAGTTCACGAATTAAACTTGCATATAATTTAAAGCCACGCCAACTTTCACGGTAAAAGAAAAACAAATGTTTGGCAAAGCAACTTATTCGACTAGGGGTTTTGAAAACAAATGATTCTTTAAACGTAGAGCACTACTTTTACCAATTCTTACTAGAGGTTGCAGCAAGGAAGTGAAAGTACTGAATGAAGCGGCAGAATACGTACGTCAGGTGGCTAAATGCGGAGAAAAGATGACATTGCTGTGTTTTGGGAGAATATAATAAAGAAGGTTTAAAAAAACAACAACAAAAATTTAAATTGTCATTTAATATTGATTGATAAAGCTAATAAATAGTGCCGCCATCTGTCAATAACTGACCTAGACAGTCTATCAGAACAATTTTGGTTCTAAGTACGGTTCAAACAGACAAACTTGTCAATTAACTTTCTGGTTTTCCAGCAAGAGATTTATAACTGTCTGAAACTGTATAAGTTTTGCAATTTTATTAAATCTTAACCATGGTAAACTTAAGCAAAGCTTAACTACTTAAGTACTTAACTAACGAAACTTAAAGCACCATCTTTTCAAGTGAAAGAAAAATAGATGTTCGGAAAAGCAACTACTTCGACTAGGGTTTTTGGAGAAAAAAAAGATTCTTTAAACGTAGAGCACTACTCAACTCTTACCTATTCTTACTAGACAAGAGATATGCAGAGCAAGGAAGTGGAAGTACTGAATGAAGCGACAGAGTATATACGTCAGAAGGCTAAATAAGTAACAAAAAATTGCAGTGTTTTGGAAGAATATAAAAAAAGAGTAAAAAAAAACTAACAATAGTTTTAATTGTTATTTAATATTAATTAATAAAGTTTAAAAATGGTACCACAATCGGTTAATAAATTTTCTGAATATTTATTTCTGTGTCAACTAAAATTTTACTGCTTTCCAAATATTCCAATAAAATTATCCATAATTCTTCCGATCAGATACAAGTTGACAAACTTTTCAACTGGAATAAATCTGTCTACTAGAATCACCTATAGCCACTTGACGGAATAGACGAACAAACTAGTCTATTAACTGCCAGAGGTTTTGGAGCGATTTTTTAAAAATGCATACACTTTATAACTTAAATATATTAAAAAATTTAAAGTGTGAGCTTTTTCCACAAACCATTCACTACAAAAACAACAAAATCTAAAAACTATTTGCCATTAGTATTACAAATTTATATTTAAATCTCATGCAGTCGATACAACAAACAATTTTGGTACTATCCCTCAACCCCAGAGGTCTAATGAATCATTACAAATCCTCTAACAGACAGTTCCACCATCTCTCAATCCCATCTAAGGAAAAAGATGGCCTCTCCCGCTGTATCTGTCCACGAATAGACGTTATTTACCTACACTCTAAAATATGAATGCCTAAAAACGACGAAATTTTCCTTAATTTTGACGATTCCGTTACTGGCAAATGCTTCGTGTTTTCGTTCCCCAAAGTGAGGAAATTTGAATCGTCATTTTTATGAGGATTTGAATGTCGTCTAATCTAAAGAAATATTTCGTCATTTTTGAGCATGTGAGCACAACAATGAGATTCAGTTTCCTCAAAATCAAGATACAGAATCGTCAAATCAAGATCGTAAAAGTGAGGATTCGCATTTACTCAAAAGTCACGTGATAGTTTGACGAAACAATCCTCAAAATTTACAAAATGGGGCTTGAGGATTCATGAATCGTCAAAAATGAAAGTGTTATTTCTGAGAGTGTATGAACCGTCGAGATCACAGGGAACTAAAATGGAAGAAAGAAACGACTAGTTGTTTCCCACAAAATTTGTTTATTTCGAAGAATTTGGGAGGAACTTCAGATGGCAACAAGATAGCCATAGTCACTCCGAAAATATTTTAAGGGAATATAGGGTTGCATTCCAAACCGCCGAATTATACATACATAAGGATATATATATAGAGCGATGACTTCCGGAGCAAAATCCAAAAAAGAAGAAAAAAAAAAGCTTTATTATTTTTTTTAGCGAAATACATTTTATAAAAGAATTAATTTAAAAAAAAAAATTAATGCCATGTGCAATTGTGTAGTCAAAATTGGCACACACTTTTGGTGTTATCCCTCTACATCGGGGGTCTAATGCATCATTACAAATCCTCTAGCAGACAGTTTTCATCTAGGAAAAAGTTTGACTACCTCCCCCGCTGCATCAGTCCACGAATAGAAGTTATACCTATGAGCCGTGGAGATCACAGGGGGCTAGGATGGAAGAAAAGCTACAATTTCATACATTTGGTGACTTTGGGAACATATGTGGCAAGGCAAGGAAATTTAGATAGCCACAAATGACCAAACCGTTATATTTTACAGGGCAATAGCGCAACGACTTCCGAAACAGAATAATAATAACAAACATTTATCTTTTTTGGCGAAAATCATTTGATAAGTGATTTAGATATTTATATTTAAATTTCATACAGTCAAAACAAGTACAACTGTTTGTCTTATCCCTCAACCTCAGAATTTTAATGAATCATTACAAATCCTCTAGCAGACAGTTTTCATCTAGGAAAAAGTTTGACAATACCTCCCCCGCTGCATCAGTCCACGAATAGAAGTTATACCTATGAGCCGTGGAGATCACAGGGGGCTAGGAAGGTAGAGAAGGGACCGCGTGAAACAAAAGCCCAGATTGCGGCATATTTATTGCTGTCTCTTCCGCTTCCGAAGCTCTTGCGTTTTTCTAAGAACGGATGTTAGCAAAACCTGATTTTAATTAACCTATAGCAACCTATCGTCTCCATTTGGGGAATTTTTTAAAACGTCTCCCACAAACAATTAACATGTTAATTAGTTCAAAATTGACCTGGTCTGATAGAAGAAGACCCAAATATCAGTTTTCAGCCTTTAAATACAGGCATCAGTCTTTTATTTCTATAAAAAATGAAGTTGAACGAGGGTATATACGATATTAGGGTTCTTAAAAAAGTTATTTTAAATTTTTTAAAAAACTTTTCAAAAGTAATTTTAGTAGAAAATTTTAAAGGCATTTTGTATTGAAAAAAATGTTAGAATAAAATTTTAACTACAAATAAGTGATACAGAATATTTTTTTTGCATTTAGCACGAAAAATTTGTATTTTTAGGGCTTAAGGGCATTGGGGCTTTACTATTTTATATTTAGGACTAAATGTATGATTGTATTACTTGGTCACTGTATGATTATATTACTTGGTCACATATTACAAAAATAATAATTACATTTTAGGAATATTAAATTTAGTTTCTAAATGTTAGAGCACGATTTTCTACAAGGCATCGTTGGAATTCTTGGCAGGAAAAGTTATTTTTAAAAAAATCACAAAAACACCTCTAGCGACAATATGACTTTACTAACTGTACTAAGTTTCTTGTGGGTGACATATGAAGTGTTGCTTCATAAACCAAGCAGCCAGTTGGCGCCCCATAACGGCTCATTTCCAATATAAGGCCTACTGGAAAAGTTATCCCATTGGAGCCGGAAAAGTTATCCCATTTGAAAACTATTAACTAGCCCACAGTCCCAACCTTCCTAAAACTACTAAGAACAATCCTACGAAAGTGAGAACCACCAGGTGCTACCGGTTTAATTTTTTAAAATATATTTCAATGAAAGAAAAAAATATAACTAGAATGAGTATGTGTGACTGTGTATAGAACTGACTTGACTCACTAGTAGCAAAATGTCGACGTTAAAGACCAGTTCTCGGTCATTGTTTTACTTTAGCCTATGTTCAAACTAAAGTCAAAAAATATAAACTTGTATATACATAAAGAGTGATGAAAACTAGTAGTTTTGGCGAAGACTTTCCTTTTTCCCAATGCGATTTATATCCCACTAGGCCAATAGTATAGTGTTCACCACATGGATTGCTACATAGTAAAGGTTGTAAAGATATACTTTAGTAAAGGGGCCCGGATGGCCGAGTGGTTTGGATCATTACGCCAACAGTTTGGCGCTGTAACGGGTGCGGATTCGATTCCCGCCTCCGCCCTTGGTGTAATTTCCTTTCTATGTGACAGTAAAAATTCTTTCTGTGTCTGTGTTAATTGACGAAGGCTTATATAAGCGGGTCTCCGATTAATCACACAAGCCGGAATATACACTCTCAGAAATAATTCTCTCACTTTTTACGATGCATTAAGCTTCAAGCCTCATTTCGTTAATTTTGAGGATTATTTCGTCAAACTATCACGTGACTTTTGAGCAAACGCGAATCCTCACTTTAATGATCTTGATTTGACGATTCTGTATCTTGATTTTGAGGAAACTGAATCTCATTGTTGTACTCACATGCTCAAAAATGACGAAATATATTTCATTAGATAAGACGAAATTCGAATCCTCATTAAAATGACGATTCAAATTTATTCACTTTGAGGAAAGGAAAACTCGGAGTATTTGCCTGTAAACGGCATCGTCAAAATTAAGGAACATTTCGTCGTTTTTGAGTATTCGTTTCTGAGAGTGTATACGTACCTACCCCAAACCTACTTTGGTAACGGCAATATCTACACTCTTAAAACAAAAGAGTGAAATCCACTCCAGTTGGAGAAGTGCATTTTCGACACCGTGAAGGCATGCATATTTACTCAGACTGAGTTAAAATCACTCGTTTGGAGTGATCCTGTCGGAGGTTTAACACACAAAGGATCCACTCCAAAAGGAGAAGTGCATTTTCCAGTCTGGAGGAGTGAAATCCACTCAGGCTGAGTTAAATTAGGAGTGTTTGTTTTAAGAGTGTAGTGAATCTTATTCCAACAAAACCCTGGTAATAAGAGAACTTGTCGTTTTGGGTTGCCCATCCCCTCTTATTTCTCCTCCTGGAAGTGTCGGGGGCCTAAATATAGCCCGCCCCGGGATCAAATGACTCGTGGAGATCAAAACACACACGCCGAGGGAACTTGGAATGAGATCCTTGCTGGGGGAATTCGGCTGCGGCATCAGCCATTCCAAACAGAACTATCATGAAGACATTGAATTTTTAGTTTGAGTGTTGAAATAGTTATTTTTATAATTGCGTGAAAAAAAGCCGACTTTTACATTATAATTTCAATCTCAGACGCGTGCACAAAGCTAGACTTTTTGAAACAGTGAAAAAAAGTACTTTTTTTCACCCAAAAGCAGTGAAAAAAAGACTTTGTCGCACTCTTTTTATAAGATGCCAACATTTCAAGTAAAATTTCGATTTGATAATACTCATAAAATCCAAAGATTTATCGATCTGCTGTATTTAAAAATATTATGCGCGTGAATTATTTTTGAATCAATGAATTTTTTTTTCTCGCGATGGGAATATTTCTTAAGTCACGCCCTTCGAACTGCGAGTTCATTGGTTGCTTTCTTTGACAAAATGTTGAATCACGCTTATTGGTTTTTTATAGCGCCACGCGCTCCGAACTGCGAGTTCATTGGTTGTTTTCCTTGACATCTCTTAGTCTATTTTAGTCTAATTAGCACGTGAATTATTTTTGAACCAATGAGATTTGATTTTTTTTCACGCAATTATAAAAAAAAAATGTATGAAACACGTGCGAAAAGTAAACTTTTTAAAACACGTGTCTTTATTTCACTCGCTCGTACCTCGCTCGTGAAATAAAATCCACTTGTTTTAAAAAGCATTACTTTTCGCACTAGTTGCATAAATATCTATTATGCAACAAGTGTGAAAAGTAATACTTTTTAAATCTAGTGCATTTTATTTCACGAGCGAGTGAAATAATGACACGTGTTTTAAAAAGTATTACTTTTCACACGCGTTTCCTTCCATACAATATTTTTATAACGACGTGAAAAAAAATCAAATCTTATTAATTAAAAATAATTCACGTGCTAATTAGACTAAAATGAATTTTGAGGTTCCAGGAGAGGTGTCAAAGAAAACAACCAATGAACTCGTTGTTCGAAGAGCGTGACTTAAGAAATATTCCCATCTCGTGGAAAAAAATTTCATTGATTCAAAAATATTTCACGCGCATAATATTTTTAAATAAAGCAGATCGATAAATCTTTGTATTTTTTGAGTATTATCAAATCCAAATTTTACTTGAAATGTTGGCATCTTATGAAAAGAGTGAAAAAAATTCTTTTTTTCACTACTTTTGGGTGAAAAAAAGTACTTTTTGTCACTGTTTCGAAAAGTCTAACTTTTCGCGAGCGTCTGATCTTGTAATTATAATGTGAAAGTCGGATTTTTTTCACGCAATTATAAAAAAGATATTTGATGAATTAGATACATCAATTCTTGTTTTGAAACAACACAATATTGTAATGTTGAAATATTATACAATAATTGTGTTCCACTTGCGCTGTTTGAACGCAAGTTTTTCTGATTGTATTAGTTGTCATAACTCTCAGTACACATTAACATCCGTTTGATATTGAGTGATTTTAACTTGCGCTGTTTGAACACAAGTTTTCTGAGTGTATTAGTTGTCATGACTTTTTGTACACATTTACATATTTTGTTTTGTAATTAGTTTGTTTCATAAATATTTTTCTAGAATCTGTCAAGAACAGGAGATTGATTGCATCAAGTGTATCGAATGTCAATACTTGTATACAGATTTAAAGTTGCACCTTGAAATTTCACGCAAGAGAATTTTTCGCGTTTAGTATCGAATGGCGTATTTCAATTATCTATTCTATACTTAGTACTTTTTAATGGCAGCAGTTTAGAAAGTTGAATAACGAGATAGACAGAGAAAAAGAGAAATTTTATAAACAATAAAATCAATTCTGTACTAATTCGAATTATTGAAGACGACAAATGTTTTAGTGAATGAAAATTTTCAAAAGTGACACAGATCTGCATTTATCGAATCCAATACAAATCTTCACATACATATTTTCCTTAAAGAGCAATTCCATCAGCACATCAATAATCAGGGTTCACGCTTTGTATTACCTATTATAACCTTGGAATAAAGGTTTATAAGCTGGTCTCGGACCAAGTACACAAGCCTGAAAATATATGTCAACCATCCAACAGTGGAATCGGACATATTTACTAAAGCACGAAATATGCATTAAATAAAGAGAACAAACGTGCACCAAATCACAGATATATAAATTGATAGTTGATTTTGATGCCGATTATTTTTTATAATTAAGAAAGGATTTAATTTATTATCGAGTGTCATGTGTCATTGCATGTTAAAAATGCTAGAATAGCATAAGTTTTACACAGAAATTTTATTGGATTAATGAAATGTCGCGTTTTAATTCTAATTTAGGAATGAATCGTTGAATTCAATATTTTATTTAAAACAAATTATATGGCAACAATTAAAAGTAACTAAATTCAATTAATTCAACTTAGAACGAAATTTATAATATTTACCTGCAAATATTAATTTGAAGCGTTGAATTCATCGCATTCCAAAGAATAACGAAGAGTTATTTCATAATAAATTGACACGAACTTTTTTTTGCCATTTATGTATAATGTTATTTAACAGTTAATATATTGAATAATTGTCGATTATCGACGCACAATTATCCAATATATTAATTATTAAATAATATTATACATGAATGGCATGTTTTAAGGCTTGAGTGGCAACATAAATGCTGAATGATATAAATTCGTTCTCGAATCTGATTGGTGAATCAATGCCACATGGAAACAAGCATAAATCGGAGCACGGATTGAAGGAAATTTAGGAATGAAAGAATGAAGGAAATGCGTCACTTGAAACAAACCAATTAATCTGTTTGACTTTCAAAAAAACTAAATTATCTTTTTACTCCACACTCTTAAAACAAACGAGTGAATTTAACTCAATCTGAGTAATTTTCCCTCCTCCAGTCTTGAAAATGCACTTCGCTGAAAGGAGTGGATCCTTTGTGTGTTAAACCTCCAACAGGATCACTCCAAAAGAGTGATTTTAACTCAGTCTGAGTTAATATTCACTCCTTTCCGGTGTCGAAAATGCACTTCAACTGGAGTGGATTTCACTCTTTTAAGAGTGCAGCTTAGTATTTTTCGAAATGTGCTCAATTACGGATTCGCTATACAAGGCATGCTAGACTTTTATCATTGCTCAATCTAAGATCTTAATCGTGACTTATGAGCCACAAGCAGTAAAAACGACAACTACAAATGGGTGCAATGCTAAATATTTAAGGAGTACGCAGCAGAAAAGTAATGCCAAAGTCAACACTCAAAAGCTGCAGAAATATTTATGGCCTAGAGTAGTTGCCGAAGTTTTGAAGAAATTAATTATCTACTTTAAATACGAAGTGACAAGAGTTTCTATAGAAAGTAACTTGTAAAACATAGTTACCTAAAAAGCGTATGACAAATTTTTACACATCAGCCTTGGATTTGTTAGTTTCAAAGGTATTTAGAAAGTCTAAGATCTTTTGTTAATCCTCTTGCAACCTGGCATGACGTCCCTATTTGGGGAAATTTTTTAAAACCTCCCCCACAAACATTTAACATGTTAATTAGTTCCGAAATCAGCCTGGTTCCGTAGAAGAAGATCCAAATATCAGTTTTTAGCCTTTAATTACAGGTATCAGTCATTTATTTCTATAAAAAATATGAAGTTGAACAAGGGTCAATTCGATACTAGAGTTCTTAAAAAATTAATTAAATTGTTTTCCAAACTTTTGAAAAAATTCTTTTAGTAGTTATTTTTAAAGGCATTTTGCATTAAAAGCAATGTTAAATAAATAAAATGTTAACAACACATCAGTGACACGGCCTTTTTGCTTAGGGGTGTCTCTCAGTAACTATTAATTTTTTTTTTAACTTTGCAAAAATACTTTTTAGCATATATTTGTATGAAAAGTATGTTTAGATTAAGAATATACGAGTAGGATTTTGCACAGGTTTTAAGAGGTTAATATACCTGTTAATTGTTCAGATTTTGAGTGGTAACAGAAATGCGGAATGAATGAAATTATTTCTCTATCCTCGATTGTGGAAACATAGCACCGATCGAAGGAAATGAAGGAACGAGAGCTGTAGCGATAAACGCCACCTGACTCAAACCAATTCAAGAACATTCATGAAAATAACCAAGAATTTTTTTTCGAAGATAAAAATAGTTCAGCAGTAACTGTTTTTACATTTCTGATGTTTAAATTAGAACAACTAAAGTAACAAACATGAAAGGAATTGAGAGACAGGATCTCTGAATAATAACTTTTAAAACCCTTTACAATGTAATATTTTTTCCCGTAAAATATTTGTTGGGCACATTGTTAAAATTTAGTGTAACTTTACGTCATAAAACTAGTGCAGCCTATGGCCATACAAATCTTTATGGAATAACTTTTTACCACGAAATATGAGTAAATTGCAGCCTGACTCCTGTTTTAGTGGTGCAATATTACTCTCTAAAGCAAGAACCAGCCACCATTTTTACGAAGTAACAGTACATCAAAGTACCCACCAAAGTACACCAAATTTTTACAGTGTATATTTTAGAGACTAAAAATGCAACATTTAAAGGGCGTTACAATTTGAAGTTTATTGAAGTAAAAAACTGAAGTACCTTTACTGAAGTTAGTTATTTATGTGTAAAAACTATTAGTTTATTGCTTGCTTTTTCGATTTTTCTTATTACGTTTGAAAATAACAAAATATTTTATGTACGTTGATAAAGATATATTGATTTTTTTAAATCGAATTACGCAAGCTATACTGAATATACTGTTATTTTGCGTTCTATTATTATTTTATGATGTTTTCTGCAATTGTATGTAAAAAATGATTGATGTATAATGACATTTTTAGAGGGGAAAATAATTCTGGCATTTGTGACAATGCCCATTCGCGGTGATCGTTATATGATAAAGAGCATTTCAATAGAAAATGCTCTTTGTCATAAAAATGTAAATTTTTGCAAACAAATGATGCGAATTAAAAATTGTAGTATTAGAGATTTTACATTGAAGCATAATTCTGAAATTTTCTTCCAATCTTTTTTTCTACCAATTAATAGCGAGAAATTATTATTTTAAATGCATTTTCACTCGTAGTACAAAATATGGAGAAAACCTTTCAAGAAAATGATAAACTCACGTTGCAACGTCTGTACTGTAAAAAATATGGTGCAACTTTACTCCAGCTTTATAAAGTTACGTTACACCAAATTTATGGTGTAATGGTGCATGAAAATAAGTGGAATGTTACTTCGTAAACATGGGGCCAAATTGTTAATGTGTGTGCACAAAAAAACCTTAATAATAAAACGATATTTATGTATAGTTGATGTTGTTACGTGGGGCATTTGTAAAATGTAAACCCACTAAGTGAACAGGTATAATAGGTATTCAATTTTATTATTTTATGATACAAAAAAATGAGTACAGTAGATTACTATTTCCATAAAAATAGTTTCTACCAGTTTTATGGGCTGTAAAGTTACACCAAAGTTAATGTATAAGTCTCATAAAAGGGACTAATAAAGGAGTAAATGGTTTTAAATGCATATGCATTCTTAGAATTTTGAAAGAGTCCATTTGTATGACATTAGTTGCCCGGAAAATTTATTTTTCATTGACTATTATTTCAGCAACAATAATCAAAAGAATAATACAAAAAATATACTAATAAGTGATATTTACCAAATATGTACCACGAATAAAAAAAAAACTTCACAGCTCCAAAATATATTTTAACCATTCAAATAATAATCCACTTTTCATCACACTCACCTTAATATCCACATCAGACTCCACTTTGACGGTATCCTCATCGGGACATGCCGCCACCCCCTCCGGCCGATAGCCGCGAGAGCGTCGGCGGCGTGCGTCCGGTGAGCCTCCGGCCACAACGGCGCTCATTTTCCCGTCGAAAGTTGTAAGAGCGTTTAGAAGACGTCCGTCTCCCAACTGCGTCAGAGAGAAGTGAAGATGCTACGCGGGGAGGAGAAAAGATGAGGGATCGGGTTTCTTATTCCGGCCGGCTCTTTTGGGAGTATCGTCTGCGTTTTGGATTGTTTTTTTTAAATGGGGTTTAAATTGTTTTTTTTTGAGTTTTCGATTATATTGTGTTTTAATAGATGGGGAGACTTTAGTGGAAGAACGTGCTAAGTGACATTTTTGAAAAATTAAATTTTTGTCAACGAACATGTTATATTCTTTTCTTAAAAGATATCATTTCAATGTTCATAAACTTTTAGCTAAGTTTATTTTTTTACCCTTCGTAAGTGCCGTTTTCAACGTATCGAAGAGTAAACTAAAAACTTTAAAGCTCATTTGAACGTTTTCAATTTTTGGTTCCTTTTTTTATGGTATGTAGCAATTAATGGTTAGATATTAAACTGTTAACTATTTCTAAAGAATTTTTCTTCTTCTATATGGGTTACTGTGTTAACTTGTATTAGCTTGTTTCAGGTGAAGTATATTTCCAGATTTCATTCCTGCATTTCCTCTGATTGTTGCCTTGTTTCATAGGATCGAGTAAGAATTTATTTTCATTCAGTATTTCTGTTGCCACTTAAGACCTGAATTACGCTCATTGTTCAAAACTATTGAAATTTTTCATTAAAGAAACATCTGCCAGTTTCAAGGGATTAAGGCTGCTCATCACCCCCATTCTCCGTCCTCCTTCGATCGGGCTTGCTAATGGTAAGTCTATGGGGAAAAAATGGTTTTTGTTCAAAAAAAAAAAGCAAAGAAATTATAGGAATATTTTGATGTGGTTTTTTTTTAAATTTATAAAACTCCAATAAAGGTGCGCTTTTAGAGGTTGTTTTTTTAAAAACGTTATTTACTTTTTTTGTAATCGAAAAAAATTTAGATTCAAAAAAAGTAAATAGCGTTATTAAAAAAATAACCTCTAAAAGCACACTTTTATTGGAGTTTTATGATCATCATCATAATGTGTGAGATTCATATAAATTTTTTCGGGATGAAAAAAAAATCATGCATTAGAGGGTTAAATAAACAAAAATTGCCATTAAATCTTTTTAGTATTATTCAGAATCCTTTCAGCATAATATTAAAGCATTTGATTTACAATTAAGCTAAAAAAATACTTGATGCCTTATAAATATTTTTAAAATTTAATCATATCTAATTAAATAAAATTATTTAAAAACATTTTCGAAAATAAATACAAAATAGACTTCTATGCATTAAATATATTTATTCAAAACTATATACTCTTACATATTACAATTCGATAACAAAATACAAATAATATACTTGTAGATCATATTATTAACTATCATTTCACACCCAATAGCCACAATGAAATTGTCAATCACCTCTATTCACCGAAATAACAATTTAACAATTTACAAGGTAGAGTATAAATATACTAGCATACTAAAATCATTGCTTAAAAGATTTTTTAAAAAATTACTCATCCATATATAAAAAATCAATCATCAATATAGCAAAACTCATCAGCATATCAAAAATCACCATCATACAAACATTATTTTGAATTAGTCCTAAATGTTCTCGACCTTTTTCTCAATCAACAGCATAATACAGGTAGAGGCAAATTAAAGTGGCCTCGGTCTAGAGATAGGAATACGTTAAAATGCTTGGCGAGAAAAACTCTTGAAGCTGCCTGAAACCTATTTTCGCATTAGTTATTGGATCGGATTAGCTTCACGTTAGAACTACTCAACGAATAGTGGCGAGTTCAGACAAAAGGGTCCGACTTTCTAGGATAAATAACGACAAAAATAATCACTAGTGGGAACTTTTCTTAACCAGCTCTACAAATCTTGTTTATATTTCATTTCAACTAGCTTCTAAAACCGTGGCGTAGTTGCCGGCAAATAAGTCGCCAAGCGTTTGTTTGGGCTTAATATTGAAGCGCTCAATAGCTTCAGTTAGGAAACCTGTTTTTGTATTGGGTTTTGACTTGGGAACATTTCTGTCGTATTCTTATTTCCACTTTGGGGCCACTTTTGTTTGCCTCACCCTGTATCATTCAGCCATCCTGTTCAAAACCTCCCACTTGTTTCGGTTTCGCCTCAGGGCTCAGCCTTGCTGTACTGAAGCTGGGCTTGGCATTAACGGACAAATTTCGGGAGCCAGCCTCGGGTCCCGTTGTGATCCTCAAGCAGTAGACGTCGCCGTTGAACTTGAAGCATTCGCTGCCCCCTGGACAGCAACTTAGGCCTCCCTCGCAGCAAACGCCGTCTTTAGCCGGGCAGCAACCCCAGTGGGAGGGGCCCTCGCAGCAGACTGTGTGGAGGAAGATGGTGCATGTTAATGGTGGAGTGAGAAATAAGTAAAGAATTATTCTTTACTTATTTTATAGAATTATTCTAACCTCTGTAGCACAATGCCTCTGTTCTGGACTTGGCTCACTTGTATTCAGAATACAAGTGAGCCAATACAAGAGGGCCATGACACTTTACATGCTAATGAATTAAGGTTCCATGTTTGTTTGTTTTTTAAACTAAGTTATTTCCATTTCTATATTTATATGTACTAATATATTTGTAAATATTTTTATATTTGCAATCCACACCAAATGTTATGAATTTTATATGTAATTTTTTTTTTTTTTTTAGATAAATATACATATTTGCATTTCCTCCAAAGTAAATGTTGGGAATTCCGAGTGTAAAAAATTAATTAAAATGAATTTAAATATTTGAATTTCCATACTAAATCTTATGGATTTCCATTTCTAAAAAAATATTGTATATAACAATTCCAGTTCGTGTATATTTGCATTTCCATACTAAATCTTATGGATTTCTACACTGCTCAAAACAATTAGGGGAGCACTTTGCGTACTTTTGTTTACCCGTCCAGTTCCAAGTTCTTTTTTTTTTATAATAAAAAATCTAAAATTTATGAAATAGATTCCTTATGCATCCAGATTGAAATGGTAAAAAACAGGAAAACAAATCTTAATTTTTTAAATTAAAATTGAAGGAGCGAAAAATTGGAATCATAACTTTTGAATAAATTATAACAATAATGTTTTAAAACTTTTATTGTAAAAAAAAGATAAAATCAAATTTTAGACTTCTAATAATGCAAGCGTGAATAATTTAGGGTCAATTTATTTCATATAAGTTTTTGGGAGTGAATTTTATTTTACCATGGTTTTCATATTTTCATTCAATTAAAACAAACATAATTTATTTTTTCAAAAGACATGATTCTTCCATCTCCACTCTTAAAACAAAAGAGTGAAATCCACTCCAGTTGGAGAAGTGCATTTTCGACACCGTAAAGGCATGCATATTTACTCAGACTGAGTTAAAATCACTCGTTTTGAGTGATCCTGTCGGAGGTTTAACACACAAAGGATCCACTCCAAAAGGAGAAGTGCATTTTCCAGTCTGGAGTAGTGAAATCCACTCAGACTGAGTAAAATTAGGAGTGTTTGTTTTAAGAGTGTAACGATAAATAAGTAAGAGTTCAACTAAGTGAGAAAAAAAATCGGAAGCTGATGATACCAAATGGAATCATTGGCGGCGAAATGGTTTACACCATGCATTGTCCTAATTGTTTTGAACAGTGTATTTGCGGAAAAAGATTATAGATAACTATTAAAGTTCGATGGAAAGTTTGTTTTTCTTACCTCCATCGCAGAATCCCCCATTGGGACAATAGCCAGCCAGTGCAAGAGCTACGCAGGAGAGAGTGACGAAAACGAACAGAGCACGCCTGGATAACAAATAAAAAAAAGTTCAATCAAATTACTCTGAATTAAGGTAGGCGAATACCCAAAATTATAAAAATTTTACTATTACTTTAATCGTTTCCAAATTTGGCATGGTGATTTCAAATATAATGAGCAATGCTTTTTAGGAAGTTTTTTATATTTAAATATAATTGATTTATTTTAAACGGTGTTTTTCACCTAAAAAAAGGGGTTTACGCCAACACTTCTGGTATAAAAAGTTTTACATTAATTTACCTGAAATTTTTTACAGATGCTATTTCAATATATATCTGAGCTATAAGCCTCTAACATCTGGTGCAAATATAGTAGTTTTTTTAAATGTTCAATTTAAGTTAATCGAAAAAAAATCTTTTTTTAGTTAAATTTATGAAATTTTTCTTAATAACTTGTAATTTGTATGTAACTCTAGAGGGTCATTGCATGTATCAGTTGAAAATGGAGAATTTAACACATAATTAATGTTTATAGGAGGAAAATTCAATGTGGTAGACTTGTTAGCGTAAACCTCTTTTTTTAGTAAAAAAAACACCGTTTAAAATAAATAAAATTTATTGAAATAAAAAATATGCCTAAATAGCATTGCTCATTATATTTCAAATCACTTTGCCAAATTTGGAAAAGATTAAAGTAATTGTACAAATTTTAGAACTTTCGGGAATTTTGGGTATTCGCATACCTTAACACAATTTTCAAAATATTTATTTCATTTTTCTAATATAAGATTACGCCTTGAAGTTTCATCATAACCTCTTTTGAACTATCGTCAAAGCCTACAAATGAAAAAATTCTCCTCCAATTATTAAAAAATATTAAAATTTCGACAATAATTTTCATTTATAGTAAATAAGTTTCTTAAATATTTCTCAACTTTCTAATATCAAGGTAACACATTTAAATTTCACCAAACCCGCTTTTTAAACTAATTATCAAAATCCACAAATATAAAACTTTGAACCAAAATGCTTTGCAGAAAATTAAAATTCGACCAAAAAATTAAATTTAGCAGTTTCTTCCCTATTTTTTTAGCATGACAAAATATTCTTTTAAAAGGTAATTTTTTTTTATATATTTGTAATCAAATTAAAATACTTTTCAAATCCATTTCATTCAATACTTTTTTCTTTAACATTTTCAATTAGTTTACCTATTTTTAAAAAAATAAATTTGAAATAAAATTAGATTATCTCTAAATATATACAATCAAGTATCCTAAGGGAAAAGTACAGTTGAAATGGAGAATTTTTTTTTCAGTTCTTTTATAACATATTTCTTATTTATATATTTAACATATTTTTAGATGATTTTCAGATAAATAAAAAAAAATAAATCTTTTCTTTCGGTCTTTACTACACATGCATAGGAAGTATAAAACGTAGTAAATTGAATAAGGTAAATACTTACATTTTGCTGATATAAAATATCGTGTATTTCAAACTTTCTAAAGAAGCAAACTCAAAAAGTTTTGATAATTTATGATTTGTTGTGTTTTCGAAAAAATGATGTTCCTTTTTATATGTATGCAGACAAAGACAGATTAAGAAGCTCTCATGCCAATTATCTATTCAAATTTTCGAAAACACTTCAAATGATAAAAACGCCCAATTGATGTATGAATAGATTGATAAATAAAGATCCACAAACCGATGTAATTGGATATAAGGAGAAAGTATAGGGTGTTTAAAAAAAGTTTAGATAATTTTTTTCAGATATATTAAGTCCCTTTGTATCGAAAGTGAAAGAAATTATACAAAAGGGGAAAATCCTGAGCACGTGTCAGTAGGAAAATAAGTATAGTTTCACAAAATCTCATTATCAGTTATTTTTCAATTGATAAATAAACCGTTTTCGGGGGATTTTTAATAAAAATCTCATTGTCAATTGTAATTTAAAGTGAAAGTATCTTTACTCGATTTTTAAACTTAGTAACGCACAGACATTTTTTTTGTTTAAACAGCACAGTTGGAACATAAGCATTGTGTAAAAATGGCTACATTGCAATTGTGTGTTGTTTCAATACAAGAATTGTATTTATGATATACAAACACAAAGTTGTAATGTTTCAATACAAAAAACGATCGCGAAAGTATGCTATTATTATATGACTATGCGAAATTGAGAAAAACTGTAAACTACATTTACTATAATATGCATTAAAAATTATAACATTCATTTTAAAGTAACGTTAAGTACACACTTTTTTAAGCTTTTGTATTGCCATTTATACTTAATGTTAAATAGAATATACAGACCTATATTTGTAAGAATAAATGGTGCATGCTGTTATTATTATATTGTTTATGCTAACCATACATTAAAATTTGGCGTGAAAGCAATTTTTGTTTGGTTTCAACAACAATTAGGAAAAAACTAAATTTGTTGTCTTGAAAGTCGACGCAAGTTTGTGTGTATTTATTTTATAATACTTTTTAACTTTGATTTGTTACATACTGATACAAAACATTAGTATTATATGATAGTTTTGGTTAGGGGTAGGGCTAGGTATACATATATTTTCCGACTTGTGTGCTTGATCAGAGACCCGCTTATGAAGCCTTCGTCAAGTAAGACAGACACAGAAAGAATTTTTACTGTCACAGAGAAAGGAATATACACCCAGGGAGAAGGAATCGAACCCGCACCCGTTACAGCGCCTTTTGGTTATGATATAGAAAAATTAAAACTGATGATGAAGTAAATTACCTGAAAATAGCTTATCTACGGACATCTGAAGCAGTGTATGGAGGTTATCAGCATAAAAGTAAGTACAAATAACAACTATCTTTTTTTTAATTATCAGGGAAGTTATAGCCATTCTCTCCCTAAATCCCCACTTATAAGTCTTTCCTGGTAACCCGCTAAACCTTAATAAGAAGGCAAATGAAATATATGTACCATGAAGAGCAAATCTCGTAGAAATGCACTAAACATTAAAATACTTATTGATTTAAATATTGCTTTTTAGGATAGGGCAACAAGAAAAGTAACTATAATACTTTCGATGATATAAAGTAGTAATGATGGTATCAGAGGCGAGTCTTAAAACTTTTCTAAAAAATACAAACTGAAGAAGTTAATCTATAATAATAAAAGAAAGAGTCTGTCTGTGTGTATGTCTGTGGATCGCAAAAGACCTACTTAGACTGCTCTAAAAAATTCGAAATTTTTAATATAGATTCCTTTTAATACCTACGTGTGCACCTGAGGCTTAGATTTTTCATATTTGATTGAAATTTTTAATTAATATAATTAGTTTTAAAAAAAAACGTCATCCACGTGGGATTGCGGGACCATAACAGGGCTTGAAAATACATGGTCCGGGCCAAAACGGGGGCTTGACGCCATCCTCTATTAGTTTGATTGAGATATGCGCTCGCCCTAGGGCTGCTTCATCCTCTATTAGTGTTTGCTCTTTTAGGTGCGCATGCGCCAACACGAATTTAATTTTGTTTTAATTTTGAGTGTATTTTCACAAGGGGTAAGTATGCCTCTAAAAGGAAGCAATGCGAAGTTAACGGGTTCCCAGTAAGGCGGGACCATACTGCTAGTAGGTTATATTACATTCATTAAATCTCGCTGTTGTTGATGATTGGTTTTCATGATAATTGAACAAATGGTATTTATTTTAAGTTTTATATTCTAATTGACATTTTTAAAAGATTATAGTTTTCGTGAATAATTTAGATAAAAGGATTTATTTCCTTAGTGAATTAATTGGATACAACATTAAATTTCCATTAAGGAACTAAATATTAATTACAAAATATTTAAAATGCATTTTATATGTAATTCTTAGACAAACAAGTTTAGTAAATGGCTTAAAAACTGGAGATAAATAAGTAAATATATACCTCGATAATTTTTTTTTTAGCCAAAAAGGACTAATAACATTAAATTTTTAATCAAATAACAATGTGCATAAATAACAGAAAGATACAACCAATAACAAAAACAATACTTTAATCCTTTTTCTATAAAGTACATAAAATATTACAAAATGTAAATGAAATAATGTACAAAATAAACATGACTGATCCCCCCCAAAAAATAATGATTCAGTACTTCACAGATGAAGCCATAACTCTACCAACTGTACTGCATATGAATAGCCATGAAACTGGACTAATGGCTCCTGTAACAAAAATAAATTATTGAGCAAGATTTCATAAATACAGTTAAACCTCTAAGAGCCACCATCCTCCCGTTACCTAATAAATCGGTTGTAAATGGAGGTTGGTCGCTCCCAGAGTACAAAAAGTTAATAAGGTAGAAAGCTGAAATATCATTTTACAACGTATTATCCATTAAAAAATTACAAAAATCTGTTTATCGCTACGTTTATTTATTAATTCGCAAATAATGTACACAAAATTATACTAACTTACTTTTTGAACAAACTGTAGTATGTATAAAAAATACTATACTAACTTATTTTAACAAACTAGTGTGAACTAATTAAATCTTTTTAAAGTAAGAAGAAATTTCTGACTGTCACTTTTTTTTCGATTTTTCCCAAATTACTAATTTTTTAAAAATTTATTTTTTAAATCGAAAAAAAAGACGTGTTATAAAAAGATAATTTTTCATGAAATGGTATTTGAAATCGGTCGTTTGTGGAGTGAAATCTGGTCTCTCCCAGAGGGGGCTTTAACATTGAACACATGGGGTTGAAAATCGGTGCCTTGAAAAATTGGTCGTAAGTAGAGGTGGTCGTTTAATGGCGGTGGTCTATCGTGGAGTTTTTACTGTAAATTCATTAAAAAAAAAAGGCATTGTTTAAAGCTTTTAAGTTGTGCATGGTAACAAAACTCTATACCAGGGGTTCTCGACCGGTGGTACGCGGAAAAATTTCAGGTGGTATGTGTGAGTGATGTGAGCAACATTGTTACGAGTTACTTGAGTGAGAGAGTGGATATTTAGAACTCATGTACATAAAAAATAACATAGAAGCAGAAAGAGTTGAAGAGGACTTAAGAGTGAAGATAAGTTCCATTACTCATAATGTTGATACATATTTAATTACAGACAAACAAGTTTCGCAAAGACAATAAATTTTTTTTGTATGATGATTATAGTTTTCTGCTGAGCTTATACTATTTTTTTTATTTGCCTGTTTTTAAAAGTATGGGTAATAAATAAAACTGTAAATTAAAACTATTTTAATTTTTTTTTATTTCTTCTTTATTATAAGCATGTTATAAATAAATATCTAACCATTAACTGGGAAGTTTTCTCAGAAATTAAATTTGAAAAGCCTTTGAACACTTTTTTAAGAGTAAATATTCAATGTTTATTAAAATATTTAGGTCTGGTGGTACGCCAAATTTTTTAAAAAAAAGTCAAGTGGTATGCATGTGCCAAAAGGTTTGGAACTCCTGGAACAATTCCAGTATGGAAATTTTTAAACTTAGTTATTAACAAAGTATTTAACATGTACTTAGAAAATTTATATAAAATATGAAGACCAGCAGTATTTACTATTGAAAGTGATTGTCAAGTAATAATATGAAGATCAGTTTTTTAAAATGTCGTTTTTGAAAACAAACAGATAGCAGCACTAAAACACGTACTTTATGTATTGTATTTTGTGTAATGCATTTTAATATAATAATTTATTACTCTTTTAAAATGCGATTTATTAATGCATTTAAGCACTATATACTGCTGGCCTTAAGAAAACTTTTGAGTATCTGTTGCATACTTTATTCAGAAATGAGAATAAAAATTAATTAAAATAAAAGCTCTCTAAGTTATTAACAATAGTTATAGATTTTAAAATAAACTCTTTCATTATATAATTAATTGAATGGAATCATTATACGAAAACTGTACCATTTGTAGAAATTGAGATTAATATAAGGTGATGAATAAAGAAATTAATTAAAATAAGCAACATTAGCAAACAGTAAATGAGATAGATACACATGTAATTTTAATTTGTAACACTCGAAAACACCTTAAACATCCACTTTATGATGTATTAGATCAATAACCCCTCCAAATTTGTGGGTTTAAAAGATAAATAATATTTACTAAAAGTTGTGAAATATTTATCCTACATCCATTTCATTTACGTGTATATATGTAACTGCTCATGTCACCAAATAAAAAAGAAATTAAATAAATCACAGTAAGCTAAGAGTACAGTGACAAATAAGAAAACAAGAGTGATAAATGGAGTCTTAGAAAATAAAAAATATTCTTGACTCAAAAAACATGCAGATTTAAGGTCAAAATATATAAAAATGGGAAAATAACCCTTTTAAACAAATGTATGCCTAAATTCAGTAAAAAAAAACAGAATTTGTTAGATGCTGAATAACATTTAAAGCATTGATGGGCCAATGTTTTTAGGAAAATCATAAAGAAATGAAACTTTTATACAAGATTAAGTTTAAACAAGTAGGTTTGTAATAGAATCTGTCACTTAACCCGCTTCCACACAACAGTTGAGTTTAACAGGTAAAAAGGTGCCAAACACAGCATTAATTCTATATTAAACATTTACATGCTAAAATTGGCTAGTTTTAAGGGTGAATTTGAGTAACAGATCTTTGGTTCCAATTTATGATTTCACAGAGTTTGGGTGCAAAAAGAAGTACGATGAGCAAAAGTTTCACTTCTCAAAATGGTTGGCAAAAACAAAAAAAGTTGAAAGAAATTAAATTAACTAAGATTTCCCACAGGCCTTTGAAAACTTGTATGTCCGAGAAAGGGATTACTTACTACTTCTGTATATCTAGCAGGATTCTCACATTTTTATGAAACAAAATTCGAAAGGTTTTTTCATTAAAAATTATGAAAATTGAAGTTGGAAAAAATATAAAAAGCATAGGATATATATTTTTAAAGAGATAAGTAATACAAATGTCAAAAATATTTCACTAATAAAATAATTTATTTAGTAGACAATTTAGGAACAAGATTATCTTAGAAAACTTTTGAATATGTAGTCAGTTTATTAAGGATGAAAAAAATATAGGATACAATTTCAATTCTATTGTTTTGGAAAATAATAAATCTCCAAAAGTTTTTAGATTTTTGTAGCACTGGTAATTAATTTGAAACAGCTTTAAAAATATAATTTCAATTTCTAAAAAGACTTGTAATACACTGATTTTGTTAAAAAAGCCCAAAGTTCTTTGTTCAGCATTAAGAAAAAGGAATTGCAATTTAACTATTCAAATAACATCTTTAACTTTGCACATTATACATAAGGAGATTCAAAAGCAAAACAACATTGATTATTGGCGCAAATAGTTTATTCAGTAGTTTGACTATCTCAGTCAGGTAGCTTTCATCTTGGTGGGATTCTTTTACCATGATGGTGATGATGCAATACATACTCCCAGTGAGTAAAAGAAGAAAGTTGTATTTTATTTTTTGATTAAATAGAAAATCTTTAGATTATTATTATAAAGCAATTGAAATGAATCATAATATTATAACAACGCTAGATATTTTTTGTCTGTTTCCTTCTTCTCCAACTACATCTGCGCAAGTGCACAAACTCACAGCAAGTGGTTGTTACCACTGAACTGAACTGAAACTCTGGAAGGAGCATCCCATGATAAGCTGGTGAAGCCTATTTTGGGTCACTTGGCGACAGCTTTAGGGAGAATATGTGCCACGTTTGGCATGAATTCGCCGATCACACTTGACACTGGACTTGACAGTATGCATTGGATATCAAAATCGCTCGCCAAGAATAGTACTCCAAGGAATTTAAGTTTTAAAGATTGTACCTGTAGTTCTATTTTTTTTAAGTACATGTTTCCGAAGCTTTATTGTATAAAGATCCTCTTAAAGCAATAACATATACTGTTAAAAAAAAGTATTGAAAGAGTTGGCAAAAGTTGGGTTGCTCTTACAGGGTTGCTGGGCTTCACCAACCCTATTGGCGAGCGTTTTGATGCTCCTTCCAGAGTTTCAGTTCAGTGGTTGTTACAGGCTGTATAAAAAAGGGGCCCCCAGATAGGTGGTGCCATCTAATGATGCCTGCTGCCCCGGTGGCCCCCTCGTTAGGATTCTAGCCTTTGGAGCTGCTGGGGTCGGGTTCGAATCCCGGTCAGGCATGGATGTTTGTGACTGTCAATAAATATTGTTATTTGTCTATGTGTTTGTGTCGTCTCTTTCTTTGTGTGTCTCTTGTGCTTGTGTCATTTCTGGGGCTTAGTACAATAGACTTAAAGTTGCAGTGCTTGGCGATCTTGCCCCCCACCAAGAAAGTCATAAGTCAAACTGATGCCTTCTCATAATATATCTGTTATAGTAGAAATTTACATGTTTCGATAGAAAAACTCAAAATTTTTACCTTCTTTTAGAATGGTACAGAGTTCCCACCAAGACATGCAAATTTCTACTGAATAAAATTTTATCGCCAATAATCTACATTGATTTTTCAGGAGTCTTCTCATGAAAATTAAATAGTTCCTGAAAAAATGTGGGATTTCAACCTACCAGATATGCCTGATGGATATGATAATATCCATCCAAAAGGGAACAACCAATCTTCCGGTATCACAGCAACTGGTACTTTTCTGTAATTCCACATCAAAAATGCCACTGTGCAGCTCTACAAGGAAACAAAAAGAGTTGAAATGAATAATTTAATGAAAAATTTAATTATGTAAGATAGTAATTTTTTTTAAAAATCCTTTAAACAGGTTTAAAAATTCTTTATTTAAATTTATATTGTCAATAGATGATATAGATGTATGTTTTTGTAATTTATAGAAGCGAAACATTTTTTTATATATATATTTCCTGCTTACCAGAATTTTAGGCGTTTGTTTTGATTATATAGCATTTGCATTGCCAAATTTTATTTCTTCTTCTGTGTATATTTATGTATTTAATTTCATTAATTTTTTTGGTTTTTTATTATATAACTTATAATGTATCTTATTAAATATAATTATTTATTCACATTATAAGGCCTTTTAAACACACGATGTGATGTACAAAAATTATTCTGTAATGTTGTTTTGGGGTAATAAAAGTGTCTGTTTGTTAAAATTTTATCTGAGACATTTCAGATTAATATAAGCTCAAATTGTTATATTTTTTTAATTTTAAAGATAATTTCTAGTTCAGTTAAGAAACTTTGGGTTTTATCTTCAGACAAACTAAAAGGCAACAAGTCGGTTAACAGTCTGTCATAAAAAATTAGTAAGCTTTTATACATTTTTTTAAAAATGTTGTTGAATAATTGAATAAATTTTAAAGTTTGGTGTATATAACTAAACTTAGTTAACCCATGCTATAAAACTTTCAAAAGAAGATTTTTTTTAATCTGCTGCTGGTCATTTTTTGTCCTTGTTTTAAAATCTGTATCAATATATTGTGAACAATTATTTATTCATGTGGCTAATTTCTTGAGAAAGGAGTTGTTGAAACTTTGTATTTAAACTACTTATGCACATTTTAACTTAATTTAAAGTAGAAGTTATTGAAAAACACATATTTTCCCAGCATTTCTAGAAGATAATTATGTATACCAATATCTAACTGCTTAAAGCACATGAAAAAAGAAAGTCAACAACAATCTAAATAGAATGAAAAACAAAATATTCAGATAATGCTACTTAGGATTGTTCCTTATAAATAAATAAAATTAATAAATGTACAATAGATATTCCCTCAACATATAATAGTTTTTAAATGTTATTTTAATAAGAATTTTGAAGTCGGCCAAATATTTATAATTAACATGTCAAAGTCAAGCGGAAAAATAATTACAAAAGAAAAGATGAAAAATTCCTTATTAAGAAGTTATTTAATGAAACATTTTACTTACTATTAGACCATATAATGCAGCGGAAGCTATAAGGCGTACTTTTAATGCGAATGAGCTTTTCATATCAGCTGAAATAGAAGAAATTGAAGATATATTTCATAATATTAGTATAGTCTGTTTCGACAAAAAAAAAAAAAAAAAAAAAACCACAGTGAGGCCAAAATGTCACATAGAAGGTGTAAATAAAAAGAAATAGTAATTCTGAGGATCAGACAAGGATAAATATAAAAAAATTAATAATAAAAAATATTATGATAAATAAGTTTGGTTTGGCCAAATAGTAAAAATTACAACAAAAAATTACAAAAAAGTGTTTAAGTTTTAAGAGATTGTCAACTCAGTGCACATTTATGGGGAAGGGGTATTAGTGTCTTTAAAATTATAAACTGAATGAAAATATCTCAAAGCTGAATAAAAAAAAAAACTTTATTTATTTCATAAAACAAAAGTATATTCATGAAAACAGTGGTTCAAAATTGTACCAAGTATTAGCGCAACATTCATTGAAAAAAGTATTTTTTTTTATGAATCACCCAACTTATCATTTTACAAAAAAAAAAAAAAAAAAAAAGTCATTTCTTAGGTCAACCAATGTTCAAAGGTGCTTATAATATCATAATTTTCACCCAGAAAAAAATATTTATGATTAGTTAGTCAGTAAACTGAAAATGAAAAAAATATCATCATGATCATATTTTGATTAAATAGAAAGATTTAAGTTTAACTTAAAGCTAACTGCTGATTGAGCAGGGTTTTGTCAAAGCAATTAAAGATCTTCAAATTATGCAAACACAATAGCAACAATTTCATATTTTAATGTCATTTAAAAAGAGAAGTATACTGAAAAATATTTACTGATGAAATTATATAACTTGTTACTTTGACTTTACCAAAATAAAAAGATGATAAAAACTTGAACATATAACTGATAAGTACTACTAAAAATGTAACAAAAAAAAACATGATTTAACTTCTTAAAAGCCGAGCAAAATCCTACAAATAGAGTAGACTCCCGCTTAACCGGCTTAAATGGGACCGAGGGTAAGCCGGTTAAACGAAAATCAGGTTAAACTGGAGAAATTAAATAAATTGAAATTTAGATGCTTATTTTATTGCACTTTTGTTTATTGATGATAATTGCCTTATGAAATACGTGTACAATTGACATAAGACGTCATTTTACAGGTTATTTTATAAATTATTATTAGTATTTTACACTTTTGATTACATACCTTAAAAAAAATTTGTGACCTTTTTTTGTCGAAGTTTGGACCAACCTCTCACCAACACCAAAAGACAAAGCAATTAATTTCAAACTTTCTCCCCTATCAATCCTTTTTAGGGCATCTAATCGCGATACCACACAGAAGACTACTACTCTCTTTATTTTCTCACTTTTCGCCATTTTGCTAAAAAATCCTTTTAAACTCTGGCTGAGAACATAGAACAAACACTTACAAATTTTGTGCTCAGTTAAATCACCTTCCTTTCCACCCCTCACTAATAGATGGGGAAGATCCGACCAATCGCCACAATCCTACAAGGACAACAATGTAAGCTAACTTGTCACGGGTCCCTTTAAAATCCCCCCTTTCAACCCCTTGCTAATTCATTAGGAATGTCCGGTTGATCCCCACAGCCTTCCAAGGTCAACAAGTCCCCCCCCCCATGTGTGACGCCGAAAACCGATTGAAATAACCAAAAACTTGTATTTTTAGCTATTTTTCACATTTTAAGGGTGGAAAATCTTCAGCCCGGTTAAAGCGGAGATCCGGTTAAATGGAGGCCGGTTAAGAGGGAGCCTACTGTATATTCTTTATCTAAACATACTTTTCATACAAATGTAAGCTAAAAAGTATGTTTTTTAAAGAATTTGTTTGAAAAAAATTATGTTTAATAGTTACTTAGAGACATGCCTTAAACTCTAAAAACTAAAAATACAAATTTTTTTGTGCTTTAAATGTAACACAAAAGGCCATATCACTTATTTGTATTTAACATATTATTTTAACGTTGTTTTTAATGCAAAATGTCTTTAAAATTAAGAACTTTTTGAAAAGTTTGAAAGAAAAAAATTAGATAATTTTTTTAAGAACTCTAATATCTTATTGACCATCGCTCCACTTCATTTTTCATAGAAATAAATGACTGATACCTATAATCAAAGGCTGAAAACTCATATTTGGATTTTCTTCTATCCCACCAGGTTAATTTCGAAGCTAATTAACACTTTAATTGTTTGTGGGAAGGTTTTAAAAAAGTTCCCAAATGGGGACGTCAGGTAGCAAAAGGTTCAATCTATCCTATTCGAGTTGATAATAAAGAAAGAAACTTTAGTACACATAATCAAAGTAGCACACAATCATAATAATAACTGTACCTTGATGAGATAGCTCTGTAGTCACTTTATTGACTTTCCTTTTAATTTTGGCATATTTGGCGAACTCATCCACCATACTAACACTGCCAAGTTCTGCTTTTAAATCACATGCTTGCCTTCGAAGATTGGCTTCCAATTCAGATTCCCTACTGATGACTTGAAGAACCTATTAATGAAATTATATGCTTGAGCTGAATGTTAACATAGACAAAAGTAATTCTAGGGTAGGCTGTGAGGTTAAACAATGCAATGGGTTGGCAGTCAGGGAAATTTAAAAACTATTCATAACTGACAATAAGCGAAATGTAAATGTAGACAGCAAAAGCAATAGGATTTTGATATTCAAAATTTACCATGGAATAACATTTTTTACATAGAGTTGATAAAGCCCTCTCCGGCACAATTTATTCAAGGTTTGATTTTGTTACTGTTTTCCAGAGTACACTGGAGTTTTAAATTCCCAATACCCCAGAAAAATCCTACACATATACATTCATCACAAAAGAATATTTTTTTTAACAGCTTTACAATAGACACTTTCTTAAATGGGAACAAGGCAAACTTTTTGAGCAAAAATCCAATGGAACTAAAGAGTCCAGGGCGAAAATCCCTTCATCAACTAGATATCCTTTTGTATTTGTATCAGGCCTCTTTGGGAGACCATAGCAATTTATCACTTAAACTGGTGTAAGGAAAGCTATTTCTCACTTGGTTCTTCTCTCAGCAACCTTGAGGTGCTTAACAAAAGAGAAGAATCAAGGTATAATGAAGAAAAAAATAATATTTTTCATAATGACTGACTTTCATAATTAAACTGTAATGAATTGAAGTATGTATAAAATTCATAGTTTCCTTGACAATAGTTTTGTCAGAACATCAGAATAAGACTGTTTAACATCGTTTGTGCTAGATCTTACAGAATTCTATCACTTTGATGTATGTTTGTGTTGTCCTAAATAAAAAGATGTTTCATCTTACGGGAAGCTGTTCAAACACAAATAATACACAAGGGTAAAACAGGTTTCCTGTCACCAATGTGTGCCAAGTACACCTGAATACGGAAAGATTCCTAGTCAATCAAGGTGTTCCTTCCCTGAACTCTTCAACTGGAGAAGTGAAATAAATTAAAGTTTATCTGTACATTTGTACACTGGTGGCATTTGGCTTTTCATAAAAACACTATTAAAATATTGCCTCTTATTTTATTTTGAAAGACTTCCAAAATTGTACAGGACACGCATGCTACATCATTTTTATAGACATAAACAACGAATACTTGTGAGCTGTTTTAGTATAGGTATTTTTTAGAAGCGTGAACATTTTTGTTTATAATAGGAAAGCTGTATAAAAACTGAAACATGGAAGTTGTGTGGTGAATAAGGCTGTAATATTATGGCTGAGATCGGCCAGTATATCATAGCTGTTCCAAACTTTTAAAATACCACAAAGAACCAAAAATTCAGAATAAAGTGTATGTCAGATTACCATTTTGACAACAACAGGAACGAAAGCTGAAAGCAAGCCGCACAAAGTTACCATCCAAAACAAATAAATATCAAATGAACTCTCCAGCTTCCGAGCATCCATCTTTTTCACAGAAGGTCGCAATGTTTTAAGAAAACTAAGGCATCAAGTAGATGAAGTTAAAAAGAGGAATATTCGACATGTAAAATTATTAATTCAATCAAAAGCACTAAAAAGCCTACAAATGTTGCAGGCCGTGTATAGAGGTACGTACCACGTACCTTTACAAAAGGTACGCAAGTCGATCATGTGACCCAAACATCCGCACGTCCATCGAGTTGAGTTGTACTAGAATTAGTTATAGTTTTATAATTAATTAAATTAGTTCGATAGGCTACAAATAAATATTTTCCTACTTTTAAAAAATATTTGTTATCTGAAATTTTAATCCCAACCACCGAAAAATTTACAATATGTATAATAGAACTTGGTTTGAAGTAGAGAAAAGTGGAGAACATTAACATTTTAGCAAGATGTAAAAGGATTGAATTTATACTTTTCGTTCGTTTTTGTTGTAATATCTTAGTGGAATTGTGTATCCTTCGTTAATGAGTAAAAAAGATGTAGCATTAAATCTAGTACAAGTATCTTGTTTCGAGATTATCACAATGGAAGCAAAGAAAAGTCACTCATTATGGGTTATCATATGACACGATGCGATAAAATGAGTGAATACCAGCATGAGCTGTAAAAGTCTAACAAACAAACATTTTTTTTGTTAACAAAAACCCGACTACCTGTTATTTCTATACACAAGAGTAGGGCTATGTGGTATTTTTTTCCCGTGTGTGATGCAAGTCTCAAATAGCTTAGCTCACTTTATAAAAACTAAGCATAGCATATAAGAAAAGAACTTTAATATAATAAACTATGTATAGTAGCAAATACAAAATTTTACTTTTACAAATTCTAAGTAATACAGGTCAATCAAATGAATGTTAATCATTCAATAATTTGCTGTTATGACGCATTAATTTTTTTCATATTATATATTCTATTGTCAATTTTTTTATAAATTAACTTATTGATTCGATGATATAACAATTCTTAAAAAACGGAATAAATCGACCAACATAACTTTTATCAGAATTGCCGCTTTTTAAAAAAAATCCTCTATTTTAGGAGAGTTAGAAAATGACGCCTCTCTGCATCATAGCACCACACGGCCCTGTACAAGAGTTATAGTAAAGTATATGTGGCCCTGGCCTTAATTCAGACAATAACTACGAATAAAAAAAATATCACACTATAATTAAGATGTGATGCATCTCTAGCAATGTATGTAATATGCCTTGGTATTTATAATTTGGGAGAAATGCCCTAAATCCTTTTCTTAAAACATTATCTCTGAGAATATTGCAATGCATTTACAAACAAATATCTACTTATAGAAAAATAATGATCTTATTTTTAAAGAAAGAAGTTCTGACTGATGATTCATGATTTCAACGACCAGCCAAATCAATTATAAGTACGGAGAACACGTTTTAGGAGCTCAAGCTTTTTAATTTATATAGTAAAGGCTCTATTTAAAAAGTATTTTTTTTTTTTTCGAAAACCCAAACGAGTCAAGTATAGGGCAAAACGCTATCAGCTTTCTCCACAGTAGCACAATGCAACGTTGTAACGACTTAAGATTTCTGGTTATCTAAATAATTGAGATATATCATATCACAGGCGGAAATTAGGCATACGTACGAAAAACCATACGAGTTTAACGTGTATATAGTAATTTACTTCATGATTCCTCTCGCGTATCAAAAGACTCAAGAGCAAAGTTAATGATGTTTTTTAAGTGAACATAATTTGATCCTTTTTGTTTTTATTTAAAATTTTATTAGATTTTTCAAGTTTGATTAAAAAACATACTCTATCCGAAAAATATTTCCGACATTGATAGAAATATCTAGATATCGTTATTTAATTTTGCTGTCTTTTTATTGAGGAATATTTATGTATGTACGTGGAATTCAAACTTCATAAAATCTTAGCCACTTAGAACTATTGAAATATAGTTCTTAAAATTTCTTATTACATTTCTTCAAATTTGATTAGGTTTTCTTCTCTTCTGGAGAATGAAAATTTAAATTTAGTGTATTCCTTATTAACAATCTAGTGTTTACTGTTTTGTATAAAGCAATAACGTAAAAAATAAAACAGACCTACTTCATAATGGCAAAATTTAAAATGTTTATAATTTTTAAAAAAAATTGGTTTTTTCTTAGGTTTTAAAAAAAAAATGCAATGATTACTGTTTGGTATTGTTTATCTATACTTGCTGTATAACAGATTGAAGTTATTGCAATTTTAACTTCATAAATGCTTACAATTTTGCATAGAAAATAGTGCATCACCAACTTTTAAGAATTTCTTAAAAGCCAAGGGGAAAGGTTTATGTAAGATCAAGTGTCAACCGAAATTCTGAATTGTGTTTTGCATTATGTTCCTGATTCAGCTGTAACAAAAAAAAAAAAAAAAAACTGGCAATACTTTCTTTGAATAACAGTTACTAGAATTTTTTAAAGTCTATATTCTCAATGCATGATTAAAAAAATCCCTTCCAAATTTTAATTTCAGACAGTACTATCTTAAAGCAATTTGCAAACATTATATTTAGAAGAGAAAAATAACTTTATGTCCGATTTAACTGCTTTGATAGAAACATTATAAGGCTTAGAATTCTTGAAAAATGACACTTTTAGTAGGATTTACAGGGAACAAATAACTTTTAGGTATCCAATAGTGAATTCACATTTTAAAAAAGATGCTTTAAATTTAAATCTTTTTTTGAAAAAAGTATCATACACTTAACAGGTTTATATAACAAAAATCTGAGATAAGCATTTTTTGAGAAGAAATACAAAACTCAATTAAACAAGGCAAAACTTTGTGAATATTTTATTTATTTGGTGTTAGGACATTTCAATTCTTTAATTGAAGCAGTTTTGACATCATTTATGCAAAATACCAATATAAAATGAAGTTTGAATCAGAATGGAAAATTACTTCTATATTCAATTATAACTTTTTGACAAGCAAAATTAAATTTTGGGGTAAATTGTACCAAAAAATTTACAGAAGTGAAAGGAAAACTGTTATAAATATTTTAATAATATTAATAAGGCTGTAATTTAAATAATTCATATTTTAGCCTTTAAATATAAGATACATTAAAAGAGACCCGAGAAATGCGTGCCATGACAATGGTTCTTTCTCAAGACTGTGGCTTCTATGAACTTATAGAATTCTTTTTTCTCAAAGACTTATTTGTAAACCAAGAAACATTTGCAATTGTTGCCCACAGAAAAGTTAAAGGCAAACAAATGCAAACATCATCTAGCATTTACTCAAGGATCCCCACAAGGTCAAGATGGCTCATCAAACTTCAGTTTCAGCAATCTGCACTTTCCTGAAAAAGATGTATTTGTAGAGTTAAAAGTACAATAATCTCGAAGCAAAAGCTAGCATTCATTAAAAGCACTAAGCTATAACTACGATTGAATATTTGTAACGTATCTGGGAAAAGCTTAAGGCCTAGCACTGTTAATTACTGGAAAACCATGCTGCCAGGCGGAGTAAATACGGCAGAAAAGGTCACACACAAAATTAAAACAGAAAAGCAATTTAAAAGAATTAGGATATTTAATAAATACTTTAGTAAATGAGATACAGGGGGACATTCAAAGCAAACAAAATAAAATAAGTAAAGATATTGCAGTTGACAGGAGAATCATCGGCGAGTAGACGAGCCAGGTCATGCACTAGATCACACGATGTCAAAAATGGCTGGCTGACGTATTCGTATTCCCCAACTAGCCAAGAATATCAAGAAATTTCACATTTCAAAAATAAACGCTAAAACTCAGCTGCAGCTATCTAAAAAAGATAAAAGACGATATTAAAAACACCGCTAAAACAAATCATACTCCTAAAAGACCAGCGGAAATTCCGTCACGAAGACTGACAATATTTATACGTACAATCCAATAATAATATTCATAAAATGCCGTTTAATTCTTAAGGCAAGGTGAAGGATCAGTGGTTGAAAGGCTAACTGCACAAGAACTACATTACTTCATAGAACAACCAGGCAGGTCTGTCACACACTGAACTAAAAATTTGACATTCGGGACAGGGGGCGGTAAGGAATTTTCCACACTGTTTTGTGTTCTTATTTTTAAAGTTTCCTTTTTTTTTTTCAAAATACAATTTTGCAATTATATAAGGGCCAGTCCATTAGTATACTAATGAAAAAAATTTGAAAAGAATTTAAAAAAAAGTAATGCCCAAAGGATATAAATAGGGATGCACCAAATACCGAATTTGGCCAAATACAGAATTTTCGGCCTACCTAAACCAATTTTATTATTCATCAATTTCAAATTAACATTGTGTGTATAAGTACACAATCGCACAATAATTTTAATACAATTTAGCTATTAAATTTTCAATTAAAGCAACACACAAAAAAGTAGTGCTCATTTGCTATTATTTGCATTTAAAAAAAAATTATTTTCACTATTCGGCCAAACCGAATATTCGGTGCATCCCTAGATATAAATTAGAAATTACGGTAGAATTTCCCATATACCTATAACAATACACATTTTCAAACCGAGTAGGTTAAACAGCACCATCTGCCCAGTTATTTTTATTTTATTATATGATTTTATTTAAATTACTTATAACAATCCTAACTGACAATTCTATTTTATTCCTTTTTTTTAATGGTTACCTACTCAAAGGATTCGACAACTGCATAACTCTCATACATGGTAATCAAAGCCAGGTTGGTTTCAAATAAATGATTTCAATTCTGAAATAACTCAACATGTGGAAGGTGTTAACAACAGATTACCTGATGAAACTCACACTCAAGCTTTGTAGTTGAGTTTCACCATCAGTATCGTCCCTACTATACATACTCTCAACAGGCATGACACTTACAGTCTGCTCCTTTAAAAAAATATGTTTTTAAGTATTATAACTACACTTTTATTCAGGAAGGCGCCGTTGTGTGGAAAGCTATATAAATGTTTGAGTACTTGGTGATTATTCTTTTCATTTATTCTGAAAAATTCCCATGAATATGCAATCACTAGAAATAGTCACAGATTAAAAATAGGCAGTCTTTTTAAGTGTCCTTAACTTAAAGATGGTCAAAAATTAGCAAGATATATTATTAAAATATGATTACAGTACAGAAGAAGAAAATAAAGCTCTAAGTCTTCTATGTAACTACAAATTCATACGAATACGGCAGCAATTAAATTTGCAAATTTTGGATTTATCATCAGATTTAATAATATGAATTGAGGGATGTAGTAAGTAGGAACCCTTAAATTTTGTTATAGTCAATTTCAAGCATGGTCAAAATGATTTGCAAAATGAAATCGTAACCAATAAATTTTTCAACAAATAAAATAAATCTGTTCCATAAAATATTTAATAGGAATTTTAAAAAAAAGAAACTTACTCTAATATTTGCTCCTTTTTTTCGTTGAGCACCTACACGTAGGTCCAATATGTATGTATCAGTAATTCAATCTAATTTTGAATTTTCAACCTTTACCGCGTATATTTACTTGGTTAGCGTTAAGAGTTCTTGATTTGTTGATATGAATATCCATATAGTTATCTTTATCATAGTTTAAAATGTCCAGTCAAGAGTTTTCATAAAAAGTATACAGCGTACCGCATGGCGTGGCGTTGGCGATTTAACTTTTATTTTGAAGGTACGCAAGTTGACCACGTGACCAAACATTGATCACGTGATCGACGTGCGTACCTTTTGTAAAGGTACGTGGTACGTACCTCTATACACTCCGAATGTTGCAAATCGATGCAAGCAACAAGAACTTGTTTGTTTTTCTGGTTGCGAGCGATGTTGTTGCCAACTACTTTTTAAAATCGGAAAATGTTTTGGTTAGGTTGGAAATAACGATTAGTTTTCAGTAATGGTTTGCGCATTTATAAATCAATCTAGTGTTTAATGCGTCTGAAAAATAATTTTAGATGCTTAAAGACGCATCGCATTTTCAAAAAAATTATGTTAATTCCCAGCTTTTGAGTTGTACATCGATAACGAGGCTGCTCCGGCTCAAAACGTCGGATATCTCTCTTTTTGCAATCCTTAAAGAACATGATAATCTCTTCTGGTTCCTATTCTAGAAAAGATATGTACTCCAAAGAATTACTGTAAAATGTCAAGTGAATAGGTTATGAGTCCTCTTAGCTTGTAGCATGGATTTTTGTAAAATAAGAGTTTGTAAGATATCAAGGAAGCTCTTTCCACTGACATTTGTCAACCTTCCACTGTCGCATTCAAACATTTATGTGTGACTAACTTATGGTATTCTATTCATAGAATAGATTAAAAATTTTATGAGTTCTCTCAGAAATTTCTTGAAACCTGAGCAGCATCACATTGAAAAAATTTGACAAGGCAGTGGCTACTATCAATTAGTATTTCATCTCTTCTGCAGCAGATGGCAGCATCAACAATCGAATTAAAAATAAATAATGAGAGAAAAAAATTGTAAATTGCAAAGAAATTAAGTGTTGTTTTTTAAAAAAGCATTCAAAGTAAAATTTCACACTATGTACGGTATTTCAGTCTAAGAGGATTCTTACTGGTTATATACATGATATACATATACTAGTTCTACTTTAACTGTTATGCATTAAATTATCTTATTCACCAATAGATGGCAGCGCTAAAATTTTTTTATATAACTATTTCACTTATATTCAAAGATATTTTCATCTTTATTTTTTGGCATTTTAAATTGCACGAGATTTCAAAGATTCAAACTGTAACGAAATCGAATTACTTAATATTTGAGTGTAATCTTTAATTTCTGTTTAGAAATTCGCATATTTTGTAATTTTTAAAAAAGCTTTGGTATATAATTTTGGATATTATTTTATTATATTTTATTATATATAAGTTTTTTTTTAATAATCGAATAAGTTGATTGTAATTATTGTTTTTGTTTCTTTTAAAGATTTTTAGCTATGCTTTGGAAACATATTTCATAATCACATATAAGTAAAAAGACGCAAATAAAGTTTACGAATAGATATTTGTTTTAATATATAAATAAAAATCGTTAAAGGTTTATTAACAGTTTAAAAAAATATTTTTTACTTTTAATAAAAGTGTTCTTAATTACAGTTGGATATTCGTTTAATTTTAGAAATACAGAAAATTTGAATAACTATCAATTAGAAAGAAGATCACGAATGGAGAAATATGGTAAAAATATTCTTTTTGATCTTAAATAAAGAAACTTACAATATTGCTATTAAACTCTAGAATATATTTACTTAGCATTAAAAAATTAAAAACTTAAACTAAAGATAAGAATCATGGATTTAAACTATCAATATCAGCTAAATGTTTCCGAATTTCCAGTAACTCGCCAAATGCAAATGTTCGAAAAAAATAACGGCAAAGTTAAATTTTCCAATTGTAATTTTCAACGTCGAATTTTTATCAAACGTCGAAATTGGATAAAATAAGATTTAAGTCTTAGGTCGTTACATCAAAATTAATTTCATATATTTAAAATTTAGTTCAAAGAAAAATTGGCGCTCTTCCATTTCGACGGCAAGAATCTCGCCAAATCTTGCCAGCCGGTAAAAACGATACATCCTACGACACCAAACAAAATTCAATTAATCTGATACTTTAATGGAAGCATCAAAAATGGACGAAAAACTTATAAAATTGGAAAAGTTTCAGAATCTGTTTGACTCAATGGTTTAATTTTCAATTTATGGTTGCAAAAAATGGCTAATTAAAGCTAACTCGAAATGTGTAAAAAATATTTACCATATCCAAATGTTTTCACTATTTGGGGACAAATCTTAATCTTTAAACGCCAAACATAGTGTATTTAGAGACGTACTTACAGTTTTTTTAATCAAAAATATTTGTCGAAAATTCAAAAAGACGAGACTCACAAAATCTAAAATGGAAACTTATCGACGGACAATTGTAAAATTTGTTTTAGTATAATTTTTTTTTTCGTTTTTTCTACTTTGAACAACTAGCGGATCAGTGGCTGTGAGCCGCGTCCGCCTCGTTCGCCCAAGATCGCGGGATTGAGCCCCGGCTGAGTCGTCGGATTTTCTGGATGGGAAAATTCTGGGCACGCATGTCATATGATTATGATTTAATTTTTAGTGCTATGTAAAAGATCCCTGGAGGGTCCATTTGGCCTGGGTTCTCTCGACAAAATTAAATCTCGGCATACTTTAACATCCCCAGAGAGCTCAGATTTATTGTAATCTGTGCGTCAAAATTGGTAGCGAGAGTCTGCCACAAAAAATGGCTCTCAGTTCTGGGGAATGTGCCGCGTCTGCAAATTCTTGACCGCCATTGTTGCAGTCCCATTAGAGGAAAAAAAAACTTTGAACAACTGGAAATCAATTATTGGCGAGTTCTTTATAAATGATCATCACCTGGCTAATGTTTCGGGAGCCTGATCTCAGGTTACGAAGGTCTGAACTTCGAAGAATACAATGGCACGAATCACATTCAGTTTTCAATTCATATATTTTACCTGCTTCGATACATTTTTTTATGTTAAAACTATAGAGATAGAAAAAAACCGAGCGCTTTCGCCCATTATAATTTTAGTACTGATTTTCTCTATGCCAATCACCGCCATGTTGAGGTGATGCTTCGGCACAAAATTACCTTTTGTTTCACCATTACGTTTCTCCTCTAGACAGTGTGCCATTGCGCACGGTTTTTCTATCTCTATGGTTCCAACTCTTAAATCCTTCAATCCCCAAACAGCACTAACGGAATGCAAGTATTGTATAATAATGGCATCATTACAATATTGTGTTGTTTCAATACCAGAATTGTGTTGATGACATACGAACACAATTTTTAATTGTTCCAACACCATCGATTGCGAGAATAGACGATTTTTATATCCATGCGCGATTGCCAAGAAAATAAACTATTGTTTCATAAGATATGTATAACAAATTTATAACATTCCTTTGGAAGTATCGTAATATATATTAAGCTTTAGTATAGATATCTATCTGAAACAATTAAGAGCATATGCTAAAAGACACTTCGGAAGAATACACGCATGCTGCGCCTTCAACACAATTTTTGTGCAAACCATGTATTGCAATACAATTTTTGTATTGTTACAAGTTCAACACAACTTGCAATATTTGGTTCACGCACAATTATTTGTACAAAAAGTAAACACAAGTTTTTTTCTGAGTGCTTTGAATCACCCTTCGCAAAACGATTTATTCCAGCTGTAAAAGAAAGCGGTTCTAGAAAAGGCAGTACCGCGCCTCTGGAGCCAAGACTGGCCAACCTCATTCTACACCCAAGATCTGCTGGGAAGATTGCCCGTCCCCCCAATGCCTTCATGATATTCGCCCAAGGGAACAGGAGAGCTCTGGCCATGAAGTATCCTGAACGTAGCAACAAGGACATCAGTAGTATGCTGGGACAGTGGTGGAAAGGACTGAGTGCCAGTTCCAAGAAGAAGTACTATGTCCAGTCGAAGTTGATGCAGGATTTGCACAAGAAGCAACATCCAGGTAGGTGTTTCGAATTCATATGGTGGATAGGTTTTGGTGGCAGCCAATACTGAGACTTGGTATAGTGGCTAGGTAGGGTATTAGTTGGTTATTCTGCATTTAAGCTGGAAGCAGGGATCTAGGAATAATTTAAGTCAGTGTCTAAGTGAAAGTCTGGCTAAAAACAAAATTGAGCCCCAAAAATTACAAAACTTACTAGAATTCGCCAGAGATAACATGAAAGCTCTGGCCATGAATTATCCCGAGCATAGCAACAAGGACATCAGTAGTATGCTGGGACAGTGGTGGAAAGGACTGAGTGCCAGTTCCAAGAAGAAGTACTATGTCCAGTCGAAGTTGATGCAGGATTTGCACAAGAAGCAACATCCAGGTAGGTGTTTCGAATTCATATGGTGGATAGGTTTTGGTGGCAGCCAATACTGAGACTTGGTATAGTGGCTAGGTAGGGTATTAGTTGGTTATTCTGCATTTAAGCTGGAAGCAGGGATCTAGGAATAATTTAAGTCAGTGTCTAAGTGAAAGTCTGGCTAAAAACAAAATTGAGCCCCAAAAATTACAAAACTTACTAGAATTCGCCAGAGATAACATGAAAGCTCTGGCCATGAATTATCCCGAGCATAGCAACAAGGACATCAGTAGTATGCTGGGACAGTGGTGGAAAGGACTGAGTGCCAGTTCCAAGAAGAAGTACTATGTCCAGTCGAAGTTGATGCAGGATTTGCACAAGAAGCAACATCCAGGTAGGTGTTTCGAATTCATATGGTGGATAGGTTTTGGTGGCAGCCAATACTGAGACTTGGTATAGTGGCTAGGTAGGGTATTAGTTGGTTATTCTGCATTTAAGCTGGAAGCAGGGATCTAGGAATAATTTAAGTCAGTGTCTAAGTGAAAGTCTGGCTAAAAACAAAATTGAGCCCCAAAAATTACAAAACTTACTAGAATTCGCCAGAGATAACATGAAAGCTCTGGCCATGAATTATCCCGAGCATAGCAACAAGGACATCAGTAGTATGCTGGGACAGTGGTGGAAAGGACTGAGTGCCAGTTCCAAGAAGAAGTACTATGTCCAGTCGAATTTGATGCAGGATTTGCACAAGATGCAACATCCAGGTAGTTTTTTTTTTGCATTTATGTGGTGGACAGGTTTTTGGGGGCAGCCAATACTGAGATGTGGTATAGTGGCTAGGGTATTAGTTGGTTAATCAGTATTTAAGCTCGAAGCAGGGCTGATCTAGGAAGATAAATAAATTTAAGTCAATGTCTCAGTGAAAGTCTGGCTAAAAACAATGTTCTGCCCAAAAAATTACAAAACTTACTAGAATTCGACAGAGATAACATGAAAGCTCTGGCCATGAATTGTCCCGAGCATATCAACAAGGCCATCAGCAGCTTTTTGGGACAGTGGTCAGTGGTGGAAAGGACTGGGTGCCAGTTCCAAGAAGAAGTACTATGTCCAGTCGAAGTTGATGCATGAGTTGCACAAGGAGCAACATTCAGGTAGGTGTTTCGCACTTATATGGTGGACAGGTTTTTTGGGGCAGCCAATACTGAGATGCGGTATAGTGGCTAGGTATTAGTTAATTAATCAGCATTTAAGCTAGAAGCAGGGATGATCTAGGAAGATGAATCAGTTTTAGTCAATATCTAAGTGAAAAGTCAGGCTAAAAAAAAGTTGGGTCCAAAAAATTAGAAAACTTACTAGAATTCGCGAGAGATAACAGGAAAGCTCTGGCCATTCCTGAACATAGCAACAAGGCCATAAGTAGCATGCTGGGTCAGTGGTGGAAATTACTGGGTGCCAGTTCCAAGAAGAAGTACTATAACCAGTCGAAGTTGATGCATGAGTTTCACAAGAAGCAACATCCAGGTAGGTTTTTCGCATTGATTTTTGGAGGCAGCCAATAATGAGATGTGGTATAGTGGCTAGGGTATTAGTTGGTTAATCTGCATTTAAACTTAAAGCAATGCTGAATCTAGGAAGATAAATCAATTTAAGTCAATATCTCATTGAAAGTCTGGCTAAAAACAAAGTTCTGCCCCAAAAAAATTATAAAACTTACTAGAATTGAGAGAACAGGAAAGCTCTGGCTATGAAGTATTCTGAGCATAGCAATAAGGTCATCAGCAGCATGTTGAGACAGTGGTGGAAAGGACTTTGAGCCAGTTCCAAGAATAAGTACTTTGACCAGTCGAAGTTGATGCATGAGATGCACAAGAAGCAACACCCAGGTAGTTGTTTCTGCATTTATACGGTTTTATATGGTGGATGGTTTACAAGTTTTAGAGACAGTCAGTACTGAAATGAAGCAAGTGGCTGATGCTTCATTTGCTTCCTGAATAAAATGTTTTCAGATTTTTGTGTTGCATTTCTATGTTTTTTTTTTGTTCCATCTTTTACCAAACTACATATTCTACATTAATCTAGCTTTCATTACCAATAGCTCTTTCTCCCTCACTTATGAAAAATTGATGTTTTAGTTGGTAGGTAGGTAGGGTATAGGTTGAGGTACCAATTAGTTAATCATTCATTAAACATGAAGGGGAAGGGTGACTAAATAATGGTTGGTTAATATCGATTCAAACTGAACTTCATCTCAATTTTATTTAGCGCAGTGTGATTTTTTATTGGTTTTCGTTTATCTCTATTATAGGTTATGTTTATAGCCCGAGAGTGGCAAGAATGAAAAAAGAAGCACAAAAGAGATTTCGTAAACATAAATCTCAATTAAAGACGCAGAAAAAAGAGGTAATGCATTTATATTTTTATATTCAGATAATTCTGTTATAATATATTTTGAGTCTTTTATCCTGTTTGAAATGAATATTAATTGTAATAATTTTATTTTAGAAAAATGATCAAAACGAAACCGTTACCTTTTATAAAGTGGAAGGTATGTATAAATTAGGAAATTAAAAATTTATATAAATATTTCTATTTTGAGAGTTTGTGCATATACAGTAGCATTTTAAACTAAATATTACTGCGGCATAGAACTTGGAGACAGTATTGCAGAATTAAAATTAAAAGTTTAAATTCATTTTGCTTGTAAATTTAAGAAAATTATTAAGAACTAAGTAAATAGCTCTCTGATACTTATTTGTCTGATTGAAAACTGTTGAATGAACAAGCAACTTTCTTTTGGTGAATTAAAGTTATGTCTTGATGGACACATTTTTCATATATGGAATACATGGTAAGACACTAATATAATAAAGGATTAACTGATGTTTGTCATCAACAGATACTGAAGCCAATAGTCCACCAGAACTGAAACCTGCCATTCCCGAATACGTCCCGAACAATCCACAATTCTTCTCTAATGAGACCAAATCAGCTGAAACTAACCAAGAAAAGACTTCGTCTTTGACATCCGAAGACCATGTCCAGAGCGCCCAACACCCAACGCCTCCATCTTTTCAGCCATCTCCACCATCTTTTCCAATATCGCCGCCATTTCAGCCATTGCCGCTATCTTATGGGCCATCGAGTTCACTTGGAAGGGCTCCTGAAGAATTGAGATTGCAGCCATCTCCACCATCTTTTCCAGTATCGCCGCCATTTCAGCCATTGCCGCCATCTTATGGGCCATCAAGTTCACTGGGAAGGGCTCCTGAAGAATTGAGATTGCAGCCATCTCCACCATCTTTCCCAATATCGCCGCCATTTCAGCCATTGCCGCCATCTTATGGGCCATCGAGTTCACTGGGAAGGGCTCCTGAAGAATTGAGATTGCAGCCGCCATTTCCGGAGCCGCACTTCCAGCAGAGGCCAGTCTTGTGTCCTTGTGTGCAGTGCGAGCAAGATAGGGCTTACGCTTATGGCACGCCAATGTGTCCCAGGTGGAATCCACACGGTATAGGTTAGTATAATATAGTATTTTATAGTTTTTTCTCAGGTGAAGTATTGAGAGTAGATAGAGTGCAACCTTAGAATGTAATATGTAACTAACCTAAGATTTTAATAGTCATTTGTAATGTGGATAAATGATCTTTAAGTTTTTTAAAAGTTGTAAGTGACGGTATTGGTTAATTGGAACGAAAATTGAACACATTTAACGTTTAGATGTTATTGAAGTTCGAGTTTGGTAAAATTTTCCGGGGGTCTTAATCGACTTTTTTTAGTCTCCTCAAGATTTTTAGCAAGCATAATTTGAATAATGGTGCAGGGAAGATATCAACCGACATCATCGTCCAATTTGTAGGTTGATAAGGACAAATGTCAATATCATCACAATGTTATGGTCTTCTGCTCCACACCGAATTAGTTAATGTCAACTGCCAAAAATTACCGGTCGCAAAAAAAATCCTACTTGTATTTTTGCAACCGGAGTCCAGTTGCTTAGTGGTAGTGCTTCGCATTGCCACGCCACAGGTCTGGGGATCGAGTCCCGGATTGGGTGAGGTTGACTCAGCTTTTGATCTCTTAAGTGGGTCTATAAAATGAGTACCAAGCATGCTTGGAAACAAAACACTTTGGGTTCCGCGTGAGGCTGACCACCTTACCGGTAAATATTTTAAAACTCTTAAAACAAAAGAGTGAAATCCACTCCTGTAGGAGAAGTGCATTTTCAACACTGGAAAGGAGTGAATATTAACTCAGATTGAGTCAAAATCACTCGTTTGGAGTGATCTTGTCAGTTGTTTAACAAACAAAGGATCCACTCCTATAAGGGAAGTGCATTTTCAACACTGGAGGAGAAAAAATTAACTCAGACTAAGTTAAAATCTCTCGTTTGTTTTAAGAGCGTAGCATACCAAAGCACTTGGTCACGTAAGCTGGAATGGGCGCGGCAGACCTTGGACCACTAATGGGCTGTTGCGCCGAAGAGTTCAGTTTAGTTTATTGTAGCAACCAGAAAATTAGGATTGAAGGACTCAAATTGGAACAATTTTGATAGTGTTAGTGAATTTTTCTTGTTTAAAAAATGTAAAATTAGACTCTATGCTTTTCTTTCAGACTACATGAATGAATGTGGCGCAATGCCACCCAGCAGGAGTTACAACCCATCTACTGAACATTCAGACTACAAGAACCATTTGTTTTCTCCGTATCAACATTATCCAACTCATGCATCCTTTGAGAACAGCCACCGATTTCAGTATGATCCCTTCCATGACTTCAGAACGGGATGCTACAGCTGTCCTCCTTACATGAGGTGCCATATGCCCTATGGAGATAGTCCAAGAAGCTTCCATGGCAACCCGAGCAATGCCCATGTGCAATATCCTGGTTGGTTTCCAGATAGTCGATGCAGTTACTTTCCACCCTCGTCAGCTTCTGACAGTTGTCATTACCCTCTTAGACCCGAAGCGAGGCAGTGCATTGTGTACGGTGATAGGGTACAATACCGAGATTTAGACTCCAACAGTCTTCACTTGAGTCATCATGTTCCGAAATCGGGACCTTTTGATGCCACAGATATCGAGGCTTCCACCGAAAACAGCAATTTTGCGAATCAAGGAACTTTAAAAGGAAATCTTACGTCGAGTCTCTTGGAAACAAGCAAGAATTTTATAGATGATAATATAGATGTTGAAACAGTAGAGGCAGATCCTTTATTGAGCAGTACAATTCCAGTAGAAGAGGATAGTTCTTTACAAGTTGACAACGCATCTGAGCATCCGTGTCTTCAAGCGACTGATTCATGTCAAAGTGATCAGTTTCATGATTGCGATGGTATTTCCCTTGAAAAGATTCCCACCATTTCTTATGCAAATGATTCTAACGAACAGAATGCAATAATTCTAACAAGTGATTCTTCAATAGAACCGAATATTTGTAACTTTGAGCCACCTTCAGATGTGGCATGTTATGCCTATTATGAATCAGATATAGGTTTCCAATTCGAAGGTTTTGTGAATCAAGCCTGTAAGAATAGTGACGGTGAAATAATAAACGTTGTAGATGTGGGAGAACTTCACCAAGCTGCTAATATTGAAGCTCAAGAATCTGCAGTTGTTAAGACTGATGCACAAGCTGTTGAGCAATCTATCCAATGAAATCGTAATGCTTAAATCTAACCTCATTTTTTAAGTTTTACTAAAACTAAGTGGCATTTTTTAGCTTTATTGTTTCCTCCAAATAATTTACTTATTTAGGATTTTTTGCATGTCTCTATTTTTTTTTAATATTAACATTGCTAAAAAAAAATTGTTAAGACAACAAAATTCTTTTGCCAAATCTAAGAGTTTAAAAGCCTTAGACGATTCTTAAGATTTTTAGATTCATGTCCCAAAATTTATAGATTTAGATTGTTAATAAATAAAAGACGACTTATTTCAGCATGATAAAGAAAAATACTGTATGTCGTTGCGTACATTATACCTTCATGACTAATGACTAATATTATACTAGTGCTATAAAAATATATGTATTCTGAAATGTATATAATTTTCGTTAAATAAAAATTTAAAATGAAATAACTTTATTTCAATTTGCAAATATTTTCATGCTACACATTTACTTTAATTTTGGTTGTTCAAAATCAGATTGGTTTATACAGATATTTTGAGCTTTAACAAGTTCTTTAAAATAAGAAAATAACAAAACCGACACAATATAGATTTATCATACTAAGATTAGCCACTATTATAGTAGCAGATGAGGAAAAATAGTCGAAATTCTAATAATTTATCAACATATTTTTTTAATTAGTTTAAAATACTTTTCCGTGTATATTTTTCTTAAATAAATTTTTTCAAAAAATGACTATTAAGTGTTTTGCATAGAGACGGTAAGTGTTTTGTATGAAATACACATATCTGAATAAATATGTACGTGAAAACAACAAAATTAATGTAGTATAATTCTTTGAACTGTAAAAAAAATACCAAAAGATAAAAAAAAATATTAATGAAGACCAGGGGGCTGAGCCTACTGGTCGGATGATTTCGCATTATTTTTGTAATTGATCTATGACGATTATTGCAAAAACGGGAATTTTTTTCGTTCACCGTAAAAATTGAAACGTAATTTCTACACACTTAAAATGTTAAACATAAATAATAGTTTAATTCATAAGCAACTTTTCTGCCGAAAATCTTACTACTTTAAACTTAAAACTCGAACCTTAGGAAATATCTATCTTGTTAAATGTATGCTGACACACACAATCATTTTAAACAAATTTATAATTCCAATAGTAAAATGCTTAAGTTTGCAAAATGTTAAGCTGGTTTGTGCACATATTTTCTTTTAATATTTCAATTTCTTATTTTAGTTTTCCATTTTTAAAATGTATTTGCTTCTCTATTTAGTTATATTTCTTATTCCTTTCAGGAAATCAGTTTTAATGAATAAGAACTGTTGTTATAAACAGATATATAAGTGAATGACCGAATAAATTAACTTTTTGAGTATCTAAGAGTTTTATTTAAGCTTAACTTGGCGGCGCCAACCGGTAGTGCTGTTGCCATTTCGACCATAGAATTTTACTTTTAAATTTGAATATACTGTTAAAGTATTCAATGTATAAAATAGCCACAGACGATTTCGGATTTTATTGAATAACAACCAAGTTCTATGTTTGTTAATTTCCCCCCAAAGTTGTACAAATCTTGAGAGGAAGCTGTTCTATGTAACAGTTTCTGTTATACAAAATAACTTGCTTTCTATGCTATTTTATTTCATTCAAACCTAATGTGTTTAAATGTCTTATAGTTTCTCTAGAATTCATGTTTTTGCTAAAAATTAAAAGTTGAGTTGTTTTTCAACACGCTAAAAATATTTTCCCAACACTTTAAATGATACTTCAATAATAAAATATCTTTTATTATTAAGATAAAATAACGTTCCACGTGAATTCATAATTTCAAAGTAATTTTTCCATTTTCAAAAAATGGTAGTTGCATTTCATTTTCTTATTCTAAAGAGTTGAAACATAGATTTTAAATATTTGTGGAGATATATAGAAAGGTAATCATTTTCATAATTTGAAGTTATATGAATTTCAAATGTTTTTGATTATAAATTACTTTAATAATTAATCGTTAAGTATTATTATTGTAGCCATTTTTGAATAGTTCCAAAGTTAGAATTTTCAAAATAGATCTCAACATATAACATTTATTGAAGTTATTTTAGTAGTTAAGTGTAACATATTTTATTGTAGTTTTAAAAGTAGATTTTTGTCAAAATTATTTTGAAACTATTTGGTAAAGCAAACTTTTTTAAACTGTTCATTCATTAAAAACACTTTGTACTAATGTTAAGAAAAATGTAAGATTTACTTAAAATTAGAAAATTTATAACTTTGACGCGCAGTTCAACAAAATATGCATTCTTTAAAAGAAAACAATCTTATCTGACATTTTTGAAAATAATCTGAAATGATTGTCATTAAGTATTACAGATTCGGTAATTTAGAATTGCAGGTTCTTTACTTTACATAAAAATAATCGGAGTAATTAACCGAATTCTAAAATTTTACTATTCGAACAATAGATTGTGGTTTTCAAAGTGCAACATTAACTTTTAGAATAAGGATGAAATTCAAAAGCAGTATATTATAAGTTACATTTAAAATTATTATTAAGTGTTATAGTATGTGTACATTCAATTTTTATAGTAAAACTTAACTTAAAAACAGAATTTCAAATATTTAAATTATTTTAAGAATAGTTTACAGCTATGATATAACGGCTCGTCTGCTCTTTGGCGAGCTTGAAAATTTAACTTAGGGTTGATATACATATCGAGTTGTATGAAACATGAAATGGAATGTTTATACCATTCGGGCATTTTCGTTGCTTGGCAACCTAACGCAAATCGCCAAATCGAGACCGGTCATCATATCATAGATGTCCCGAAAAAATATTTAAACCTAGGTAAATTATTTTGATTGATTTTGTATTTATAATAGTGAAAAATATAATACTTTTTTCCAATGTAGAAATATACAGGCTATTTATACACTCTGCTTTTTCTGAACTCAAAAGGTTTTCCACTAAACCATCGGCTGTACCGATGGCTTTCCGACTATGGTTGAGGGTTCAATTTGTGAAATTGTAAATAACAGTCGATTAGTCGCCAAATAAAAGTACCCGGTTAATGGAATCTTAGAGAACATATTTCATATAAAACTTTCTTTTTTTTACATGATTCACTTTCTTTTTTTTAAATAGATATTTAGTAAGCTATATTTTATTTTGGAATTCTGTGTTATGTTTCCCGGCGGATGGACAAATCTTATTGAAATTTGGCGTATTTTGGCGCAATTTTGCAAAGGAAGCCTATCCTAAACTGAATTTTAACCTCATTCTTTCCTAATGATGTAATAAGTGCTTAGTTAAAAAAAAAAACGCAAACAGTTGTAATTTGTATGATTAAATCTTGTACTTGAGTAGAGATCTAGCCAATTATTTTCACAAGAAAAAAAAATTGACGAATATGTTAGCAGGTACCCGGAATCAATCAGGACCGTCCAGGATTTAATATATATTGCTCTGGAAAAACCCACGATATTAAAAAATGTCAAGGATTTTTATAATAATTTAATAAAGATTTTTTTAAAAATCTAATTTACGAGTTTTTTACTGCTTTTTTCAATTAAAAAAAATATTCTGAAAATTCTAATTACAATTTTTATTAATAGTAGTTCGCACATTAAGACTTATACAGTATACATGCGTTACATAGTCGAACATGCAGCTGGGAAATGTAAGACTAAGTTTATACAATTCGAGGCCAGGCTATCCAATAGACACAACATTGAAAGAAATTCAGAGGTTGGAGTTGGAGGCCATTGCAGGAGTTATTATAAACAAAGTAGAGGCGTGGCGTAGTGAAGACAGCAAAATCTTCTTTTTCTGTCTTTCTTCTCATTGTTGGATTTCGTTAGAGTTTGACTTAGACTCGTTCTCTTGTTTGTAACGGATAGTGCAATTATGCTGTCTAAAAAAGGGTACTATTCTATAACGGTACAAAAAGTGAATTTTTCCACGTGTACTTTGAAACGGAAGATTTTGAAGTAAGTTTGTACTTTTTTAGGAATTGATTTTTTTTTAAAGAATTTATTGTGTTTCTGCCTGCATGCGTTGCGCAACGCTTTTTTTTAGCTAAAAAATCGTAGTGTGGAGGATCGGATTTAAAAAAGTTATGACTTCATCATATTCAATGCATCAAATGCACGTACAAATATGGTTCCTCAATTTAAATATGTAAGAAGGTTAACATTAGGATAATCTCATTTTTAGGTGATTTTTACTTTCAACTAAAATCTGAGAACTACATGGACATTTTGTGTTTTCTACACTGTTTTGTCAGGGAGGTAGAACTGATTCTAAAAAAAAATAGTTTTGAACATTGACCCTTCTGTCATTCCGTCTTTATATCTTTTCGTCTTTATAAAACCATTCTTCAATTCGAACTAAAGGATATATCGACTTCCAAATATAGTACACCAGTTTCCAATTACTGGTTTTAACATCATAATAAGGTTGCACATGCTCAAATGATTGCTGCCATAGAACTTTTTAGGTTTCAAAGTTATTGAAATTAACTTGCATACTATACAATTATTTAAGTTTTTGGTTTATTGAGCTGTAAATGATGGTCGTGTATTATTGCACACCTTTAGTTTTATGTGGGTTGAATTAAAAATTGAAACATGACGCCTTATTAACCTTTTAATTTAGAAAATCTTAATCTGGCAATTCATGACTAAGTCTCCTAGAATGACTACTCCAGAAAAGGTTAAATTCAACTGCACTCCTTGCCAACCTAAGTTGGGTGAATAGAAAATATGCTATGGAGAAGATCCTTCCGCGCATGTAAAGAGTTCAATAAATTATTTGTGAATCCATCCAGAAAACATTTTTAAAACATTAATTTCGTTTAAGGTCTAGCAGATTTGAATATTAAATTTGGTAATTTTATCAGAATGAAAAGTGTATTTTGGTTAAATTGTATTCAGATAATTTTGTATGTAAATATTACCTTACACGAGTTTCCAACTAACGGATCAACCGCGCTTTTCCCTCTGCCGTTTCACTCTTTGTTTTTACCCAAGTTACCCAAGTTAGTCCAAGACCGGAGTGTAAAATTAAATTCTCACAGCCCAAGGCGGGTTTTTCACACTCTTCTTTTGAATACTTTCAAATAAACAGGAAACAGGACCGAAACTTCGAGCTGTATATGGAGACGTCAAAGCCGAACACTGAAGATTACTGTGAACCCAGTGGAGAGGGCAAAGCGATTAAAAGGAAAATGCTCCAAACATCTCCAAAGAATACCTCACCTGAAATTCAAGAAGATGGCCCATTGAAAAAGAAAGTCGATTCAGAATTGAAACCGGCACAGGTATGTTTCAAAGTATTTTTTTTTCTCAAGAAAATTACCCGGATATTTATTAATAGTGGAGAGGCAGACGAAGTGAAATGTGATAAAATACAAAGTTGGTGGGACCCGAGAGGTAACCAGCAACCGATGTTTTAAACTTTTTAGTAGAGTTGTTTTGATGATATTTTGAGTGCAGGTCAATCAATACGAGTGGGACAAAATTTTCTGGACGCCATTTTGGAAAATGGCGGATGCAAATAGTATTTGATTGTCCATATTTTGGAAACTATTCAACCTAAAAACTTGTTATTGGTGTCAAATCATACGTCATTGTTGCCAAGAAATAAAAAAAGATTTAACTTTCAACCCCGTTCTTTCGTAATTCAATATGGCGTCTCCCGCCATATTGGATTCTACTATATTTAATATCTGGCGTTCTATTCATCATAAACGAATAATTTTTCTTTCAATAGTGCAGTTTTAATTAATACATCACTTAATCCTTTTTTTACAAAGAAAAATCATCTTTAAAGATGGCGGTTTCCGCCATATTGCATTTTATTATATTTAATTTCGGAGCTCTATCAGAAATGGAAAATTATGAAAGTGTTTAGTGTTAGTGAAAGTGTTGTCTGGTAGTATCACAACCAGTTATTGAGTGGAATCCAATGAGTGATTTTTTTTACATCGGCTGGCATACTTGAGGATATGATATGGACTGGGATGAATATCTTTTGGGTTGCTGTTCCTTTGGAAAGCCAAATTTCTTCTGCATTAATTTCTTGAAACATGTTTACTAGCAAAACTAACACATCTGTGTCTTTGGATTGCACGACAATCTGATTGTATCCATGGTTCGTTGCATCTTTGGCATGTAGCAAAATCCTCGTATCTGCTTCCTCATGGTTTGAAAATAATACATTTGAAACAGTTCCAGCACTAGGTCTAATTGTGTGCGTACATCAAACGCTATAACATGCCTAAAAGCTGGTGGATGTTCCCTTGACCAATGTTATAATACCTATACAGTTGAAGATATTGATGATTAACCAGTGTCAATATCTAGTGCCTATATATTAGGCATATTATATCTAGTGACTATATATTAAGACAATCATTATACCAGAAATGTCGGGATTTTTATGTTATAAAGAAAAATTGCAATAGTTGAAAAATAAAAAATAATAAAGTTTATTTAATGATATATAATTGTCATCATTTTAAGATATAGGAAATTGGTTGTATCTTTGAATTAATGAATTATTTCATTGAAATCCTTGGCCCAAAAGCATATAGTTCGACTTTAAGAACAGAAAGAGATAATAAGAACAGAAAAACATTAAATGTAAGCAAATCCAAAATGGCGGAAAATGCCATCTTGATTAACAGGTAAAACTCACTTTAATGTGTCAAGGAACTTTGGTATGAAGTTTAAAGTACTTTAATGGGGATGTATGACAAATATAAACACTTTCATAATTTTCCATTTCTGATAGAGCTCCGTAATTAAATATAATAAAATGCAATATGCCGAAACCGCCATCTTTAAAGATGATTTTTCTTTATAAAAAGGGGATTATAAGTGGTGTATTAAATAAAATTGCACTATTTGAAAGAAAAAATTATTCATTTATGATGAATAGAACGCCAGATATTAAATATAATAGAATCCAATATGGCGGGAGACGTCATATTGAATTACGAAAGACCGGGGTTGAAAGTTAAATCTTTTTTTTACTTCTTGGCAACAATGACGTATGATTTGACACCAATATCAAGATTTTAGGTTGAATAGTTTCCAAAATATGAACAATCAAATATTGGCATCCGCCATTTTCCAAAATGGCGTCCAGAAAATTTTGCCCCACTCATATCGATTGACCTACACTCAAAATATCATCTATACAACTCTACTAAAAAGTTTAAAACATCGGTTGCTGGTTACCTCTCGGGTCCCACCAATTTTGTAATTTTGACCTTTTGCCTCCCTACTATAAGCTTTGCATTTAGGATATAATGAGTGTAAACTTGATGAAGCATGCTTGCATTCCCTTCTAATGGTGCAGAAAGTCACTAAAATTTATATTTCGTTACCAAATGTTTCATTCACTACCACCTACACTCTTAAAACAAAAGAGTGAAATCCCCTCATAGGAGAAGTGCATTTTCGACACTGGAAAGGAGTGAAAATTAACTCAGACTGAGTTAAAATCACTCGTTTGGAGGGATCCTGTCGTAGGTTTAACTAAATAAAAGAGTGAAATCCACTCCTATAGGAGAAGTGCATTTTCGATACTGGAAAGAGTGAAAATTAAGTCAGACCGAGTTAAAATCTCTTGTTTGTTTTAAGAGTGTATATAAGGTCTTTTTTTTTTCAATAAATATCATTTTACTTATACAATCCCTACCAAGAATTTATGGGCTTTCCCATTGGTCCCCGTAAATATTGCCAAATTTATAAACAAAAAAAAAGGAAAAACCTAGCTCAGAGGATACAATTAAGGATTAAAAAACGGGAACTTCAAACAGCTATGATAAATGCCCACTTTTAGTATTGGCGAGTGCGTAACGCTGCTAAGCAACGAAAATTTTTAAAGTGGTAAACATTCTACTTCATATTTTTTAAAAACTTGCTAGGTATAGCAACCTCAAAAGCAAGTCAATTTAAAAGTCATTGCAAAATTATATGGTTTTCAGTTACATTTATAATTTTTTTAATGAAAGTTTGTAATTCACGTTAAAATTAATATCTAAATAATATATTATATTTATTAATTATTATTTGCATGAATAACTTGCACTTTCAGAATTTCCCTGTTGATAGTTATAACTTTAAAAAAAAAACGATATTTAAATACTCGTTTTGAAAATAATACGGAAGTTAGGAGGACAATTTACAGATTAGGATGTTTATAGAAGCTTCCGATTTCGTAGATTTCTCTTCAAAATTATTGCAATTTCCGCAATTCCAAAAACTATTTCATGTTTCATGTGTCCAGAATGAATATGTAATTAGGAATTTTAAAGTCGTAACAATTAAATTCGTGAAGGAATATTTAAAATAAAATTACTTTACTTTAGGTCACGTCTCTCTCTCCTAACAACTGCAACAAAGGCCCCCCCAATAAATAATATACTATTTTCCTTTTTTTCTCCCAGAGTCTTATCTTCATACGATATCGTACGATATTGTAATATCAGATAGATATCGGAATAATATAAATCGACTTTGTACGTTACTACGGTTGTTTCGCACCATTAGTTTAATTTTGTGATATTTCTTCTCAATACTACACTCCTTTCCAACCTAAGTTGGTTAAATAGAAATATGCTATGGGGAACATAATTCCACGTATGTAAAGAGTTCCATAAATTATTTGTGAATCCATCCAGAAACATAATTTAAAACATTAATTTCGTTTAAGGTCTAACAGAATTGAATATTATTTGAGAAAATTTGGCAATTTTATCGGACTGAAAAGTGTTTTTTGATTAAATTGCATTTTGATCATTTTCTATGTAAACAATACCTTACAAGAGTTTCCAACTCACGGACCAATTACGCTTTCCCCCCTGCATTTTTACTATTTGTTTTTACCCAAGTTAGGTTGGCACGGATTGTATACAAAACGCGATCTTACAGCGATTTCTCTCTCAGTCCTTTTCTTCACTCTCAGAAATAACACTTTCATTTTTGACGATTCCTTAATCCTCAAGCCTCATTTCGTTAATTTTGAAAATTATTTCGTCGAACTATTACGTGACTTTTGAGTAAACGTGAATCCTCATTTTAACGATCTGGATTTGACGATTCTGTATCTTGATTTTGAGGAAACTGAATCTCATTACTGTTCTCAAATGCTCAAAGATCACGAAATATTTCTTTAGATTAGACGAAATTCAAATCCTCATAAAAATGACGAATCAAATTTCCCCACTTTGAGGAAAGAAAAACTCGGAGCATTTGCCAGTAAACGGCATCGTCAAAATTAAGGAAAATTTTGTCTTTTTTGAGTATTCATTTTTTAAGAGTGTAGATACTTGTTATTTAAGCTTGTAAAAGTGGAGCTGTCTCGTAGCACTCCCAGACACTAAGCAGAAACACTACAGTCCTTGCCAACCTTAGTTGGGTAAATAGAATATGCTATGGAGAAGATCTTTCCGAGTATGTAAAGATTTCCATAAATAATTTGCGAATCCATCCAGAAAACATATTTAAAACATTAATTTCATTTAAAGTCTAACAGATTTGAGTATTATTTGAGAAAATTTGGCAATTTTATCGGAATCAAAAGTGTTTTTTGGTAAAATTATATTCAGATAATTTTGTATGTAAATAACATCTTACAAGAGTTTCCAACTAACGGACCAATTGCGCTTTTCCCTCTTCCTTTTTACTATTTGTTTTTACCCAAGTTAGGTTGGCACGGAGTGTAGTAGGTACTTGTTATTTAAGCTTTTAAAAGTGGAGCTGTCTTGAAGCACTCCAAGACACTATGCAGAAACACTATACAAAACGCGATCTTACAGCGATTTCTCTCTCAGTGTTTTTCTTCTCAGTTTTGCCTCATGTTTTGAACTTGCAGGAAAAAGTCCCAGACAAGTATTACGACCTGGACCCAGGTCTCAAAGACCTTGTACTGAAAGCTTCCAAGACCAAAGGAGGTCGGGTCTGCAGACCTCCCAACGCATTCATGCTGTTCGCCAAGGAAAATCGTGCCTCTGTAGGTGCTAATAATCCAGCTATGAACAATGGAGAGAAAAGCCTGCTACTGGGAGCTCTGTGGCGGGGTCTGGGTAACGAAGACAGACAAAAGTACTATAATGATGCCAATGCTTTGGATCAACTGCACAAGGAGACGTACCCTGGTGAGTAATTTTAGATTTAGTAGAAATTTACTGTACAGTAACCCTTGGAGAACTGTCCAAAATCGCGCCAAAAGTTGGCCGAAAACCCCATACAACGGCCAGATAGGGTTGCCGGAAAACGTCATCGTTGCGAAGTCAAATAATTCGAATCATCAGTCGAAGTCGGACAGGTTGCTACAAAAAGTTATTTATCGCCAAATCCTAAACATAAGCGCCAAAGGTTACCGTACAGAAAATCTGATCCTTAGATTTGATTGAAAATGAAAAGAGCGTGTGAGTTACGTTCAACACTGCAAAAGAGCTGGTACCTTGATCCGTAAAAATGTAGCCACATTTCTTGTTCAAGAAAAGCTTTTCTGTGATAAGTAATTGATTCCGTGTATATGTAAATAAACGTATGATGTGATAAATATAAGTGACAATAACTTCATTAGCCATACAGTCAAACCAAGTTCACAAAATCTCTATCTAATTTGGCTGCAACATTGGGATTCAAGCCTTTTGCAGACTCGGCATATTCCCCAGAACTGAGAGACATTTTTTTGTGGCATCATCTAGGCGACTCTCGATACCAATTTTGATGGGCAGATTACAATGAATCTGAGCTCTCTGTGGATGTTAAAGTATAGTCCACAAAATTATTAAAAGATTCAAAATGACGTGTTTGAGAGCAATAGCCTATTAGTGCTAATCTAATAAGTCTTGCACTATAACCCCCCCCCCTAATTTACAATGACTGTGTGATGTAAAAGTGCTATTGTGTGATGTAAAAATGTATTGTGTGGTACAGACGAAAACGTTTGTTTCACTGGCAGTGGTTGGGTATACTCATATTCTCTGTTTATATCTATCGGAGATATACATGTGACTCTGGGTCGTGAAAACATTACTTTGCTGTAAAAAAAAACATTACAATACTGTGATGTTTAAAATAGCAGCAAAATGTGCTATAATTCTACAGTAAAATAAGGTAGAACACTCTGTTGATGACATTAAGATTGGAAAGGACTAGGTGGAACAAAATAATAGAAAATGCGTCATTGAGAGATATTTTTTGGTAAAAATGTCAAGACGAATTTTTAATGTCTTGTGAAAAAGGACTTAAATATTTCGTAACGAAACAAAAATCTGCAGGCTTTTCCGTCTTAACAATAGCGAAAATATTTTCACCCTGTCATTTTAGTAGCTTTTTTATTTCTTAACAACACAAATGTACTTACACTCTTAAAACAAACACTCCCAATTTAACTCAGTCTGAGTGAATTTCACTCCTCCAGACTGGAAAATGCACCTCTCCTTTTGGAGTGGATCCTTTGTGTGTTAAACCTCCGACAAGATCACTCCAAACGAGTGATTTTAACTCAGTCTGAGTAAATATGCATGCCTTTAGGGTGTCGAAAATGCACTTCTCCAACTGGAGTGGATTTCACTCTTTTGTTTTAAGTGTAGATTCTATAAAATGCTGTAACTTGGTCATCTCTCTTGAAAGTACTACATGCTTAAAAATCCCTTTAAATTCAATTTAGATTACATTTACTGTCCGAGAGAAGCTAGAAAGCGAAAGCAAGAGAAGTTAGAGAATAGACTTAAAAATAAAACAACGAAAAAGAGCGAGCAAAGATTCACATCACCCGAGACTTGCGGTGAAGACTCAAAAGCTCTTAAGTCTAAGGTAGTAGATTTTTTAAAATGCTATCTTCATATATCACTTATAGTGCTTGTTTAACTAGCAACTATTTTAGCTATCTTCAAGAATTTAGTCAGTTTTTTTTATGAACACAAACAAATACATTAAAAGAATTGATCTACCTATTTTTGAATCACATCATACAGTATATTTAACTATTTCAAATTTATAGATTAAAAATATTATTCAGCATCATCAATGGCTTTGGCCCTATAAGTTTAAAACACTATAGCCCTCTTAAAAATTAAATTTAGAAGTCAAAATTTTGAAATTTTCTTATTTTCAAAATTAGGCATCGAATAGTGTATTTCTTAAAACTTGACTTGATGTTTTAACTTTTGAGATGATGCCCCTTAAAAGAATATGTGTCTCAGAATATAATTATATGTTCATTTTATTTGTAAACTTACAGAAAAACATACAAACTTAAGGCGCTTAGTCAACTTAAATGCAATTTTTAGATCATTTTGTTTATTAAACTATAATTATTTAAGTTGCGTAAAATGCATTTTATGTCAATGTTATTCACAATGTTAAGACGTATGGCAAATCGATGCAAAGTATAGTTTTACACTGGAAAAAAAATCTGTTAACATTTTCGTTAATGAAGATATAATACTACGGTTCTCCACGATACAATACATATTAATATTATATAATACTTTGCAAATTATATAAAAGTTTTGCTCTATTTATGCTAGTAAATATACTTTTTTAGGAAAATCAGACAATTTCTGAAATAAAACCTTCCTCTACCGATGAAGTTAAGCAAAGTGATAGTTGTAAAAACAAGAAGGGTAAACATTGTTTCTCACTATACCTAATTTGCAAATGTACACTTTAATACGTCAATTTTAAGTTTTCATTCCCGTATTCAGAATATTGTGTTCTAGAAGTATCGTTATTTATATTTAACAAGTTTTGGTTTTCTTTTATATCTTTAGAAAAATTGACAAATTAACAAAAGTCTTTATTTTTAAAATTCTGCTACATAATTTATTGGATTAACTTATTGAAGAAATAAATACTAATTATTTATTAATGATGGGATGCCACTAATAGGGATGAGGATTGATTCGCATGAAATAGAAATTTACGTAACATACATATCACCGTTTTTAGAAGTACACCTATGGGCTGGGGAGCCCAGTCAGTTTGGCATTTGCCTAGCATGCGGAAGGTTCCAGGTTCGGGTCCGGGCACCGCCAAAATAACTGCCGACCTATAAACGGCCCGTACAGCCAAAATGTCCGACGAATAATACCCCGCGTGGAAGGAGTGCATGTTAAATATGTTCCAAAGTTCTAACGATGCGTACGATGTCGCCCTTAATGGTTGCAATGGTGGGTGCCTACTGAGGTGTCAGCTCGTCACTTGACTGTGGTTCGAAAATACGATGTCCGTCGCCAATAGCAATCGTACAGCTCTTGTGCGACGATATTCAAACTTAACTACACTAGGGGTACACCAACTCCTGATTACAATACTAGAAATTAAAAAATAAATATAATATAACAATATTAATTGCAGATACTTGTTGGTAGTTAAAACACAAACTTTAAATATGTTTTCTTCAGTTAAATTTATGTCCAATTTTTTTTTCAGATGCCGTCCAACACGGGACTAAGTGCCACTATAAGATCAAAAAAGATACTAATTCCTGCAATCCAAATAAAGTTGTGTTATTACGGTTAACCAAATCGAAGACCTCTTCTGAAAACAAATCGAATGAATGTTTCAAACTCGATGAGAAGTCTCAGGTAATTATATCTATTAAAATCAGTGTTCTAAATGTTTAGTTAAGTTTTTTAGTATTTTTTAGAGTTGAAAAATTTTGATTGTTGTGAAAATTGATAGTTAGGGTTAATTTCAGTTATAATTAGAATTTGAATAGTGTTATTCATATGTGTTAAATAGAGGAATAGTCGATCCCATACTTACTGCAACTAAATAATACAAATCCTTATATTTTAGTTTTTTTTAAAATTAAAAATCAATTTTAAACTCGTGAACTACACTACAAATCCGTCAGTTAGATGGAATTAACCTTAAAATAAAAATACTTATTAACTATTATCATTAATTAATATTTATTCAAAAATTTGAAATATTTATATAATTTTTTTACAATTATTTCAAGCTATAATAATATTCATTAACTGTATATCCCATAGGAAATGGAGTCGAATCTCTCTTCCCAAATTAATAGAGATGGCATGAAGAAAGGTGAAGTGTTCAAACTTTTTCATATAACTTTAATCAATCTTTAAAAAAATGCTTTTTCTAATTTGGAAATGCGTATGTAATTGCGGTAAATTGATAATTGTTTTTCTTAATATCAAAATAACTTTTGCCTAATTAACCCTTTCAGTCCCAATGATTCCATTTTTCACCATCATTTTTCTGATCATAATTTAAAAAAATAATAGATCTGATATCTATTGGGATTAATAAAGATATTTTCTAATAGATTTTCTTTAAAGAGTCGAATGATGTGCTTTTTGACATCATAAATTTCTATAGACGATCAGAAAAAAAAATCTAAAATGATGATGCCAAATTGTCATTGGGACTGAAAGGGTTAAACTAACATTACGAATTCTTCTGTGCTAAAAGGTTTGCGATAATTACTTAAAGTTGGATAAATTGGTTTTATTAGTGTTCGTGCATGAGAATAACGAACCTTATCAATAAATTTGCAATGAAGTAATTTGCAGGGTATCAATTAAAAGAATATCATATTTCGATATTGTCTACATTCCTTAAAATTGATAAGAAAAATTGAAACTTTTATATATCTATCTAATGCAATGAACATTTGTTTGTTACAAATCAATGTTTGCTATGACATAGAGAGTAAGTATATAAGTAATAGAATGACAAAGCGCACATCACAATGATACACAAAGAAATAAATCAACGGAGATAGAGATTTTTCAGTCAAGTCAGTTGGGAATGCAGAAAATTAGATCCATACGAAATCCCATCTACTAGCATTGCTCCATTATTCCATAGTTCGATCTTGGTTTTACCAAACAAATTTCCATTGAATCATTTCATCAAAATGATAATTTCTATTTTATTAATAGCTGCGTAAGTGCCGTATATCGTTGCGTAAGTAAGTATTTCGAAATAGTAAATTTATGTAAATAAACAGGAACGAGTAGTATATTGATACTCTTGTCTAATTATATATTTTGTATATTATGTAATATAAATTATGTGTTTAGTTACCTTATATTTATGCACGCAGATACATCTTGGGCTACACCCAAGCGACCACTTGCCCAAAGACCTGCTAATTTATTGAACAAACCCAGTCACAGATATATGCCTTATTATAAAAGTGGTGAACAGAGAAGGCCGAACGCTGGATATTCTAAGCCTTGCATTTATTGTCCATACTACGGTAATTTTTTTTTAATTTTTGTTTTTATAATACTACTCCCCTCCCCGCAAGTATTAACACCTCAGACCCAATTGGTTACATAAATAGAAATAGCATAGGCCAATAGCAATAGGCTCGGTTAAAGTACAACTTTACATTTTCATACGTAATATAAATTTGTGCTCTAACAAACCAATATTAAAAAAAATCAAGTAGATTTAAATCTCTATTAATTTTATACTATTAATATAATGAGCAAGTTTGCAATACTTATCGTATTTTCTTTTAAAAATATGCTTATTTAAAAATCAGCAATTACAAACTTGGTTTTGTACGGTTCTACATTTCAAAATTACCATCATTTTAGGTATGGATAAGAAACACGCCGAACACAACCCCTCAAACTTGCCAATGAAAGAAAACATCACTTCTGCATCAAGTAACCACACTTATATACCAGCAGCTCATAACGCCTACTTCCACCCTTACCAGCCTCTGTACAACAACGCCTTTTATCCTTCTGTATTTAATCCATGGATGGTGTGGCCTGGCCGTTACTATAACCAACTCTCTTATGGATATTCGAACAAGAACTGGATGAACCATGGCCATCAATCATCATCGGATTATTTGAATGCTCTTAGGGCATCTGTGAACAAATGGAAATTGAGCTCAACTGCTACACAATATCCAGCAGGGGTTGAATCTTCAGGTGGTTTATTGAATGATAAGGTTATGATGAAGAACGCTGTTGAATCTTCAACTGCTTATGGAGGTCCATTGAATGTTCCTAAGGCAACTGTAAACAAAAGGGAATTGAGCTCAACTGCTACAGAATATCCAGCCTTTGGTGGGTCATTGAATGATCAGCGCATGATGAAGACTGCTGTTGAATCTTCAACTGCTGTTGTAGGTCCATTGAAGGAAGGTCCTCTGAATGTTCCTGGGGCATCCGTTAACAAAAGAAAATTGAGTTCAACTGCTACAGAATATCCAACAAGAGGTGAATCTTCAACTGTCTTTGGTGGTTCATTAAATGATCAGCGGGTGACGAAGAATGCAGTTGAATCTTCAACTACTTATGGATGTCCATTAAAGGATGGTCAACTGAATGTTCCCAGGACTCCGGTAAACAAAAGGAAATTGAGTTCAACTGCTACAGAATATCCAGCACGAGTTGAATCTTCAACTAATTATGGAGGTCCATTGGAAAATCAGCGTACGAAGAGGATTCATGTCGCATCTTCAACTGCCTTTGAAGCACCATTGAAGAATCAGTGCACAAAAAAGAATGTCGTTGAATCTTCAACTGTCTTCAGTAGTCCATTTGAAGATCAGCGCATGAAGAAGAACGATATTAAATCTTTAAATGCTTTTGTTGTTCAATTGAAAAATCAGCATAGCAAAAAGATTGCTGCTGAATCTTCAAATGCACATGTTGTTCAACTGAAGGATCAGCTTACGAAGACGAATAATGCTAAATCGCCAACTGTTCTTAATGCTTCATTTGAAGATCAACGCAGGAAGAAGGAGAATGTTGAATCTTTGATTGCTTCTGTAGTTCAATTGAAGAATCAGCGCAATAAGAAGAAAAATGCTGAATCGTCAACTGTTTTTAATTGTCCATTTGAAGATCAACGCATGAAGAAGAATGATGTTGAATCTTTGAATGCTTCTGTTGTTCAATCTAAGGTTCCACACGCTACAAAGAATGCTGTTGAATCTTCAAATTTCCTTGATGTTTCATTGAAAGATCAACTCAAGAATAAAAATGTTAATGAGCCTAAAACTGCTTCAACTACTGGAAGTTTTGAAGATGGATCTGAGGACGATGAATTCAATCCTCTAGTAATAGATATTGATTAAGAGGATATATTGCCGTTACTGAACAGTGAACATTAAATAAACAAGAATGTAACTTTAAAAAAAAAGTTAACAGAGAGTAGGAACTGTTTATAAAGCTTTTGAATAATAATATTCTTTCAGTAAAATATGCACTGTATTTACTTTAAAGATTTGAAAAGAGTTTAACGAATTTATTCTTAGGGTAGTTTTGATTTGCTGTATTTTTCTTCTCGAATACAATAAAGTTACTTTAAAAAGCAAATAGAATAGTTTATTAATATACAGTAAATACTTTTTGCGTTAATATTATTTTTGAATTATTATAATCTCATATAATTCTCAATTACTAAACAGTTTGGATTGTTTTAAATTTAGCTATTTCTATTGTAACGTTTTGATTGCGATTATAAAAAAAAAGTTAAAACCTTCTACTTTTACAAACATATACACTTAGCTCATTCTTTTCGGCAATACTTGAATTCATAAATTATATAAAAAAAGCATTTTTGTTAATTTGGTGCATAGCTATTCAAACTTATATTATGCAAAAATAGGATGAATATATCAAAGTACTAATTTTGTAGTCATGTACATTTTAACACAAATCTTATTATAAAATTTTTCTTAACTGCTACAAACCTAAAAACATTAAAAAAAATTCATTTTCCAAAATATCAAAGCTCAAATAAGATATCAAAAACTTATTTTGAAACAAAAAACTTTTTAAAAATAAGCAATCATGGTTAGAGAGAGATTTCAATTTCTGTTTAAACCTCTCATTTCCCGCGGTGAAACAACCCGGGCCTTTATCTTCCCAAAGTGAGGAGTTCCCGGAATATAGAAATCCAGTTAAAGATCGCCCAAAACGTCATTTATAAAACCCCGTATCTGGAGTTGACTTTAAATGCAAAGGGGTGGCTGATGACAGTTTAAAAATGGCCCTGGAGGCTGGAGGGCCCTAGGGGTCGAGATATCCAGGGTTCTGGAGAGGTCATTTAGAACCCGCTATCTCTTGCGGATGGGACTGGGGCTGATACTCCTTCTCATTTTCTTGGTTTCCTCTCTGGTTAGGGGGCCGTAACCGAATTGCGAAGTTTAAATTGAAGATCGAGAACCTAGAATAGCCTTCTAAACCAAAACACACCTTAAGTTTGCCGCATTAAAATGTTCTACGCTGAGGAATCGCGCGTAAACAAACGGAATTCTGCCTCTCTGATTGGTCGCTCCTCCGCGATACGTCCGCCCTGATATTCGTTCGCTCTGTTGCATCAAAAACGAGGGGTAAATAATTGATATTACACTCTAACTGAAGCAAAAGCAAATAAAAATATCAAAAATATGTCTTGAAATAACGAATAAAGTTATTTATTGAATGTGAAAAACTTTTTTTATTCCCGTAGAACATTTCTTTTCTGCATACTTAAACTGTGGTGAAGTGTAAGTGATCTGAATATTGCCAAAATAGTAAGTTTGACTGAGTCTTTTCACTGAATTCATAATTTTTTTTCACTGAGTTCATAATTTATTAATTAGCATTTTTATCTATATATTTTTTTAGCATACTTTCCTTTGTCTTCAACTCAAAAGTAATTTTTCTTTTTAAAAAAATGGAACATTAGGTATTGACATGCTAAAGATGCCAGTCTCCGTCTGTCTGTCCACCATTCGTGCGTAACCCCCTTCCAAGATTTGTTTTATCTGTCGGATCTTAAAAATTCTGGTTCGGTTAGAAAAGTAAGACATCAGAGACTTATATTTCATACTTTTTTCTGTTTGTCTGTATGTCTAGATTGCTACCTATCTATCGAAGAACTTCCCATTCAATTAAAATTGAAATTTAATTTTTAGTCAATTAAATTGCTGTTGCCATATCACCAATAGCATGAGAAACCTTATTTATTTAAAATTAAGATTTGGGGAGGACATTTTTTATCGACCTATTATTAAGTTTTTCGTGAAATGAATTACAATGTGATACTTCGACTTGACTGTTCAGTAAATTTTTACTAAGACAGCGGCAAAGACGATTGTTTTTTTTTCATGAAAAGTTCGTTATGTTTTATTTACACTTCTTTATACTTTTGTAATTTGGAGTTGGTTGGTTGGTTGGTATGCATGTATTTTCAGGCTTGTGTGCTTGCTCAGAGAGCCGCTTATAAACCTTCGTCAAGTAAGACAGACACAACACACACACACTCACATGCACACACATATGTGACGGATGCTGCCATCTATCACGCGCCACCACCACAATTTAGACATGTCCCTGAAGGGGAGGGAAATAGCCTCCATGAACCTGTACCCGTGGGAAACTGCGCAATGACAGCCCACAGGACTTTCAGACCCAACAGATTCAACGAGCACGTACTCCGCATAAACTCGGTGAGTTTTCAGCGACCAGGACTCGATCGCGGGACCTTCCGATCCGTAGATCGAGACACTGACCACAGGGCATCTAACAGCTCAATTTGGAGTTGTTTCATGTTTTGTTATTACTCAAACTTTCTAAAATATTGTGAGGCTATTTTAGTTTTTATAAAATTTCTTCTGTTTTTATAATTTAAGTTAATGCTTATTTTTTTTTTATCGAAAGTAAACATTTCATTGGAATTGAAATTGCGATTATCGTGCATTGAAAGTAGTTTTTTGAATATTAAATCGGACATTCTAATTGAGTTTAACATGGGTTTATGTGTTTTTACAAATTTAAAATGTTATTTCAAGTGAAACTAAAATATATTAAACCTTTTTTTTTATTTTCCAAAAATATGACAAAGCATATTTTTTATTTTCTACTTTATATTGTTCTAAGTATTCACTTTAAAAAACCTATAAAAACAAAGTTGAAATACCAAATGGAATTGTATAAAATTTCCAAAATGTTGAAGATTTAACGAAAAATTACATGCGATCACTAATGTTATTAAAAATATTACTACAAATTAAAATTTGAAAAATATTTTAAGGCTAAAAAAGTGTTATAAAAACATTAACAATATTCATTTTCTAAATGTTTACTATTTTATTATTGATTTTTTTTCTTGAATGTCTTTTACTACAAATTCACCTTAGACAAGATTTAAATTGACACAAGGTTAAAAAGTTGAATATTTTCATTATGTAGATCTTATGACTTATGACTTATGACTTTCTTGGTGGGGGGCAAGATCGCCAAGCACTGCGACTTAAAGTCTATTGTACTAAGCCCCAGAAATGACACAAGCACAAGAGACACACAAATAACAATATTTATTGACAGTCACGAACATCCATGCCTGACCGGGATTCGAACCCGACCCCAGCAGCTCCAAAGGCTAGAATCCTAACGAGTGTGCCACCGGGGCGGCTGTAGATCTTAAATTTATGTTAAACATTTTAGGAGTCTTTTGTACCTAATTTAATTAAAACAATGTTTTTAAAAACTTTTTATAATTTACACACTTTTTTCATAATGTGCTTTTTTCATCTGGAAACGTTTTTAAGATCATCTCTTTCAAAGTGAACCTGATTCTAATTTTTTTTTTAAAAGTTATTTTATTTGGAATAAATTAAATTTCAATTTTATGCTGTGAAAACAACCGCTCAATATTATATTTGCTCATTTCCTGGCCCTTCGGGAGGTTAAAACTAAACAACTAGAGACTGGGGACCGGATGTCCGAGTGGTTTGAATCACAGACAATAACGCTAGTAGTCTAAGGGCTGTAAAGGGTGCGGGAACGATCCCCGCCTTCGCCCTGGGTGTAATTCCTTCTCTGTGAAAGTAAAAAAAATTCTTTATGTGTCGGTCTTGCTTGACGGAAGGCTTATAAAGCGGATCTCTGATCAAGCACACAAGCTGGAATATATATGTACACTACTCAAAAGCTATTAGGGGAATGCGTGGTTTAAACAATTTCAACCCCCATCAATGGTACCATTTGAAATCATCAGCTTTCGATTTTTTTCTCACTAAGTAGAGCTTTTACTTATTTATTGTTAGATGGAAGAATCATGTCTTTTGAAGAATTAAAAACTGTTCGTTTGAATTAAAGGAAAATATGAAAAACATTGTAAAATAAAACTCACTCCCAAAACATTTTATGAAATAAATTGACCCTAAATTCTTCGCGTTGGCATTTTTAAATGTTAAAAACTTAATTTTAGATTTTTTTTTGCAATTAAAATGCTGAAAAATTATTGCTATAATTTATTCAATATTTATGATTCCAATTCCCCACCCCCTATTTAATTTCAGTTAAAAAAATTAAGACCCCCGCCCCCCAGCTGTATTTTACCTTTTCATTCTAGATGCACAATGAATCTATTTAATAAATTTTAGATTTTTAGAACAAAAAATAAAACTTTGGAACTAAAAAGGTTTAACCAAAGTACTCCCCTAATTCTTTTGATCTGTGTGTGTGTATCTACCCCTACTTGAAAAGTACCCCTACTTGAGACCGTTTGCTAACCCGGTGCACTTAACTTTGTGGAAAACCCCTCGAACGAAAACAAATCTGACGTCGGCATGAAAAATGCTAAAGCCAATCTAACTCCAGCTTTTGCATATCCAATTAAACTCTTTATCGGCCGGGCTTCTATTTATATATATTTCTGCGGCATTTGCCTTTTTCCTGTTTCTTGTAAAAGAAAGCGAAAAAAGAAATTTACATCGATCAACGGTTTTTTTTTTTTTACTATGATGACAACATTCTTTCCCTTCTAAATTGTGGTTTTAAAGGTAGGAAAGTGTTTTTGTTCAAGAATGTATTTTTGTTAAAATATGCTATAAAAATTTTAAAAATCACGATATGATAGGTTGAAAAATACATTAAGAAACAGTTAAGTAATTTTTTTTTAAATATTTTACCGCCATAACATCACTTCTTTTGCTATAAACTAAAGGGCATTGTAAGCATAAACTCACTCTTAAAACAAAAGAGTGAATTCCACTCCAGTTGGAGAAGTGCACTTTCGACACTGGAAAGGAGTGAATATTATTTCAGACTGAGTTAAAATCACTCGTTTGGAGTGATCCTGTCGGAGGTTTAACAAACAAAGGATCCACTCCAAAAGGAGAAGTGCATTTTCCAGACTGGAGGAGTGAAAATCAATCAGACTGACTTAAAATCGCTCGTTCGTTTTAAGAGTGTAAAAGGCATATAGGAAATGGTAGTGTTCGATTTAAGATTTTTTGTTCGAAATTTACAATATTAAAATAGTATAAAACTGATCTGTAACTATGCGGAATCAATTTATACTATGTGCGTACTTATAAGCGGGTACAAAATTGGTAATGTCTAGGTCTAGGCGATTCAACCAATATTTAGTTTAAAACTCTTTGGTGCAGTGTTAAGGTACAATACTTGTTTCTGAATGTTAGTGAAGTAATGGTTAAAGAAAACTTCCGATTTTATTTCCTAGTTCTTCACTTTCAAAAAACAGTTATTCAGAAATAATTTATTGAACTATATTTTGAAAGAAGATACAAGAAGGAAACATTGATTCTTTGCTAAAATATTTTCATTATGTGTAAACTATTTACACATAACACATGAGCGCCAAGAGTCATGTTTGTCATCTCCCTAATTTGTGGCTGTGAATATTTTTTGAATGTTATTTGTTGTATACTGTTAAAAATTTTGTGCTTGCTTTCACCATAATAATGGTTCCAAGTAGCTGCAACGGCTGTGTGGTGAAGTGTTTCACGATATTTTCGGTATTAGGTTGAACCGTTTCTCAAGTTTCTGTTTCCAAAACTTGAAAAATGGTTCGACTCGAAATATATTTCAGCTTTAGACTCCTCTTACTAAAATAAGGACATAATTATTTATAAATAATTTGTTTTCTGGTTTAAAACTGCAAAAGCATCATACAATAGAAATTAACCCAAAACTGCTTCTACCATAAATAATATGTTCTGCTAATTCGGTGAATAAACATATTAAATTTTAAAATACCTTTAACATGGCCATTCTGTCCATTCTTGCCTTAGAAATGAAAAATGGAGTAAATATGGAATTGTAGTTCAGTGAAACGAAGTGAATATCAAATAACAAAGCACAAAATATCGAATTAAAATTTATTTTCTCATGCTTTGCATGATTACAACAACTTTTAAAATATCTTTGAATCTGGTACAAAGAAGTCCAACTATCACAATGAAGATGTCATGGTATACCTCAATAACATATGATTGAAACAATCTCGCACGACGCTAAGCACATTTTTCCATATTAGTAACAAACGAGTCAAACAATTTCACACGATGGTAAGCACATTTTCTAACATTAATAACAAATGAGTCAAACAATTTCACACGATTGCACATGAAATGCAATTGAAAGAAATGTAACAACAATGTCCTATGTTACATTACTGAGTGTGAAATGCATACAAATAAAGAAATGCATTCAAATAAATACTGATAAAAACACGACTTGAGTGTTTTCATTCTGATACACTTATCGTAAAAAGTCACGAAAAATTTATAAGTCAATATCATAACTTAAAAAAATAGTTCATAATTGCACTTTATTATTTACAAAAGCAACTATTTTTTCAATAAAAATTCAACCAAAATGGTCTCGATTAAATATAATCAACAGAAAATATGCTAGAGAGGTAATGTAAAAAATATTATACTTTTATATACCTTTAAATATTAAAAAAATATTAATTTTAGTTTCTATTTCTGCGTTATCTCGATGTAATACTTCCGATAGAAATGAAATATTGTATAAGACACATTTAAAATTGACACATCAAAAAATAGATAGGTGAACATGAAATAAAGTGATAAGGAAATTTGTCAGTGCGACTAAGAAATAAAATATCACAATATTTCCTTGACTAAAGCAATGCATGTTATCTGATAAAAATACCCATCACAGCACCGTTTTTACAAAACTCTTTGATCAATCTTATCTTATGTAAAAGACGATAACAGATTAAGCTTTAGAATTTGAAGCAAATATATCCTGACTAAAAACATATTTTGAACGTTTGATATTTTATAATCCAAATGATTCATTACGTTTGGATAGTGATGTAAGAAAGTTATTTAGTTACAAAATATTTAATCATAAAAATCAATACTTACATAACTGTTAATGTGATTTCTCATTTAAGAAAGAAAACGAAACATTATTTTGAGTTATGCAAATAGTAAATAGTTTATTACAAATCTATTTTAATCGTAGCTTCATAGCTTCATTAAACTATTTCAAGAATCAATTGCATTTTATTATTTATAAAACTTTTAAGCATTTTATTAAAAATAACTTAAATTTACTAATGGATGCTTTAGTTTGAAAATATATTTATACATATTAAGCAGATTTAAATATACATTGTAAAAATATTTCTTTTAAAAAGTTATTCAGTATTTTTTTTTATAAATACCTAGAACGTTTTGCAAATCGAATCCTATTTTAAACTTAATTTTTGTGAAAATAAATCAATAATAAAATAACTCCTTGTGTTACAAACAAAATCTTTTCTCTATTAATTCATTATAAAATTGCCTAACTGTATAAAATCTTAACCTTTTGCACATTCACACTTTATTTTTAAACAAACCTCATTCCTTTTTTAAATCTAATTTTCTATAACTATTAATTTTTTAAAACTAATTTTCAATAACTTCTCTTGTCTATAAAGATAAATAAATACCGATTTCATACTGCAATTTTTTTTTTATTAATAAACGTTGATTTTGAACGATAATAATAAAATTTCATGGATATTTCCTATTTAACAAAAAATATGTACAATTATTTGGAAGGATTTTACGATATATATATTAAATTTCCTTCGCATGACTTATTCTCATTTAGTGTTAATTTACATAACATATTTAAACGAAATATTGTAGAAATTTCAGAAATATTTAGACAAGAATTAAATTATTCCTTGTAATTGTAATATAAGTTAAAACAAAACGATAATAAAACAAAAAAGACAGAAATAATTTCAACATGAATCAGATCTAAATATAAACGAGTAAACAACAACTTTTTCACATTTTAGGCATTGATTGCTGTCATGTATAATACATTCAATATAAGCATCATCTATGAAGAGTTCACCGGTAAAAGTCTATAAAAATAAGCACTCCTAAGATAAGCCTTTAAGACATTTTCTATCCAAGGAAAAAAACCTTTAAATTACCGAAAATAGGTAGAAATACTTTTTATAAATTTTAAAGAAATAAATTATGTACACTTCAAAAATAGGTGTCATAGTGCGTCGCAGCTGAATAGTTTCTTATGCAAAGAAAAGAAAATAGTAGGAGAGCGGTCTGTAGCTCAGGACTCTCCAAACTTATTCATTTGAAGCACAAAAATTATGTGTACTAAAAGTTTTTTTAATGCAGACATTTTCAAATATATAGATCAGTACATGAACATACAAGTCATTCATTCCTTTTCATTATGAATATTCATTCAAAAAAATAAATCTCGAGTATTTGGGTGTTCGCAGGACGAATAAATGAATGGTGGCCACTGGGCCGGCCAGTGGCCGGTTTGGAGACCCCTGGTTTTAACTATTTTAAGCATCTTTATGTTTGGTGCAAACGTATTCAGGAACAAAACAAAATATGTCTGACTTAGTTCCAAAACAAATTCCTTGCACAATCACATAGTCACACAAACGAAGACATAACAACAAGTCTTCGCCTAATAAGGTCGCCAAACGTCCGAATGCATAATGGAACTCGACATTGTCGACGGTGAAGAAGTGGTGATTGGAACATTCGTTTCTAAGAAAATATTTGTACTTGTCGCTGACGTTTGTTCATGGATCAATGACGAATAAGATTGCTGTTCTCGGTGCATCGGAATAGATCCAGGAAGCGAAAACGGAGAAGACAGCGAAGTGATGGCGGTCGTGACTGGCGGAGTCCTCAACTCAGAGTCCAGAATGTCCAGGCCGAATGAAGATATGTCTGTTGAAGATGGCGAGGACGAATTGGAAAGCACATTGGTGGCCATGGTTAGCGGTCCAGGAGCGAACCCTGGATCGGATTGTCCAAAGATATCCAGACAAGGCAACTGGAAGGCTGATGAAGACGTTGAGTAGCTCGATGCACCGTAAGTTGGAAGGACAGGACAAGTGGTAGCAGGTGCAGCCCTGTCCAGGACACTGGAGGACACCAGGGCTGCTGTCCCCGATTCGCTGGTGTCCATACAAATGTCTTGCTGAGTTTGCTGGCTCATGGGGAAGAAGGAAGGCTGGATATCGGTTGAGTATATTGATGTAAATGTTGATGGGAAGTTGGGCGTCAAAAGAGTTGATGTGGACGAACTTGTAGTCTGGTAAGGCAGTTTGAAGTCGCTTTGTACTGACATGCTGATGCTGATAGGGGGCGGGAGGTTCTGTTGATATGTCTTCTCACTGTAAGTGTCAAGTTTGGGGACTTTGAAGTCATGGGAGGGTTGCTTAGAGTGTGTTTGTTCGTAATACAGTCCGAGGTAATCTTCGGTCCCCAGTGGCTGAGATGTCAGAGAGGGGCTGGGACTGAACATATTAGAAGACAACCCTGCAAAAAAGAAACAATTTTAATTTTCAAATAAAAAGATTAATACTAATAAAGAATACGGTTAACCCATTTACGATGCATGGCATGAAAAATTGCAGCTGCTAATTTTATGTAAGACAAATTAAGTAACACGAGAAACGAATTAAAAAAAGAAAATTTCCAAATTAAAATTTTATATTAGGAAATGAAGGTGTTAATGGCATTCAGAAAGTCGTCATTAATGAGTTAATTTTTGTCCTAAACAGTATAGTAAGCAGTGTATTAGCAAATGTAAATTGAAACTGCATGCTTTCACCTGTTGTCTATTCTAGCAATACATTTAATTCATAAAATCTCATGCGAGGTACGTTAACATTAGTAAATCCCACATAAGTTCCTGAAGTTCAAAAATAGAGAGGTAAATTACCTGTTGATACTGATGAAGAAACAAGAGGAGCTAGTTGATCTTCCGATCGACTGGGGTACATGCTTGAAGCTACTGATGACGGAAGCAAATGCTGTGGGTACGGGGGAGTTGGCAGTGCGTGCCAGGGGATGTCTGTAAGACCAGAGGTATCCGTGGTAGAAAGCACCGAAATACCTAGAATAAGAAGAAACAAAATTTTGAATATAAATTATCAATATAAACCTTAGTTAAACTTATACTATATTATTGTAAAATTTTGAATATAAATTATCAATACAAACCTTAGTTAAACGTTAAACGTATACCATATTAAAAGAAATGTACTTGGTTTTATTTACACGAATTTATGGATATTATTTAGATATATTAACTGATATAAAAGGACAAAGAGTATCAGTTCAGTTCAGTTTCGGTAAAAAAAATATCAGGTAGTTCTGTTGAAAAGAACCATTATATTTGGAAATAGTTAAAACTAACAGGAAAAGAACATGATATGAGTAGTTCAGTTTCGTTGATAGAATATCCAGGTAGTTTTGTTGAAATAAAAACCCTGTATTTTAACTATAAGAATGAGTACTAGTTATTATATCATTTAAATATTGGTAAATCGTAGTGCCGTCCATTAGCGAATAACAAGTTTAACAAGTGATACATCTGTATACACCTATGAATGAACGCCGTTTGTTATTAAAATAAAATGAACTAAACGATTGACAAATTAAACTAAAGGATAGTCTAATAAAATGACAATGTTACTATTCCATTTAAGCGCAAGGACGAACGCTATTTTGTTATTAAAAGAAACATACAATCGTGGTGTCCATTTACTCAAATGCCACGCTTTTTTGTGGTATTCAACTCGACTTCCTGTTTATGGATCTCGTAAAACCACGCACGGTGACCAGTGAGTCACTTTACTACGAGCCCAAGATGCAATCCATGCGTCACACCAAGTGATTCAGTCGCAAAATCTTCACCCTTTTCTCGTTGTAGAGAGGATGGTCGGCGTCGATGGATCATCATAATTATCCCCAAAATACTTTAGAAGCTGGTGTGACAAAGTTGTAACTGACATTCTTGTTTAACCATATGAGGGACACAGACATATTAACCTACCACAATCTGACTATCAGGTTTTCCAACAACACAGCTAATTTTTTTTTAATTTATAGATTTTAAATTTTTACTGAATTTTAAAATTTAAAGCATGAAGGAGTGATTATTAAACATCTGCTGCAGAAATCCAACTAAAAAAAATTAGCGGAAAATTTAAATATTAAGCTTATACAGAGAAAACAGTTTTACACTTCAGCCAATTTGTGTATCCCACAGAGGGTTGATATAGGACATAATATTTTTCGGTAACTTTGTGGATAAATTTGTTAACTGGATTTGAACATATGCGAATGAAGTTATTTTGGTTTATTTATAGCATATCACACTTTAATTGACAGTTATATAAAAAGAATCAAATATCAAAGAAAAGCCTTTCTTGTACTAGAAATGTAGATTGATTTTTATGGCTCAAGGTACCAGCTTGTATGAAATATCCTGTCTTCAAACTTTCGAATTATTGATATGGGAAAGAAAATTCTCAGAAGTATTGGACCTATGATTTGGGAATTGCCCTAGAAGAACACTTCCTTATGTATGATGGAGCAATATCGTAAAAATTTTAAGATAAGTTGTGCACTGTTAAAACATTTTGTGCTCGGTTCCAATATGTTAGTTGTCAGTATTCAGATCATATTTGATATTTTAGGTATTCGGTAGAACCATTTTTTAGTTTTGGTAACGAAAATCTGAGAAATGGTTCAACTAAACATCAAAAATATGGTGAAATATTTTATCCCACAGCCGTGTTGCAGCTTCTAGGAGCCATATTTTCGTTGAAGTCAAGCTCCAAAATTTTAAGTGTAACCAGTTAGCGCCTTCAATCGAATGTTCTTTACATCTTTGTCCAACTTGAAGACATCTAGGCAGGGATATTAGATGGCTCTAACCGCATCAGAGGATGGTCTTCTTCCCTCTCCCTCGGCTTGTTTTCCAGCATCTCCACCTGTCTGTCATTTATTTTTTTTTCCTCCATCCCTTAAAAGATGTATTTCTGATTTCTGCGGTTTTGCAGCCATGCCGACAGAACGGCGGGAAAAAAACGGAAATGGCTTCCATTCGAACATTTTTCCTCGTTCATGGAGCCAAAAAGGCGTTGCTGGTACCGGTTTTTTTAGTTTCTCTTCATCATCTCTTTGATTGTTTTGAGTTATTTTTTTTTGTAGGCGTTATAATGCTCACGTGTGTGCAAAAAGGGAAAAAAAAAAGAGTAACATAATAACTTAAATGTATCCTTTCGCCGGAATCTTCAGATGATCGGAGGAAGATCGTTTGGCTATTTTCGTGGTACCACCCGGATATTGCGAGCCACCCATGAAATGGAGCTTCGACAAGCAAGGGCGAATTAAGTAGCACATGTAAAACGCTTGAAACTATGATGGATTACAAAGACATAAAAAAAAGGATTACTATATGTATGTTGGATACTTTGTAGCACATATGTAGTATGACATTGGATGTTATAGTTACTATTGTGGACATTGTACGAAAGAAAAATTTGCATGAATATAAAGATTTCCTTGTTGTTGTTGTCTCTGGCTTTATAATTCTTGATTCTTGGCTTTGTACTTTGAAGGTCAAACAAGGCCGTGCGCGTTCTACACAGCCTCAGCAATCTGTAGGCAGTTGTTGTCCGATTGAAGATCTTCGTAGGGAGAACCACTAACTTGCGGAATACTCGCCAGGAATATTTTATTGTGAAATATTTATATAACAATAAAATAAAACGATATCTTTTAAGAAAAGAATTTTTGTTTTCTCTTAGTGCCGTATTTGCAAATGCTATAAAATATTTTGTGTTTATATTTTTTTTACCCGGTTCTTTTTTTGAAAAAGTTAAAATGTCTTGCGATTAATTAATAATTTAACACGAATTCATGCATAATTTAAAAGTTCAAATATTTATGCTCAAGTCTATTTTCTTAATAAAAACTAAATTGTTATCAATATATAAAGGATCATTAAATATAGTAAAAATAATAAATTTATATAGTTGAAATAATTCAGTTTTATAATGAAGTCTTGTTTAAAACAAATACAGTTAGTCTTTAGCGCGTTAACTACTTGACCAGGTGCTCCCTGCCCTTACCAGGAAACGTGGTAAAAAGCGAGGTACTTTGTATCATCTTAAACAACCTTGAAAACTAATAAGCGGCACCTGTAAAGCGAGGCCTGACCACAACAATACCGGCGAACCACGTGCCGAAGCGCCCATGTTATGTAAAGGGGACTGGTCACAAAATGATGGTGGAAATCAATGAATAGGTCATTAATAAGTAGGATGCATGCACTGTTAAAAATGTCGTGCTAGGTTTCACCAAACAAGGTTCCTAGTTGCTTTAACGGTTGTGTGGTGGTTTCACCCCATTTTTAGAATTCAGCTGAACAATTTTTCAGGTTTTTATTTGGATGACAAAAACGAAAAAAACGAAAAAAATTGTTTTATCCGATTATCCTCACCTTCTATAAATTACAAGTGCTCCCTCGAATGGGTTAAGGTTTTCAAACTAATAACTTCTCTCCAAATGTACTCTTTAACAACGTGCTTGAATTTTGCAATTAATAGCAACTGTGCCCTGACCTATAAGTTAAAATGATTCAAGAATAGTCAGTTTTAGGGATACTTAGGCTAAAGCTACCCATTTGAAGGTACTTAAAAATAGTTGACTTCGACATCTCCTAGTTCTAAAAGCTCGGCATTTTACTTTCAACAAACCTATTTAATTACCACCTCAATCTTTCATCTATTTATCCCACACTCTAAAAAATGAATGCTCAAAAACGATGAAATGTGAATTAATTTTGACGATTCGTTTACTGACAAATGCTCCGAGTTTTCGTTTCCTCAAAGTGAGGAAATTTGAATCGTCATTTTTATGAGGATTTGAATGTCGTCTAATCCAAAGAAATATTTCGTCATCTTTGAGCATGTGAGTACAACAATGAGATCCAGTTTCCTCAAAATCAAGATACAGAATCGTCAAATCACGATCGTAAAAGTGAAGGTTTGCGTTTTCTCAAAAGTCATGTGATAGTTTGACGAAACAATCCTCAAAATTAACGAAATGAGGCTCCAGGGGTGCAGAAAATGTTTTAACTCCAAACATTTCCCCCAATCAGTTTGAAAATTTCCCAAAATTTTACCATATATTATAGACTTGCATAAATTCTGTATTACCTTAGGTATATAAAATTTTACGATATACATATATGTTAGTGTTTGTTGAACAAAAAAACAGAAATCTAAACCAAATGCTTGGTTTGAAAAGCCAAAAAAGCTGAACGAAGAGTGACAGAAAAATTTAAATTTTAACAATTATCTCAACAAGACAAGTTTTAATTATATAATACTATACAGATACTACTAAATATTATGTATTTTCAATGTCTTTATACACTTTAAGTAAATTTTTTTTATCGTGGATGTTAGTGCTTGTTGAACAGAAAAGCTGAACTTCAAACCAAATGCTTGGTTTGGAGAACCAAAAAAGCTGAACAAAGCGTGACCGATAAAATTTATATTTTAGCAATTATCACGACACAACAATTGTTAATATAATAATTATATAATACTTACTACTTAATGCATTTTTAATTTCTTTATAAATTTTAAAATCAAATAAATTTCTCTCATTTATGTTATTTTGGGGAAGGTGGTCATCATAAGTTTTGTCTGTTGGTTGTGTGTGTGAACATTTTTCGCTCTTCATTTGGTGTATTAGCATTAAGTTTTGGTAGTTTTTGACAGTTCCATAAGGCTGAAAATTTAGGCACCGGACAGGATTTTGCAAAAAAAAATCTTGACTGCCTCTTTGGGATTGAAATCCCCATCATGGTCTTTCAATGCATATCATTATTAACATGGTTCATAAATTTGTTAAGAAAACAAAATTCAAACACGTTTCCAGAAAAATTCAAGGACTAGAAATTTATTGCCAACATAAAATCTAAATATATAAAACGTGCATTAGCCCGACACTCCATTTTTTAAAAAAACTAAAACTTGTCTACAATTAGAAACCCCAGTAGGCCGAAATAGAAAAAAAAAGGTTCAAACGTTCACAAAAAGAATTTTAACTTTCAAGCTGTTCTTGTGTTCACGACTCACGGACACTTGATCATAAAAAATAATGTGGTTGTCCAAAGCCGGAGCTACAAAAGATACTCATCCGATCACGGAGAGCCACAGAACTGTCAATCATTCTGATGCAATGTGACGTCATCGGCAGATTTCGTGAAAATTACTAGGCGGCAAAATCAGTAAATTAGGAAACATTATTGGACTACAAATTTTTTTTTATCACAGTAAATGATCGTCTTCTAATGGGGGATTGCACTGGCCGTTGATCGATATTTGAAGACATCTTAATGTAATCTAATCTTAATTCATCCTCAATTTTTAATTAAAATTTGTTATCTTTATTATTAAAATCCTTTATTTAAACTAGTTATTTATCAAAATTTAAGCATAGTTTTTATCAATATAGAACTTCTAATGAGAGATAGATTGCACTGGCTGGCCGAGATTTGAAGACATCTTACTTAGTGTAATCTAATCTTAATTCATCTTCGCATTTTGATTGAAATGTTTTATCTTCATTATTAAAATCTGTTATTTTAACCTGTAGTTTATTGAAATTTAAGCTTAGTTTCACCTAATTCCGGGCACCGTAAAAATTGCGATCAACCGCGATGATATGCTGAATTTAGGATCCAAACGCGATACGCTATTTTGGTTTGTTAGAACAAAATTAAAAAGTAAATTTACGGTAAGTTTTTAAACGGAAAACGAATGGCTGGTCAGGGAATTTTGAAATACATTGTTAAAATCGAAAGTAATTGAATATTTTCCACAAAATTTCCCCAGAAGGCTAAAATTTCCCCCGATCTAGAATCGCCGGATCGGACATATTCTGCATCCCTGGAGGATTCATGAATCGTCAAAAATGAAAGTGTTACTTCTGAGAGTGCAGTCGCATTAAACACAACCCCCAATTCATTAACTCAAAAGGAAAAAGAATGTTCTGATTAAAGAAAGAAACGGAGTTCATTTGCATCTTTTTCTCCGGCCATCGACATCTGAAAATGATTCCGGAACCTGGAAGTTTCCTTCCCAGCCGCACACAGACAGAGTGCTCGGGGAAAGGCACCTGCGCGACCCACATTGACGGAATGGAAAGTTCTTGAAGAACTTGATGCAAGAACGTTGAAGGATTTCTCTTGGTGACCTGGAAAAAAAAAAGTGGCCAGAATATCTTGACCTTGCGCCTTTGGGTGTGATCGTCTGAGTCATCGTTCATATTGATATAGATTAGGATATTTTGAGGGATTGCGGATGAGCTATTGATGAATCGCAATGATGAATGGTGGAATATTTTGCTTGGTAAATGGAAATATTTTGCTGTTTTTTTCCTATGAAATGATACAAATGTTTTGATTGATACTTCTTCTATTTTCAAATAAAGTTTTGCTTTTTTTCCCGCTATAATTTTCAGTTATCAAAATTTGATTTTTTGCTTAATTTAAAAGAACTTTACCTTATTTTGAATTGGGGGTTATATTTTCTTAAAATTTTATTTAAGACAATAAGGTTTTTTACCCCTAAGAATCCTTTCAAATTGTATCCACTTAACAAAAAGTCTCTGAACAGCCATCACTTAAAAATAACTGATATCTAAATAATTCATAATATCCAAATAATATTATAAATTTTATTTAGATATCAGGTAATCTGTTTTGTGACGACTGTTAGAAATCTAAGTCAACAACAACAAAAAATAAGTGCAACCGCACTCAACTATTTCCGATATAATTGCAATTTTTATACGATCCCTAATCCGACCGCGGAGTCCTTGTGAAGGTTGGCCACTGGTGATTCAGCCCCATTGTACCTGGGTGCGTGGGCACTCGTAGAATGCTTCGCTGACCCCCACAACCCACTTTCGAACGCCGCTTGCACGCCGGATACGACATTTCTTCGCGATCCAATGAGCATTCCGCCGCCACTGGCAGGTTAAAATGTTTCAGTTGTATACCTACAGCGGCGGTGATGGCTAAACTGAATTAACCACAAAAAAAATTGGGCTATTTTTGCTCTGAAGTAATTAGTCTTGAAGTATATGCATTCTTATAAGTTAGAGTTATTAAGTGATTGCAACAATGATGTAAGTCATTAGTCTAGATACAGTCGTTTACCTGTCGACTATAATAGATTGCAATGCTGGCATATGGAATTTTCTTTCTTTGGGGTTGACCTCAAGCTCAACTATTTGTATAGTTTCGTGTGGCAAAAATTGCGGAAGGGAGATCTTGAGATTAATGAATAAAATCTGGAGCCATGACTACGACAAGCAGATTTTTCTTCACTCAAGTATTTAATAATATCATTGGTATATATTATTATCACCTTGCAAGCCAGATACGAACACTTCTTCGCGATCCAATGAGCATTCCGCCGCCACTGGCAGGTTCAACTCTTTTAGTTGCACCTACAGCGGTCGCTATACTGCTGTGGACATGCAAACCACAATAAAGAATTGCATCAGTTTTTCTATGAAATAGTTAGACATTCAGTAAACTTTCGTATAGGTTAGAGTTATAGAGAACTTGCAACAGTGGTCCAAATCATTATTTTAGATACTGCCTTTTACCTGTCCAGTATAATAGAATGCATTGCTAGAATTTAGAATCTTCGTTCTTCTGGGTTGACCTCAAGCGCAACTGTTTGTAGAGTTTCGTGTGGTAAATGATTGCGGAGGGGTGATCTTGAGATAAATCGTGAACACATTTTGGAGCCATGACTACATCCAGCAGATTTTCTTCACTCAAGTATTTATTAATATCCTTGGTATCAGCAAAAGTATCGCATTGCTCGCCGGATACGACAATTCTTCGAGTTTCAATGAGCCTTCCGAGGCCACTAGCAGGTTCAACACTTTTAGTTGTAACTACAGCGGTATAAGCTATACTGCTATGGACAGGTACACTCTTAAAACAAAAGAGTGAAATCCACTCTAGTTGGAGAAGTGCATTTTCGACACTGGAAAGGATTGAATATTAGCTCAGGCTGATTTGAAATCACTCGTTTGGAGTGATCCTGTCTTTGGTTTAACACACAAAGAATCCACTCCTTCCGGGTAAGTGCATTTTCCAGTCTGGAAGAGTGAAATTAACTCAGACTGAGTTCAAATCCACTCTCTTGTTTTAAGAGTGTAAACCACAACAAGGAATTGGACCAGTTTTGCTCTGAAATAATTAGTTTTTTAGTTTGCTTTGCTACAGGTTGGAGTTAATGAGTGCTTGCAACAATGGTCTAAGTATAGATACTGCAGTTTATTTGCAAACAGCAGTATAATAGGTTGCACTGCCTGTTTTTTAGAATTTACATTCTTTTGTGTTGATCTCAAGCTCAATTCTTCGTAGAGTTTCGAGTTGCATGGAAGGGATGGATCTTAAGATAAATCTTAAAAAAAATTTGGAACTATGACTAATGTCCAGTTTTCTTTAACTTGAGCCATCAAAATTTTATCAGTATAAACCGACGGCTTGCATGTCAGAAGCGACACTGGCTTTTGGAATTTTCATTTATTTGGGATAAATCTTGAATGAGCTATAACTACGTGCAGCAGATTTTTCTTCAACTCGAGTTATAAATAATTTCCTCAGTACGCAAAGTAGAAAAAAGAATGACGAGTTAGGGTGCTGGCTGTTTTGATGACTTTGTAATTCAACACTGGACTGTAATATAATGTTATTATGTTAAAGGTTAAAAAAATATTTTTTAGAACCACACAAAAGAGAGAGCCTATCAATCGAGACAGTATGAAAAATTCCATTCATCAATACTTTATCAATGGATTTCTTATACTTTAATATTCTGAAAATTCAAAAATGAAATTTGAATACAGATAGAAGCTATGATTCAAATTTAATTCAACATTCAATTCGCTAAACGTTAATTTTCCTTTTTGGACGTGTTCTTTTCTTTATCTGATGTACATAACAGTTATAAGCTACTTATTGTGCAACTCTAATGTGAAGTATTTTTCTTTTTAACTCTCATTCACTTCGGTTCCGATTATTATCTCAGCCATTTGTTTGGTCTTGTATTTGTGTCTTATCTCTAGAGACAAAAGAAAATTGTCATTGTTCCATCACAGTTGTTTTCCGAATGCAGACGACAGAGTTCTTCGGCATGTAGACTAATTTTTGTTATGATTATTCTGGATTGGATTCTTTCGAAATCGGGATTTTCACAGCCATAGAATTTGGTGATAGCAGGATTACTGGTTTTAGAAGCAATGTTGTAATATCGTGGGATAAAAATAAGTTATGGCCTTGACATTTAAACGAAGAGGAAGTATTCACAAGGTTTCTACTAATGTCTATTATATAGAATGGTTTCAAGGGTTAAATAGATTAAACTGGGATAAAAATATCGATTTTGTTGTTTTGCCCATTTTGAAAACTTGTTTGATGAATATGATGAAGTTGATTCCATCACATGCTCTTAGAAAACTTTCAAAATAAAATTTTAGAGTGATCACATTATTTTGTTTGCACAAATTTGAAGATAGAAGACAGAGAATCAATGATTAATTGGGTCATTAAAATATTTAAACCTCATCCAGTAGTACCGGAACACAACTTGTTGCTCTGCATTTTTAATTATAAAAAAATGTATTTTCTAAAAAATGTATGCGCCGAATAATCAGTCAGAAAGTCCCGGGTTCGATTCCCGGCATTTGGGCATGGGTATTTGTGTTATGTGTTTGTATGTACTTGTACCGAGTACACTCAATACCACCTAGATTAGAAGGCCGGCGAACTAAATGCTTGACGTCATATTAGTGGACCGATAATTAAGAAGCGACGTTGTCTAAAGATACGACGTTATTGGTCAACAAATCGAAATTGGTCAACTAGTGTGACGTTGTGTTGCTTACTTCTTTGGCCTTCTAATCTAGGTGGTATTGGTACACTGCGACATACGTGATCGTTGAATCTGTAAGTCCCGAACTAGAGCACGATGGTCTAGAGATGGGATGTTCTAGAGTTGGATGGATGGATGGATGGGAGACTAGGCCACTTGGCTGGCTTTGGGTTACCTATCAAGAGTCGATCTCGTCACTTGACCATTATTTCTAAATCCCGAAGCTCAAATGGCTGTGTTACAGCTCCCAATTGCTAGAAACAGACAGACGGAAACTACTAAATTACCCACCTTGTGTGACGTCAGACGTCGACGCGGGGGTTGAGGAGAGTTGCACGGGGTTCCATTTTTTGGGGGTGTCGAAGGAGGTGTCGCCCCAAGAGGAGTCCGAGGGCGCCGCGGTGGAACTGGGTTCCTCGTGGTAGGTGGGCTGCACCTTCGGGGAGCTGCTAGGGCTGCGGCTGCTGCGGGGGGAGAACTTGGACGCGTGGGAGAAGCCGCCGCCTGCAGGAGAGAAAAAAGTTCGTATGTCAATTTGTGTGTTGAGCAAAATGTAAAAAATCCGGGAATTTTATAGGATATCCGTGAATGTTATAGCATATTTATAGTATTGAATTTTATGGTAATATAAGTAACGGGATTTTATACTCTAGCGGGAACAATAAACATAAGCTTATTGTCCTATAATAACGGATTAAACGATACATATACTAGGATAGATTTGAATTTTTTTTAGTCCGTGCGAAGAACGGGCATTTATTTGCTAGTCACTTAATAAATCAATACATTTAAAACTCAACATGTACCCAATAAGGTAAATTCAATAACTTTGAAACCTAAAAGAGTTCAACGGCAGAAACTTTTGAAGCATGGGCAATTTTCTTGAAGACACTATTATGACGTTCGACAGGTAGTGGGAACTCACGTACTAAATTTGAAATCTATAACTATTTTAGTTCGAACTGTAGAGTGGTTTCAGTTCGAAAGATAGACATCAAAAATATTTTCTTATAACCAGAACCCGCACAAACATTCGAAAACATAAAATCTCTAATTCAGATTTTCGACTCCGTCGCAATACTCCCGTTACTTTCTGTAAATATTAGGTAATTGAAAGTAATAAGGAGCCTTGTTGAGCCAAAAATTGGTGTCAGTTAGTTGGCTACAAAATATAGCGCCCAATTTCGCCAAACTTCAAAGAAGTTATAACAAATTTAAATGGTTACGTAAAAAATGGTGTATTGTTTAGAAGACATGTCGTTTAGTTACATAATGTATTTTCAATAATTGGTTATGCGGATATTACGGCCACCTATCTGTTTTGGTTTCAAAAAAGAGTGAAATCAGATTTCATTGACCTAATTATGAAAAAAGAGACATTTAAAGTTTGACCCACTAAAAGTATTTCACAACAACAGCAAGGACGGATTTAAAAAAAGGATAAAATAAAATTAGGGATATTGTAAAAACTTATTATTTTTTTTAAGTATATCCTTGTAGGCCGATTTTAAATAGTTATTCAAATTAAATATTTTTTTTTTACCCATTAAGTGTTAAAAATAGACCAATGAAACTAGGTAAAAATTAAGAAACAAGTTATCGATCGGTTTACCAGGTTTTCATACCTGAAATAGCTCTATAATTTTTCAAAAAAAAAAAAAAAAAAAAAAAAAAACCAGAAAAAACTTTGCTTTCAGTTTTCTAAGAAGAGTAGAAATCAAACACAAAATTTTCCATGTTTGTGTTTGTCGAGTACTAGCGGGAAACGTGCTCGTTAAATCTGTAGGGTCCGAAAGTCCTGTGGGCGGTCAATATATATCAACCAATCAATCAGCATCAATGTATCAGAAATTGCCGTAACTATTGCGTGTGAAGCGGGCATCCCAGCAATGTACAAAAACACATAATTCAGAACCGGCATCACTATTTAATGTACAGGCCTGACCCTAAAGGTAGGCAATACTTCAAACGCAGCCTTCTTTAGGTACACAAAGTTCGGCATCTTCACAAAGCATTCTTCCAAGAAAAAGTAGCAATCGGAAAACGGTTTGGAGTAAAAAGCCCCTTGGCAAAGGTAAAGGGATCGAATTGATCTTCATCTCGCAAGGGATGAAATTGTATGAGTTTGTTTGAAACAACCGTTACTCTTTCATTTCGTATGTTATTGTTAAATTGTTACTTTGAAGGTTTAGTATGTTGCAAGCTGTTCCTTAAATAAATCGGAATATGAGCGTTTCAAAGATATTGCCAGATAAATTTTGCTCTTATTTTGAATACATTTTTAAATTTAATATCCATTAAATAAAAATAAATTACTCTTTAAGTATATGTTTCAATAACTGAAGTTCTCGTTTCGTTTCTTTAATAAAAAATAACAATGAAAACCTGGATTTCTAGAAAAAAAAATTACCATCTCAATGCATTCATTGCCACAGCAAAAAAGAGCGCAATAAGTGATAAACCACTGAATGATCGGATGTTTTAAGAAAATGGTAATGAGAGTGCCGATTTCTTATTATTGAATTATTTAAAAAAATGTGCGCATGAACAATACAATTACGTTCATTTTTATTTTCATTTTTTTTGAGCTCGAAATTAAAAATATTAGTTAATTTTATTAGCGTTTTTATTGGTGGAATTAAGTTAGTTTTAATCCAATTGACACGTTTCTAACTGAACACACCACCCGGAAATATAACGGGAGTGAGAGATAGAGGGCGAAACCTCAAAAGTTTCAAAAATTCGAGAAGGAAGGGGTAAAATAACATATATTGAAAAACTACATTTAACGTAACGTATACTTTAATTTTTTCTAATTAAGTACTTTAATAACAATTACTTCCCATTCCAAAAAAGAACAAACCAAAAACAACAAACATCTACTTTCTTCCGCATCTTTCCATCCCTCCTTACAACAAAGGTCGCGGACAAGGCTGCTCCAGTCATTTCCGTTGGACGCCATTCCTCGAATTCCACCATCCGCCATTTTGGGTCTCCCATCCAACCTCACCTTTCCGCTTTTGTTTTGTGTCAGGTATACAGCACGTGGGAGTGCCGTGTTGCGTCATCGGCGGATCGGGAACATTTGCATGGACGTGTTAAGTAGTTTGTGTCAGTGTGTTATTTTTTCCCCAAGGAGTAGTTAACAGAAGCTTAAGAATTTAATTGTTTCAGGGTAGTTAGTAGAATGTTTTAATAGAACTTGGCAAAATCATATAGTGTAATGCATGCGAAACAGTTTTCACATAAAAAATACAAATTATATTATAGACCAATAACAGGTGGAAGTTCTAGCAAGTTTTGTCTATTCCTCGTCAAAACTGACTTGGGCCATTGTTAAACTATTACCCTTATCGAGACCATTATCTCTTGTTAAATTTTCTGAATTAAACTTCCTTCTATGTCCTCCTGTTTGTAAATCTTTATTAAAAAAAACTTACTGCGCCTTTTGACTTAAAAAAAAAACCTCCTCAAAATTTTAAAAATCGTGCTTGAAAATTTTCAATCATTTTTTTAAAAAGTGTATTCTATTTGAGAAAGAATTTGATTTTCTATTCTATTGAAAGAAAAAAGATTACATAAAAAAATTACATATACTTTCTTATTTTAAGGAAAAAGAAAAGTTTAATTGTCCCCAAACAAGTCGCAGTTCGTGAACTTTTACTACGCTTCTGCAGTCACGTACACACCTATGGATGTTACTCCAAATACAGAGAATGAATATGAAAGGGAAGGGAACCCTCAAAAGTGGGCCAATGGTTTCAAATTCTGATGAAATTTTCAAAAATATTGCCGCTTGGTATTTGACCTAATTCATTTTTCAATACAAAAGAAATGATTTGAGCATCAATCAAACTAAAAAATGTGGTCAATTGATGTAATTCAGCGGTATTTCAGTAAAAGTAAGATAATTCAATATCAACCTACAATTTATAGTGTTAAAACCAACTTTAACAGCCTGACCAGATTGGTTTGAGAGATTAACTTTTCGACAATGAAGTCATCATTAAGTTTTCATAAATCATGTTTTAATTACGTTGTTTTTGTTTGAAAAAACTATAAACAAATGAAACAAATTATTTGCACAATTTTTATAGCTAGATAAGTTGAATAACAAACTAAACAGATACAGCCAAATTAAGAATGTTTGGTTACCCTAGCTTTATAAAAATTGTAAAAAATTAGTATAGCGAACTTAGAAATAAGTTGGTTTATCTAAAAATAAACACAACTAAGTTTCAAAACCATGGGAAAACCATGATCTCATTTAATTATAAATAACTCACGATAAAACTTTATTTAAAAAAATCATATCTAAATCGGCGAAGTTATTCAAGTAAAATACAACAAACCGAAAAAGGCGAAACCAGCGAAGTGTGAAGAAACCGATTCGCTACAGGATATTTTCCTCCCGTTGAAGAGACGGAAAATTTTAATAATACGCGGAGTGGTCAAAGATGACTCAAAATGTTTCTACTGAAAAAGAAATCACGTAATGCCGGAAACGGGTATCAGCTCAAAGGTGAAGCACCATAAACGGCTATGCAAATTGACAAGCGAAGAAAACATACTTCAGGAAAGACAAGAATGCGATTTCTTTGAATTGAATGCGATTGTTTTTTTAACGATAATTAGAAGTTGTTGAACTGTTAAATAGTGTTAGTCAGTCGCAATTTAAAACCACAGTTAAATTATGACTGTTAAATAGAATACAAAAAAAAAGTTGAGAAAAATTGCAAGGCACGATTGTAATGTTGATTACCATTAAGAGATACTTGAAAACTTAAGAACTGAGCAGGATGGTGTTTTACGCTTCCAATGCTTAAGGTAACATAAACGTTACTGATTGGAATGATTCAACCTGATTCACAAATGAAATAATAAAAATAATAATAAATAAAATAACACAAATAGTAGTAGAATAATAACGATAATCGAAAAATGTAAAGAAAGTACTAAATAAATAATAATAATAACACAAACACTACAAAAAACAAATTATTTTTAATAAAAACTTTACAATAATGAGTATATAGCTTTGAAAACCAACCACTAACTGCTTAATCATAACATAATTAACAGAAAAACATATTAATTTTTTGATTTTTGGTATATTTTTATGATACATTTTAATTAACTTAAATTTTAAATAATCTAACCTTTAAAATAATCTTAACAATTTTGTTTCGTCTCGCGATAATTTTTTAACCTTCCTTCCTTTCTTTAAACTAAACCAATAATCTAAACTTCATAAGACAAGGCAAATTTGTCACTTCCATGACTTTAATCTAATCTACAGTTGGAAAAAGGAATAAGAATTTAAAACACTTTTTTTTACAATTTGTATACTGTCCACACATAACACGATGACGCATGCAAACGGCAATACTTTAACGGGAAATTAAGACAGATGAAAAGAGTTAGTTATTCAAATCACGGATCTTTATCCACTCAAGCGCTGTTTGCACCCTTTCTATATGATAAGCAGCCATTTGATGCACAATCTCTTACTGTTTGTGACACTGAGAGACGAAAACGAGATGCATTTGAAGATAACTTTGTAGCGGTTGTAAGGATGTTGATGTAGCGAATTATGGGATAAGTTGAAGTTATTGGAAACTTGATTTATTATTAAAGAAATTTGTGAAGAACACCTTGTAAAAACAACCTCTTACTGTTTGTGACACTGAGAGATGTAAAAGAGAGATATTTGAAGATAACTTTGTAGCAGTTTAAACGTTTTAAGACCCGAGAAAAATCCTATACGTATATTCTCATATAATCTAAACATACTTTTCATACAAATATATGCTAAAAAGTATGTTTTGCAAAGAATTTTTTTAAAAACCATGTTTAATAGTTACTTAGGGACACGCCCTAAACTAAAAAAATACACATTTTTTGTACTATAAACAACAAAAAAACCCGTATGACTTATTTATAGTTAATAGATTATTTTAACATTGTTTTAAATGCAAATTGCTTTTAAAATGAACTACTAAAAGAACTTTTTGAAAAAGTTTGAAAAAAATGTAAAATAATTTTTTTAAGAACTATGTTACCGTATTGACCCTCGTTCAACTTCACTTTTTATAGAAATAAATAACTGATACTAAGCATAGGTTGAAAGATATTTGAATTTACTTCTAACGGCCCTGGTCAATTTTGAAACTAATTAACGTGTTAATTGTTTGTGAGGAGGTTTTAAAAAATGTCCCAAAATAGGGACGCCAGGTCGCAAGAGGTTAACGATGGAGAACCAGAGATGTAGCGAATAATTGTAATAGTTAAAGTTATTGGAAACCGGATTTATTAACTTTTTACGGCGATTGGCAAGACAATGTGTCACTGGAATTTAATTCTGCTTAAAATTATCTAAATAAACAAAATATAAGACAAATGAATGCGTCAATTAAATTAAGTTGAAATGGCGAAAGATATCTTTTCATATCAATTGATTTTAAAAATACGTGATCATTAACATGTTTATTATTTTCATTTTATTTTATGGGGCTTTCTAAAATAGTCAGAATATGGATCGTAGGCCAACTAAATTGAATATAAATTAAAATATAAATGAAATAATATTTAACATTTCACCACAAAGAAAGATTACGAAACTATACTCCAGATATTATATACAAAGTTATTGCAAATCGGAAAAACCTATGAAAAATGTTTCTTGAAATATAAACTCTGTACAAAATATCAGATAAGCATAAAAACAACTTATTTTTTTTGGGTATTAATTGCATTTTGAACCTTCGTATAGAGTTATTAAAAACCTTGGTGGTTGGTATTACCCAAGAAAGGCAACATCAAAATATATATTAGCCTTTACAACTCAAATTTTGATTTACAACTATTTCATTGAAGAAAATTAAGTTACCACAAGATCTAAAGCCACAAAATGTGAAGTACTCTTCAACAGGGCAATTCAATATGGGTCATTTTAGGAAAACGTATTTGAGAGTAACGAAATTTAAAAAAGAACAAAGATTTCCATGAATTCTGTCTGATAAATATATCATTCATGGTCTTTGATTAAGTTCATATATAACACGTGAAAAGGCTGGTATCCCCCTTGAAAGACTTTCATTATGTCTACAATATCTTTTTCAGCTATTCCATGAAATATATAAGTTTACCACAATTCGCGAACCCACAATAAATGAAAACACATTTATAACCAGAAGTTGAAAAGTTTCAAACTGTCTCAACTGATAACCAAATTTCACTCTGGTCTCAAAGGTATAAAGACAAGCATTGACTTGTTAGAAAAGTATAGGGGGAAAAGCTAATCTAAGTGACTCACAGCAGGTTGCTCCAGAGGAATCAATTTCATATTTTAGTATCAACACAAATTCAGATAAAAAAAGAATTACGCACAAATATTTTTTTAATAAAAAATGGTTTATATCAATCATAATTTTTTTAATTAAAGTCATACAAATCATGTTTTGGTATTGCAACTCTTTAAGTGCAATAATATTATTAATTTATAAAGATTTCCCTAAAGAAATTAAGTTTACCACAAAAATGAAGCCACAGTTAATGAAATATTCTTGACCAGTTAAGCATCAGTTACTGTCAGCACCGGAAACTACTACTGATTTCTTACTTTTTCAGACTGACCTAAAATAGCTAATCAAAGTGAATCAGAATAGGTCTCTTAATAAAATTTCCCTTTTCTTTTTAGGTAAAGCAAGCATAACAATTGCTTGAAATCTTTTTTGATGAAAAATAGTTTATATTGATCACTACTTTTCGATTAAGTTAATGCAAATCATGATTGGTTTGGTATTACCCTCGCAACGATTGCAATAATTCTACAGTGGGAGCATTGAAAAGGATTAATTTGAAGAAATTAAGTTTACCACTAACGTAAAGCCGCAATGAATTAATTATTCTTTATCAGCGTAATGTATTAAAAGTTACTGTCAGCACCGGAAACTGCTTTAGATTTCTTGTTATTTCAAATTGACCCAAAGAGTATTAGGAAAAAATTGCTTATCTAAATGACTCAGAATAGGTCGCTTAAAAGAAATTCTTTTCATATATTTTGGCATCAACACAATATAAGATAAGTAAACATAAACATTGCTTGCAAATCTTTTTTTAAAAAATAGTTTATATCAATCAAAATCTTTTGATTAAGTTCATGTTGGTTTGGTATTACCCTTGCAACCATTGCAGTTTTTTTTAATGTGACAATATTATTACAACGATTCCATTGAAAATATTAAGTTTACCACAAACCTGAAGCCACAATAAATGTAATATTCTTGATCAGAGTAACGTATGAATTGAATTAACATTATTATCAGCATCGGAAACTAAACTACAACATATTTCTTGCTAACCAGCCTGACCTTCAAAAGTATATTTTAAAGTATCCAACTAAAGTAACTCAGAATAGGTCGCTTAAGAGAAATTCATTTTCTTTCAGATTAAAGTAAGCAGAAACAAATCTTTTTAATGAATTTGTTTTATATCAATCATAACCTTTTGATTAAGTCTAGAAAAATCATGGTTGGTATTACCCCCCTTGGCAAAAATTGCAACTCTTCTACTGTGATAACATTCTTGCAATGATTCCATTGAAAAAATTAAGTTTACCACAAAAGTGAAGCCGCAATAAATTAAATATTCTTGATCAGTTTTAACAGTTACTGTCACCACCGGACACTACTACAGATTTCTTTCAGACTGACCTAAAAGTATTGAATAAATATTATTAATCAAAGTGACTTAGAACAGGTCTCTTAAGAGAAATTCCTTTCCTTTCAGTTTAAAGAAAACATAAACATTGATCGAATCTTTTTTTCATGAAAAATAGTTTATATCCTCATAGATCGATTAAGTCCAGAAAAATCATGGTTGGTTTGGTATTACCCCCTTGCAACAATTGCAACTCTTCTACAGTGACAGCATTAAAAAATTATTCCTTTGAAAAAATTAAGTTTACCACAAAGGTAAAGCCACAATAAACGAAATACTATAGATAAGGGAACGGATTAAAAAAAATTACTGTCGCCACCGGAAACTGCATCAAAGCTATATACCTGACGTTTCCAACTGACCCCTAATGGCAGAAGAAAAACTCAGCATCTAATCATATGCCGAAGTCGAATCAGAATTGCTTGTTAGAAATGCCTTTCACGATTTTGTAGCAATCGCCAGAGTTCTGGGAAGCTGGGATGGTCTTCAGTAGACTGGAGCCACCCTGCCGTGAGATGAATTACTTTTGGATAAATTAAGAAGATGAGTTTGGTTCTTAGTCTGTGGTGCTGTTTCTCTTAAAAATGAAATATGTTATTTCTATCGAAGATCAATGTATTTGTACGGTACGGATATTTTTCAAGAATAAAAAGGAGTTCATCGAATATTTAACATATCAAATGAAGTTCAATTGTTTTGGCAAATACACTGCTCAAAACAATTTGGGGAGCACTTTGCGTACTTTTGTTACCTTTCAATCTCAACTTTTTAGTTTTTATTCTAAAAATCTTAAATTTGTGAAAAAGATTCATTATGCATCCAGAGTGAAATGGTAAAAAGCAATGAAAAAAATCTTAATTTGTTAAACTAAAATTTAAGGGGGAAAATTAATCATAACTTTTGAATAAATTATAACGATACCTTTTTCTAAACTTTATTTGTTAAAAATAGTTCAAAATCAATTTTTAAACATCTAAAAAATACAAGCATGAAGAATTTAGGATAAATTTATTTGCTAAATTGTTTCAGGGTGAATTTTACTTGAACATGTTTTTCATATTTTCATTTAATTAAAAAAAACAACTTAATTTATAGGTTAAAAAGACATGATTCTTCCATATAACGTGTTGTGACCAGTGTATATTGATTATTAAAAAAAACGTAAAACCAGAATAATTTTGAAATGGAATAGAGTAAATGCTTTAGAAAGTTTTTTTTAAAAAAAAAATTGCTTATTTATCCATTAAATAAACCGCGACTTCGTTGGGACAGAAATGACATTATGGAACTGATTTTTGATCAATAACTAATCCCTAACAATAGAAGTTAATAGAAAAATTTCAATTTCGGGTGTTGAATTATTATTGGTCAACAAAAGTATAGAAGAATAAAAATAGTCGAACGGAAGTACAAAATTGCATAATTAAAAGTAGGAAAAAAGATTTCTTTCTTTTTTATACTGTTGATTTTATTCTCTAATTTATATAAACTAAATTTTTGGTTTAAAAAATATCAGAAAAAGAATGTCTAATTTCAAATATTTTTACGGGTTCCGGACACAATCCCGACAGCCGAAATCCCGACAAGCCAGAATCCCGAACGCCAAAATCCCGAAAGGCCATAATCCCGACAGGGACGAAATCCCGAATGGGTCGAAATCCCGACAAGGACGAAATCCCGAATGGGTCGAAATCCCGACAAATCCATAAATTAAAGCCGTTATGCTTGATTACGGGCAATTTAATTGTTAATTTTTGCTTTAATATTTTACATTTGGGAAGAATGACTTTTCTTTTATTGCTATGTAAACATAAAAGGCTTTTGGTTTTATAAAAAGGTGTGTTTGAATCTAAAAGCATATTTGTACGGATATCCCATATATAATTAATCTTAGTATATTTAATAGTCTATTGTATATGTTATTTTTTTAGTGTTTTCGCTTCATAATTATGACTTATACATTATGTGGTGTACTCTAGATGGATATAATTTTTCTTAGAATAGGTAATGTAGCAAGTTAATGTGTTTTTTATGCTGAGTTCAAATATTTACTAAGACACGTGTGATTAAATAGTTTCCTTTGTATCATCAAAATCATGTTTTACTTAGGATTAAATAAGCAAGAAATGGAAATAAAACACCGCAAACATTGTAATTGTATTATTCAAAAGTTTGAGGGAAAAAACTATGCAAGTTATTAATGGGCACATGTAGTGTCGTCTTCAGACACGTTTGAAATTTTACAATGAATGTCGTTTACTTGTGAGTCAACAATGAGAGGTGTGTCTGTCAACAGTACAGTAGATATAGCTTTGGGGGTGAAACTAATTCACAGAATGAGATGAATGTTCAGGCTTTTGTACGTTCAGATGAAAGTCTGCTATTTAGAGTAGGGTACCCTTATCTATGCATGGAAGTATTTATAGCAACCCTAGAAAAGAGTAACTTAAACTGGTTTTTCCGCCTGTTTTGCTAGTTTTTATTTGCCCCTGATTGTTGGTCAACTATAGTAGTCCAGCAAAGTTAGATTTTTTATATATTTAAATATAAAGAAGTTATATCTTAATAACTGCACTGTTAAAAAAAATTCCTTAAATTAACGGAAAAACTACTGGCAGCAAGTTGCCGGGATTTTTCCGTTAATATCAGGATCTTCCGTTTTGGAATTTTTCCGTTATTTTCAGAAACTTCCATTTCGGAATTCTTCCGTTAATTTCAGGGTCTTCCATTTTGGAATTTCTCCGTTAATTTCAGGATCTTAAATTTCGGAATTTCTCCGTTAATTTCAGGATCTTAAATTTAGGAATTTCTCCGTTAATTTCAGGATCTTAAATTTCGGAATTTCTCCGTTAATTTCAGGATCTTCCATTTTGGAATTTCTCCGTTAATTTCAGGATTTACCGTTTTAGAAATAGTCTGTTAATTTCAGGAATTTTTATTTAGCTGTTTCTTTGTTAATTTCAGAAATTTTTATTTAGCTGTTTCTTTGTTAATTTCATGAATTTCTAATTTGCATTTCTCTCTAAATTCAGAAAACTTACATAGTATATTTTCTAGTTAATTCCAAGACATTTTTGCTTTTTTCTTGTCAATTTTGTTTCTATATACTATTTAACCATCAATCATTCTAAATATATCCATTTATATATATTGTTATAAATATTACCATAGGGAAATTTAACAGGGGAAACAGGGAAATTAAACATGCATCCTGTTTGTTATATAAAACGTAAGCAAATAATGTCTTCATACTTAAACCTTAAATCTATTCAAAACTAATACAATCTAATCCTTTAATATTTTTAAAACCATATTTGGTATATAATCTGAATAAAAAGGAAATTGTTCACATTTTTGAAATTAAAAAATTACCACTCTTCATATATTTAAAACAATTTTAATATGGCAGAAAAATGTTAATAATGTTTCCAATTTTGATAATTTTTCTGACATTTTTTATAATGTATATATTTGGTGTTGTTCTGTGGCTACACAAATGGTATTGTACTTTTCAGTAGCATATCCAGGGCAAAATCATGGGTAGGGGATAATGAGTCAGGTGTCTTAGGGGTTGAACGCCCCTTAATAGAGAGACTCTTTAAGACAGTAAAATTTTTAGTCAAAAACAATATATCAAAGTGTCTGCATTTGTACTATACATACATAAATTTGTATAGTCTCTGATAGTAAAACAACAACAACATGTTTTAGTACATGGGGACGAGAATTATCCCTCCCCCCCCTGGATACACCACCGATACAATTTAACAAGATATGAATAACAAAAGAATTACAGAATATAATCAGGTTTTATTTTTCTTTCACAATTGAAAAAGACTGATATGGTTCTCAAATTCTCAACTAATTTAAAAATTTATGCAGGAACTACAGATTTAGTTTTCTTCTTTTTCCGAACTTTTGACCCTCTTTGGAGATTTATGATAAACAAGCACCTAAAAAATAATATATTAATATATATAAATCCAATATTAAATGAACAGATCTAATGTATAGAAGCAACTGTTAATCAGGCGTAAACCAGGCAAATTCCCTTCTTAAGTCCTTCTAAAATTAAACAATTTGCCAATTTTAGGCTTTTTTTTTAGCAAGTTTTCCATAGTATGACCGCAATAATTTAATCTCAGAGTTAAAAACGCTTTTTCTCTTTTTGTGAAGAGGTGGAGGGGGCAGACAAAGCATGAATCTTACAGTACCTTTAATTAATTGATTTATAAATATATCTCAATACAGTTTTGAGAATACACTGAAAATATTTTTTTAATAGTAGAAACAAAACAGAAGTGTTCTTGAATAATGTATATCATTACTAAAAATACAATTTTATAGTAGTATTTAGTATAAAATAATAACTTTAATGCAATTTAATGGTATTTTAGTAATAAAATACAATTTTATAATTAGTATTCTAGTAAAAGCTAATAACTATTGCTTTTGAATATCACCGACATGAAGTTATAGACGGTGAGCCGAAAATGAGATATCACTTAGCAGCTATATCTAAATAAACACTAAAATAGCGTTTTGCGGACACTTGCAATTCCTAAATTTTGAATGTGTTGGAAAGTTTGCATTTAATCAGAAATTGTGTGTGCAGACTTTTCAAAACAAAGAGCATTGGCAATAGTGTATGTAACTTCTGAATCGAATCAAAATATGTGATTTGCATAGATCCGTAATCACTAATTGATTCATTAAAATCAACGAAAGTTTATTATTTTATAAAGAAAAAGTTTGCGTTATGTATACTTGCATAGTTTTTAAAATAAACCATGCTTATAGCGATAGCGTAACCGTGCTTTTCAATCAAGGTTAGGTTTTGAATTATCGTCGCACTAAAGCTACACGAGGGCTATAGCTTTTCAATCAAATTTAAATGTAATAATTTCAAGTCATTTCATTATTTTTTTTAATAATGTGCACCTGTTTGTGAACTTTGTTTATTTCATATATTTGACAGCTTTTTTAGACATTAAAATCAAATTGACTTAGTTGCGCGTGTTGGTAAACAAACGGAATTATTAATTTCTGGAGTCACCTCACGGTCAATTATAGGACTATAGATATTACAGAAACAAATAAGAAAGATACAATAACTGGATTCTATAGATAGAAAAGGAAGATAGAAAATATAAACATTAAAAAAATCTTGTTTTATTAAACGAAATGAACATACCTGTATATTTATCTTTCTTGCTTGCTTCAGATGTGGTCAAAACAAAACAACAAACAAAAAATAAGGTGGCTGAGTCGGTCGGCGGATGTGTCGAGGCTAAAAGCTGTTGGGTGCGAGGTTATATGGAGAATTTACGTTCATACGGGTCTTAAGTGAAATTCTGCAATCAGAAATACGGTGTTTTTCCGTTTTCACTTGTCAAGCGTTTAAGGAAAACGGAAACAAGCTGTGTATTTCAGACAAACCGTCCGTTTGTGACAGAAACGCAATCTTTCCGTAAATTCCCGAAAAAACTCACAGAAATATGTACGTAAAATTCAGGTTTTTTTTAACAGTGTGTCATTTTGAACGGGAATTGTCTTATTTCACTGTTAGAACGAGAGACTTAAAAATTTGGATTTAAAAATTATTATTAATTGCCTTTAATACTAGTTGTTAATTTGTTATTAAATGTTACTTGGTATATTTGTGAAAAGTAATAATTAATTTTGTTAATTGTTAAAACTTCAGGAATGGGGTAAGAGGCTTGCGTAGTTTTTAGTTTTATTAAAAAAAAAACACCTACGAGTTAGAAATTTCTTTGCACGTGTTTTTTTTTCGCAAATCTATTAATATTTTTAACTGGGAGAAATTTATTTCGGGAAGTGAAAGAATGAAAGAAATTACATTTCAAAAAATATTAATACATAATTAGCAGATTTAGTTCTCAAGAAGTTTCAATCTTACTCTGGAGTGTCATTTCAGGGAAATCCTAAAGTGAATCATGTAAATCTAATCACAAGGAACAACTAATTGAAATTTGATTCAAGCTAATTAAAATATCAAAAAATTACATATAGCTTAATACTACTAATTATTAGCAAAAATTTATTCATTATAAAAAAGAAAAATTTATTCAACTTTAGAAACTAAAATAAATGAATTTTTAATTATTACCAAATAAAAAAAAAACTTTTTTTTTTATTTATAGGGGAAATTGCCTAAAAAAAACTGTTTTTTTTTACAGTTCAAAACTGTACTTTTTACAGAAAAACTGTAATTTAAACAGGGTTACTTTTATTTTATCAGAGAAAAATTTGCTAGTTGAGTCACGTTTTTTGAGATCATCGTTATAAGATTTTTAAGTCAGGCAGTCTTGGATAGTTGACATTTTTAATTTTGCTGAAAATTACAGAATATGTTCTTTGTGGAAAACTATTAGACACGTATATTTTTGTTTTTGCAAAAAAAAAATTTAATAAAGTTTTGGGGGGTCAAAGTTGAAGATCGTCCATTTTTTGAAGAAAAATGAACAAATTTCCACAAGCCAATACTTTTTGTGCCAAGGGTTAAAAATTACAGTGACAATTTTTTCGTGTTCTACTTGTTCCATAGTACATGTTCAGACAAAAAAAATTCTGGTTGACATTTGTCACAAAGGTCCAAGGTCATTCAAAGTCATTAAATAAAATCGGAACAAATACCCATTGGTCTGTGAATTTATTTTATTTCTGCAATACATAAGGATTATTTTCCAGCTAATTTAATAACTGGTTACTCTCTGTTGGTACAAGCAGTTAAGAAGCTCGAAACTTGGGGGAAAAAACACAAACTTGTACGAAAAGTTGAGTTTTCGCGAAGTTTAGAGCCTCATTAAATAAAATCGGAACAAATACCCATTGGTCTGTGAATTAATGTTATTTCTGCAATACATAAGGATTATTTTCCAGCTAATTTAATAACTGGTTACTGTTGGTACAAGCAGTTAAGGATTTGTAAACTTTGCAGAAATCACAAACTTGTACGAAATTGTGAGTTTTTTTCAAAGTTTAGAGCCTCATTAAACAAAAGTTTATCAAATACCCATAGGTCTGTGAATTGATTTTGTTTCTACAATGCATTCGGATTATTTTCCAGCTAATTTCATACATTTCCAATGTTGGCGCAAGGAATAAATGACCTTGAAAATAGTGCAATTTTGGATTTTCGGCAATTTCAAATATTCTGCAAGTCAAATATTTCTGCAACCAAAAGTGCCACTGCACATCACTTGCTATTTTTGAGTACATCTTTTTACTACGTATTCATTGGATCAAAAACATTTTTGGTTCACGGTTGGCACAAGAAAATATTAAACTTCAAAAGTTCAGAATTTTTTTTTTTTTTCGACTGACTTTGAATGACCTTGGACCTTTGTGACAAATGTCAACCAGAAATTTTTTTATGTGAACCTGTACTATGGAACAAGTAGAACACAAAAAAATTGTCACTGTAATTTTTAACCCTTGGCACAAAAAGTATTGGCTTGCGGAAATTGGTTCGTTTTTCTTCAAAAAATGGACGATCTTCAACTTTGACCCCCCAAAACTTTATTTAAAAATTTTTTTTAGCAGAAACAAAAATATACGTGTCTAATAGTTTTCCATAAAGAACATATTCTGTAATTTTCAGCAAAATTAAAAATGTCAACTATCCAAGACTGCCTGTTTTGCCCGGTTTAAAAAAAAAACTGGCTCTTAAGCACAAATACCCAATACTAGCAATCGCGACCGAATAATTACTTTGTCGCAGACGGTTCAGTATTGGACTCACACCCAAAAGGTTAATGGATCAAAACCTCGCGTACAATAAAAGGTGTTTTCTAGTTCTAATTAAATATGTATTTATCTTAAAAATAACTTAAATCTCTAAAAGTCAATGCACTATTCAAGTCGAAAAATGGTGACGGCCATCAGGTTTACCTAAATTTCACGAGGCAAGAAGTACAGCACTGCCTAGTGTAAAAAGTGCTTCAACCTTTATAGTATTTCAAAAATGCAATTACAGTCGAACCCCGCTATATTGGACAGTTCCACTTAGGTCCAGTTTTCAAGAGGTAGTAGTAAAAAAATATGGAATAAGTACAGATGGGGACAGGGAGATGAATGACTTCATTGTACTCCAGAAGGGGTAGGGTAGGTTACACAGAAGTACAGCTGTTTGTCTTGACACGCCCCTTAGAAATACGGAATTGTGTGTGAGGTGAGGGGGACGGGGGGTGGGAATGAATGGTTTGAAAAGAAAGGGTTGTTCCTGGAACTAGGGATTGAGGATAAGCATGCTTCTTGTTTACTACGGAAAATATCTAGTGTTGGTGAAATTTGACCCGTTGTTAAAGATTGTCTTCTCGCTCGCTACTTATATATATAACTTAAAATATAGAGATACAAAGAAAAAAAATAACAAGACAGGAAAATTTGTATTCACTTTAAGCGCACTCGCATTTTCTAAGCTGTTCACTTTATCCATATAAAATAACATTAGTGAAATCGGAGTTCAGAAGAGACCACTAAAAAGGTTCATTATAGCTAGGTTCAACTGTATTTTTTAATATATATCCTTAACCATTTCAGTCCCAATAATGCCATTTGTTATCATCATTTTTCTGATCTTAATTTTTTAAAAAAATAATACGGCTGACATCTATTGGGGTTCATAAAAAATATTTTCTAATCGAAAAAAATTTGAAGAATCGAATGATGTACTTTTTATATCGTAAATGGCCATAGACGACCAGAAAAAAATTCTGAAATTATGATGCCAAATTGCTCATTGAGACTGAAAGGGTAAAATTAAGTTCTGAATGTAAAAAAGTATTGTTTCCGATTCAAAATTCTCTACACAGAAATAAAAAGAAATGTTAGGTTAGGTTTGAATTATCGTCGCACTAGAGCTACACGAGGGCTATTGGCGACGGGCGTCGTATTTCAGAACCACAGTCAGGTGACGAGCCAACACCTGAATTGGCACCCAACGCAACCGTTAAGGGCGACATCGTACGCAGCGTTAGGACTTTGAAGGATATTTAACGTGCACTCCCTTACACGGGGTATTATTCGTTGGACATTTTTGGCTGCATGGGCCATTTATAGGTCGGCAGCTATTTTGGCGATGCCCGGACCCGAACCTGGGACCTTCCGCATGCTAAGCGAGTGCTTAACCGACTGGGCTCCCCAGCCCGGCGTCGTATTTTAAAACCTCAGTCAAGCGACGAGCCAACACCTGAATAGGCACCCAACGCAACCGTTAAGGGCGACATCGTACGCAGCGTTAGGACTTTAACGGATGTTTAACGTGCATTCGCTTACACGGGGTACGGGGTATTATTTGTTGGCGATGTCTGGACCCGAACCTGGGACATTTCACATGCTAGGCGAGTGCCTAACCGACTGGGCTCCCCAGCCCCAATAAAAAGAATGCTAACAGAATACGTACCATTAGGAAGCGATATACGTTCTCCAATAACTTTTAAAAATGAATTTAGTAACGCAAAAGCATCCCGGAACTTAAAATAATCTAAATAAATCGTGAATATTTGCACTGTTAAAATATTAATATGTCATGTTGCACCCAAAACTTAGGAGTAAATTGGCTGGCTTAGAAAAAAAAATGGCTCCTTTTTTTACAATTTACTTAGATTCTGGGTATAATCTTTTGGGCTATTTTAGTTTACAAAAAAAAAAGTACATAAAAAGCAATGTTTTAAAGTACGTTAAATGTTTTCGAAAATAGTTGGAATATTTGCCACATCCATTTTCTGCATTTTGGGAAAATGTACCCCATATACGGAGCATGTTTCCCAGCTCAGCGTGCTCATTTAACCCCTCACTGCTAAAAAGTGAATTTACTTTTTTAAAAAGTAGCAAAGAAAGTAGAGGGTATAGACAACCATAACAAAAGAAGCAGTAGGATAACCATATGAGGAAGGCAATGCCATCGTATTTTCTTCAAAACAAATAAAAGTAAAAATATATAAGTATACAATCAAAAAGAAGAAAGCACGGAACCCTAGTCCCGTATCCCTTAATAATATCGATTGCAGCAATCATTACATACAAAAATGCCTACAATCAGTTTTGATTTTTTAATACTGTTATATATATTAAATTGTGTAAATTTAGTTTCATAAAATCAATAACCTTACATTTTATCCCTTTAAGTATTCATTACTAAAAATAAAAAATAAGTAGGTAAATTTCAAAACATGCATCCTACTATTTTTTGTCCTTTGCTTAAAGGAATAATCTTTTCATAAAAAATGTACGTTTGTATTCAATTTTTGAAAACTTTCGCCTCCCTTCTCCCTCCGAAAACCGCCAAATTTTTAGCCATTTATTACAGCACCCACCCCTACTGTTTGATTTACGACCACACCCCTAAACCAGGCAAGTACAGCGATAACGGCGCCAAACTAAAAGACTTACGAAAACTTAAAAGAGACGGAGCTTAAATATTAACAACAGATTGACAATTGAAGCAGAAATAAGATTGACAACATTTATTTGTATAGACAAAATTGACCCACCAAGTAGCAAAAAGAAACGAATAATTCATGTACTATAAAATTAAATAAACAGCAGACCGTACATATTACTATACGAAGCCATAATTAAAAACTCCATAAAACAAAGAAATAATTAGAAACATTTTTTTATAATATCACAATTTCAATAAATAGAAGACAGTCGATAGTATTTGTTTTTTTTTAACAACAAACAGTTTATTATTTTTATTTCATTTAAAATAAACAATCTAAATTTATTTTTTTAAAAAAAATCGAGAAATGGACAAAAAAATCTTTTTTCGGGATTTCGACCCATTCGGGATTTCGACCTAGTCGGGATTTCGACCCATTCGGGATTTTGACCCATTCGGGATTGTGGCTTGTCGGGATTTCGGCTTTCGGGATTGTGGCTTGTCGGGATTTCGGCTGTCGGGATTATGTCCCAGACCCTATTTTTACATTGCACAAAACTTCTGCTAACTAAATTTCGTAAACAAACAATGACGGTATGTCATTAGTAGAAAAATTTAGGTAGAAGTTGTACGAATGTAAAATATATATATATATATATATATATATATATATATATATATATATATATATATATATATATATATATATATATATATATATATATATATATATATATATTTATGGCATTATGCTGACAAAACTTGTCAACACATATATAGCAATCACATTTTTCCTCTACAGTATACAACAACTCAAATAAACACAAAAAATCTCCAATACACCGCCAATTACACATGCAAATCGGCGCCACGCTTCGGCGTAACATTGCACCTTCTTGCTGTAACAAGCGGTCCAAAAGCCGTTGACACAACATCTTCCAAGCGGCATTTCTTTCCTCTTACCGTCCCATTAGAGCCGCGAGAAACGATTAGCGAGGGATGGGGAGAAAAACTCACCGGTGGAGAAAGTTGCAATCGGGCGGGGAAAGGTGTCGATTTATACGGCTGTTTTTATGTAGGGTGAAATTGAGATTAACATTGGGTTGTTGATTTATTCATTGTATTTTTGAAATACTTAAAACTTTAAAATGTTTGAATGGTTTTTTTTTTCAATACTGGTTTTGCCTTTAAAATAATTTTAGATATTGGTATAATTCTTCAGATGAGATATTTAGTTCTATATTTTTCATTTATTTTTTTAATTCGAGTTAATTTGAATAATCAAAAAATTAATACATTTTTGTGTTGTAAGTTTTAATTATGATAAGCTTTAAAAGGTTAAATTTTAATTTACAACGAAGCAATTTATTATGGCGGGTAGAGAAGAAAAGAGTTTAAAACCAAATACTGCACTGAAATAATTGATTGAATACTATTTGCAAATACTAAAAAAATTATAATTTAAGATTAATTCGCTCATTACCTAACTTTTTTTTTTTAAAGAATCCTTCTTTCAAAAGTTTTATGCATTTTATTTTATTCGTATAAAATAATTTTAAAAACTATTTGCTCTAAAGAAAAAGTCTGTTCATTTCATTAACAAAACAGAAAATGAGTTTTTTAAAAAATATTATAAAGATATTATTTTATCTGTTAACAAATGCTTTAAAAACAAGTTACACATAAGAAAATATATATGTACTTTACAGCAACAAAGACAAATTGTCTTTTCTTTAAACGTTAAAAATATGCTATTTATCCGTGAGATAATATGTTTTATTTAACCCGCAGTCAAGGGACAAAAAAAGTAGTTTATATAAATACCATCTGCATGCTTCAAAGATACCGAATTAATAATAGTTGTAAAAAGAGAGTTAAGTGTAATGAAATTTAGGAAACCTCTGCACTACACATTGAGACTAATTTTCTATTTTGCAAAAAAAAATCATGTTTCATCACTCTTTCCACCGTGGGTAGGTGAGATAAGCAACCGCATGTTTGTTTCTAAAATTTGCCCCAGTCTAGCCGGCAAGCAAGGGTACAACGTGGTAAATTAAGGCATTTGTGTCTCGTAGACACGTGCTGTGTCGCCTGTTTGTCGCAATGCCAAATTAGAAGCGAAATGAAAGGTGCCAAGAAAAAAATACTACTGTGATTTTGGTTGTGTCTAGGATATAAACGCTTCGATCTGACAATTTAGCTACATTACGCTATTGATTTACGCAAACATTCTATCAACGAATTATTGATAAAACACACTCTCAGAAATAACACTTTAATTTTTGACGATTCATTAATCTTCAAGCCTCATTTCGTTAATTTTGAGGATTATTTCGTCAAACAATCACGGGACTTTTGAGTAAACGCGAATCCTCACTTTATAACGATCTTGATTTGATGATTCTGTATCTTGATTTTGAGGAGACTAAATCTCATTACTGTACTCAAATTCTCAAAAATGACGAAACATTTCTTTAGATCAGACGAAATTCGAATCCTCATAAAAATGACGAATCAAATTTCCTCAGTTTGAGGAAAGAAAGACTCGGAGCATTTGCCAGTAAACGGCATCGTCAAAACATAGGAAAATTTCGTCGTTTTTGAGTATTCCTTTCTGAGAGTGCACACACTCGCAAATATGTTAGACATATTTTCAATTAGTGAGTAGATTTCGCTAAAATGTACATGTAGTGCGATGTTAATTCAACTAAACTGAATAGGTCAGATTATGCCCTGTTAAAAAATTGGCACTTGGTTTCACAAAAAAAAAATGATTTCTAGTAGCTGCAACGACTGCGTGGTGAAATGTCTCATCGTACTTTCGATAATTGGTTAACCCCACTTCTCAGGTATTGGTTTCCAAAACCCTAAAAATGGTTCAACCGAATACCGAAAAATATGGTGAAACATTTCACCACACAGCTTTTGCAGCTACTATAAACCATATTTTTGGCGAAACCAATAACTTTTTTGTAACAGTGTAGTGCATCGCGGGAGAAAATAATTTTTCCATATTCAAATGAAAAGTTGTGTTTTCTTTGATTGTCAATGCATAATAAGAAAAAATATTACTTAAGAATATAAGAAGATCAAGTATTTATACGACTTTGAGCTCTTTTTAAGATTTTAATTTAAAAACATGTTTTTTAAGGTACATAATTTTTTTTAAGACATTTAAATGTAGTACAATTTCTTCAGAAAATCCTATGTATCCATATGAATGATAACTTTTTTGTAAACATATTCTGACAAAGTTTCAAATTATTGTCGACTTAATACTTTTATATAATTGTTTTAAAACCTTGTAAATTTCTTAAACCTCTAATACATACTGTTGCCATATGGCAACAAGAAACATAATCCACTTTATTCTATTAAAGTAGAGCTCCCTCTCGACAAATCTGTGGCTTTTTTCATCTATTACATTCCATTTTGAAGTTTTAGTTACTAATAACCCTCATAAATGACAGTAGTAAAAGTGTATTCAAATTTAAAGAGTGAATTTATGAACTGTTGTGAAATTACGTCTTTGGCAGTATTCATGGTATAATAATATTAGTACTAAATACAAATAAACTGCTTTTGAAAAAATAATTATAGTTCAAGAGGGTTATTTTAAAATATATTTAGAAATTTTCTAGTCATTCTTATTAAAATTGGATTTTTGTAGTTGGTTTTTGCCATATTGAAATTATTTAAATTCCAATGCAGTTAATTTTTTTCAATATTTTTCCCATAAAGTATGAGTATTAAAGATACAAATATATTTTTTCGGGATGAAAAAAATTCATGCATTACAGATTTAAACTAATCGCTCAAAATTAAGGTATACCTCTCTTGCCCAACTTTAGCCGGTGTCCATCTGTACAAACGAAGGAATCTTCGCCATCTTAACGTGTACTATCGTGTTTCCGGTACATCTTTTCCGAATATATATAAAAAAAAGCGCCGTGTACAAACAGACGTTAAGAAATTCACGACCTGGGTTTCGGAGAAATTCAATAACTTCGGCACAGAAAGCGAAGAAATTGAAGTGTGGCACAAGCGTCTTATACGTAAAATTGCGTAATTATATAACATGCAGGATTCGATATAAGATTCCATAAAGAAACTAAAATCATTGGTTGAATTAAAGCTCAATTAGGATTGAAGCGCAATCATTTGTTTTTAAGACATTGGATTTGATTCGAATTAAGTTGAAACTTAAAATAAATTTTTTTTTAAATGCAATTAAATAACTATACTTTAAAATGATGAATTACATATCGAACATATATTTTGAATAACATTTTTTAAAGAATTTAACGTTATTATTAATTTACAAGTTATATTTTATTCTAAAATTTTGTTCATAAAACAAAAAATTAATTGACGCTATCAAATTGTTGTTTAAGATAAAATATAACGATACCATTATTACTTGTTGTTCATAAAGTTATAGTATTGATATTAACAATTAAAATATAATAAAATATACTGTGGTAAAAATATTATAATTTTCTGTAGTCAAAAAATAAATATTTGTGCGAAAATTGCATCCGTTTTAGCTTTCACACTACGTTTGTTTATAACGTAAAAAAAGTGTAAGCTTTTATAAATGATCTGTCCATAAATGCTCACCCAATTTCATATTCCAAGCTACAAACTCTACAGACAAGTGCGATAAGTAATATAAAAAAAAAATCAGCGCACATTGAAACTAGTAATCACTGAAAATCTCATAAGCAAATTCGAATAAGCAGTGAACAGCAATTATTAAAAACAAAAACAACTGCAAAATGTGATGCTCACTTAAAAAGCATCTAGGAACTAAGGAAGGTAATTTTTAATGGAATTAAATGACTACTGCCACTTACAACAATAGAAAGAGAAAATTTATTTATATTAAATAAGCACTAAAAGAAAATTTATTTTTGTTGTTACCAGTTTGTAATGACGTCTTAATACACGTCGCAATGAGATTCTTTGACGGGTTCACATAATTTATTTTCTAAGAGGCATTGAATACAAAATACCACCGATCTGGTGGCCTAGTGGTTAAGACATTGGCCTTTGGAGCTGCTGGGTCAGGGTTCGAATCCCGGTAAAGGCATGGGTGTTTGTGCTTGTCAATAAATGTTATTTGTCTATGTGTTTGTGTCGTCCTTCTTTGTGTGTCTCCTGTGACTGTCTCTTCTGGCGAGCTGGGTAATGGGCTATAAAGCCTACATTCTCCCTTCTAGAGGGCACATTCACTGTCATTTTTGAATACAAAATACCAGTATAAAAAGCACAACTTACGCATCTTGGTACGAGGTTCCCTAGGTCCGTCGACAGTGATTTTGATGGCCTTGTTGTAGGTGGCTACTTGGGGAGGGTTGGTGGCCACGTGGATTGTCAAATTGAAGCTCTTTCCTATCAAAACAAAAAAATTATTGCAATTAATAATTTACAACGAAGACAATTTATAATTTTTACGGCAAGCAATTAACATTTATAAATCAAATAGTTAATAATATTTTCAACTAACTATAACACGCCAATATTCAAATTTGTATTCGACTTTTTTCGAAACACAAAAATTAAAATACTATTTCTTGTCTGTCTTGGAAAATAATTACAACCATATTCTAAAAAAATTAGTATTATAGTTTCCTCTTTATACGCTAAAAAATATTACATAAATAATCTATAATTATTTATATTTGATGAACATATCTACAGCAATTAAAAATTTATAAATAAGTAAATTCGTTTTAAAAACAAGCTTTGCGCATAATCACATGTCAGTTTTGTAAAATAAAAAAACCTATCTGGTAAAATTTCACAGACGCATAAATAATACATCTTAGTAAATATAATTATATTAAACTTTCCACGGATTCGAAAATGTTTAATAAATTTGCATTATAAAGTTTTTAAGAAACTAAATAGCAAAACGTATGGAGAAGAAATATAAAATGAAATTTTGTATAGCATTTAAAGTAGAGATTTTTTCATGCTTTTTATGATTCTTTTATAAAGTTTTTAAGAACTAAATAAAGAACGTATGGAGAAGAAATATTAAATGAAATTTTGTATAGCATTTAAAGTAGAGATTTGGCATGCTTTTTATGATTATTTTATAAAGTTTTTAAGAAACTAAATAACAAAACGTATGAAGAAGAAATATTAAATGAAATTTTGTACAGCATTTAAAGTAGAGATTTTTATTGGAAATAATATGAAATTATCCTTGAGGAGTATACATGTATTATGAGTACTTGCATTAACACAACTGCAAATCTAAAACATTAATGCAAGTAAAATCATTTATTTGTTTATATTTAAGTTAGTCATCATAACGGAATATAGAAATATGCTGTCGATGCCGCAGAATGGCAAAAATAATCGAGTTTCTTCTCATTAATGGTAATAGCACTTCAGGACCTGTTTACCATAACTTTTCTTTAAAACGTCATTGTAATCTTTTAGTAAAACAATGTTTATGAAATATTATACATTTCACACAGATTTTCATTGTTTTTTATTAATAATCCAGACATAAAACAAAAAAGGATAGCTTGTATTTAAAAACATGTAATGTATTACTTATTTGTTAGCTTAATTAAGTCTTTAGCAACATTTACAGTTAAAGGTAGAATTATTGCAAAATCAAGCTTCAGTTACGGTATATTAACAATATTTGAAATTCACAAATAGTTTTGGAAAAAATAATGATTTTTAATTACTAATTTAATTTAATTGTTATAACTATGAAAATTGTAAAAAGTGGAATATATATTTAAAAAACTATATATTTCGATAATTATGCTAAGAGAAAACCAGTGAAATTTTATTTATAAAGAATAAACAACAATTTTTAAATAATAATATTTAAAAAAGAAGTTTAAGTGTTATAATGAAAATTTATTTTTTTCTGAAAAAATGAATTCATGATAAATACATAACGTATTTAAGATTTCGAGTATTTTAATTTATTTTGTATTTTTGGGTAAAACATAAAAATACTTAGCAAATTTAATTAGATTTTATTAACAACACTAAAATAGCAAAATAATAATAAAGATTATTATTATTATGAATAGCACCTTAAACTTATGCTACAAAAAAGTATGGAAAGAGGAGAAATTGTGTACACTGCACCAGAAACTTCAATGAAATTATTTATAAGTTAACTAAAAGTAAAAACTATAGTTCTTAAATTTTATAAAGGGTTTAGACAACAACTAACGCATACACAATATTTAAAGAAAAAAAAGGTTGTACCAACGTTTTTTTAAAGTGAAATAAATGTTCTTTTAATTTGAGGAATTATCTTAATTGTATACTTTTAAACATTATGCTCTATTACTTTATCTTATCCTTAAAAGCATTCTAAAAGATAGTAAACGTTATTTTAATTTGATTATTTAGGTACCGTAAAGTTTTGTTTAACGTTACTCAGGCAGGGAGCAGATTTAGGATGGCAAAATCACTTATCAAATCCTTTTTATTCCTTCAATTCCTCTAGTGTATTTTTATTACTTCAACTACAATTTTTATCACAATACCTTGAAATTGCCTCTTTAACAAATTAAACAACAGTTAAACCACCAAACAAAAATACTTTTTAAAAAATCGGCATTTTTGTGGTAAAACACTTAGTTGCAGAAAAAAAAGTAAACCTGCGGTTTTGTTCAAGTTTTTAACACATTTTCTTGCCAAACCTAAAAAATTGATTTTTCTCTTTAAAAAAAAAAAAACACTATCTTTTCATATTTTTAAGTATTTTGTATTTAATAGATAGTTTATTCCTTCAAAACCTATTAATTGTCAAACAAATTTTCAAAATGTAAATTTGTGTTTCCTGCAGAGATTCTGTAAAATTTCAAAATAATAAATTTTAGAAATATCTTTTTAGTTAATGCAAATAGTAAAGAGCTTTCAAATCTAACTTCACACTTAAATTACTATAAAATTGTAGTATTTATTAAAAAATTATAAAATATGATGCATTGCAGGATAAAACTAACAATCCTTCATCAACCTAAAAATAGCACTGTTTAAGTAATTATACATTTGACTTCAGTTTTGTTTTCTGATAATTAGTTAATTATTATACGTTAAATTTTTGTTAACTATCTTACCAAAAAATTAAAAGTTTAGTTTTATGGCTGAAAAGAAAAGTAAAAAACCAGCATGATTTAAAATATGGGAGGAATAATATGATAAAACAAATTTGTTTTAAACCATTGCTTCAAAAATTAACTAACATACTACAAAAATCATAAAAATCTTTGTTAAAAGGACGAACATCTTTATCAACATCTAATACCACAGATTAACAGTTAAAACTTTAATGTTAGCTAGGTAAAATATTTATTATCCTAGAGAGGTATCAATGATGAAGACTTTTACTCATTTTCAGGTATTGTAGGTTATCTATAATTTTAAATTCAAAAATACTTTTTCCTTTACTCATTGGCAATCAATCAAACAGTAATAACATTATAAAATTAATAATTATTAAAAAATAAAATAGTTTTAAGTTTTATGATAAATAAAAAATAAAATATTTTTTATATGATATTAGAGGACAATTTATTTGAAGCAACTACTTGCAATAAATTGTAATTACATAACGAAGCTTGAAATTAGTTAAGCCTAGAACTAACATTAGACAAATATCACATAATAAAACAAAGCTACCGACCTTAACATTGAACTCTTTGAGTCACGAAAACAGGCTCCAGCACACTATTATGTCACTTTAAAATCAAGTTTCGTGAAAATTCTTTCATTTAAACAACAGCAAAAAACAGTTTTTTGAGTCAAAATAAACCTATGAAGGTCAAAACAGAGTTTTGAAAGCATAAAAGATACGAGAAATCCGTGTGAATGTCCTTGTTCACATGAAACACGAAGAAAGCAGGAAAATTTGAGAAAATAAGACGTTATAGAATTTTTTAAAAACTGAAGAAAAACACAAAATATAATCACGGTGTAGGTATACGAGATTTAGACTCGTGTTGTTTGTTTAAAAGCGTTGTAAGTAATATTTATCACAAATAGTATTTATATGTATGACATATTATAACTAACTTAAAAACCAATGTCTAAATAAAAACTACTTAATTTTATCCAAAGTTTTACTGTCGACTTATTTTACATAAGGCGGCAGGATACTTTTAAATAGGATTTTAGGCATATATTTTTAATAATTAATATTTTTTTGGCAGGATAAATTTAAGTCTTTTTTTTTAGCTGCTACACTCTTAAAACAAAAGAGTGAAATCCACTCCAGTTGGAGAAGTGCATTTTCGACACCGTAAAGGCATGCATATTAACTCAGACTGAGTTAAAATCACTCGTTTGGAGTGATCCTGTCGGAGGTTTAACACACAAAGGATCCACTCCAAAAGGAGAAGTGCATTTTCCAGTCTGGAGGAGTGAAATCCACTCAGACTGAGTTAAATTAGGAGTGTTTGTTTTAAGAGTGTAGACATTGGTTTTGAAGTTAGTTTTAGACGTAATGTATATCTCTTTGATGGATACAGATGTATAAACGTATAAAAACGTCTTTTGATTGTTATGTTTTCCAGCAACACACATAATTTCTTTAATATTTATTAATTTTAAAATTTAAAGTTTGTCAAAGAGTCGTTTTGAATAATCTTCTACAGAAATATATTGTTTTAAGTATAAGAATTTAAGTTTTCATTAAAATTTTCAAATTTTAATCACATGCAATGCAGTGAAAAAAGTTCACACTTCAGCCAATTTGCTTATCCTTCAGAGGGATTTAGACTATTCGACATGATCTTTCAAATAAAAAAGGTACTGTGTTGAGTATAGAAAAAGTTCGTAAGAATTATATAGAGTGATTATAAATAAGAAAAATTATGATAAAACACGGCTGGAACTATTTATCCCAATGATGTGAAATATGTAATCTCTCATGGTGTGTGTGATCTCTCATGGGCCAGTAAAAGTTAAGCGGCAATGTGCAATATGTAACTATACTAGACATTGTCTAAAAATCGAGATACCATCCACGGTATATTTTTAGTTTTACTCCACTAATTTCTCCATTACTCGAGAAATCCATTGATTTTTCTTAACTGGATTCTATCACCTAAATAACATGTGCAAATTCTATAAATGGTCAAATTCACATAATTATAATTGATGATTAAAAATTTTTCATAGTTGATGGGAATTTAAATGATAAAAATATTTTATATGGGACAAAAGTGACTGATTGATCTATCAAAAATTATATATTTCGATGTTAAAAGTCCACCAGTTTAATTCTTTCCAATTTCAATAGTCCTCTATTTATATCGCTTTCAATATCCAATCAATCTTAATTTTAAGTATTATTTTAAAATCCATTTTACAGCTATTCGATTGTGCCAGCTGCACACTAAGTTCAACAAAATTACTTACGAGTTTTAAAAAAATATATAAACTATAAATATCCCATTTGATATCTTCAAGTGTTAAAACGGACCTAACAAAGTTCAATTTTGTTTATTTATTATGTAAAATTATACTTTTATAATCGTGAATTGTCATTCATTTCAACAAACTCCTGTCTTAATTTTTTTTAATGTTTACATTTGTTTGACAATTTCTACGCATATAAGTTTTAAAAAATTTAATAAATGTTATCTTAATTTAGTTATTTATCCTAAATCTACACAAACTTTCAAATTATATGTTATCACCTTATCTCATCCTAAAATTAGTACTATTAATGAAAACTTATAAATTGTTTAATAAATATTACTTTAATATTTATTAATTTGGATTAATTTGATTTTTTAAGTGTTGAAACAGGCTAAACCTATTTCAATTAAATTTATTTTTAGTAATTTATATTAAATGTTTACACATTTGTTTGACAATTTTTACGCATATAATTAATTGACAAGTTAATAAACTAACCTACTTTTATGGCATTTTTAAAAAACAGTTAAAGAGCTAAATCCATGATACATTTGTAGTGAAACACTTAGTATGTCACAGAATTTTAAAAAAAATGAGAACCTTTCATTTGCGGAAAAATTAGTTTTTATCAATATCATCTGTTTATATGCTTTCAATCTCCACAATATTCTATTTTAATTCTTATTAAAAAATCATTTAGCTTCTTCAATTAAGATAGAGTGAGTTACGATTTTGTCAAAGTAACTCATGCACCTATTCAAGACGTAAAGCGAGAGGAATAGCTTTGAGAACTTAACTAAGGTACAAAAAGCAGGTGATTATGAGGGCCTGTGAAATCGGGCTGCATCTCAACAATAACAACAATGCCAGTAATAAGAAAATTGTTAGTTCTTTTGAAGGGCAATTTGAAGCCTAACCTTATCTTGGTGTCTATGATATTAAATAATTATCTCAGGCACATCTCTAGTTTAAGAAAAAGAAAACGCTTAAAGAATCAAAAATTGCGTTCAACCTCTTAAGACTCGAGCAAAATATTACACGTATATTCTTAATATAAACATACTTTTCATACAAATATATGCTAAGAAGTTTGTTTCTGCCAAGAAATTTCTAAAAAACTATGTTTAATAGTTACTTAGGGCACGCGTTAAACTAAAAAAATACACATTTTTTGTACGATATAAATGCAACAAAAAGGCGGTATTTCTTATATATAGTTAACAGATTATTTTAACATTGTTTTAAGGTAGGCGAATACCCAAAATTCTAAAATTTTTACTATTGGCTTAATCTTTTCCAAATTTGGAATAGTGATTTCAAATATAATAAACAATGCTTTTGGGGCAATTTTTTATTTAAATATAATTGATTTATTTTAAACGGTGTTTTCAACTAAAAAAAGGGGTTTGCGCCAACACTTCTAGCATAAAAAGTTTTACATTAATTTACCTGAAATTTTTTACAGATGCTATTTCAATATATATCTGTGCCATGAACCTCTAAAACCTCATGTAAATAAAGTAGTTTTTTTTTAAATGTCCAAGTGTAAGTTAATCGAAAAAATCCTTTTTTTTGTGGTTAATTTATAACATTTTTCTTAATAACTTCTTTTCTTGTAATTTGTATGTAACTCTAGAGGGTCATTGCATGCATCAGTTCAAAACGAAGAATTTAACACATAATTAATGTTTATAGGATGAAAATTCAATGTGGTAGGCTTGTTAGCGTAAACCTCTTTTTTAGTAGAAAAACACCATTTAAAATAAATAAATTATATTTAAATTTTAAAAAAATGCCTAAAAAGCATTGTTCATTATATTTGAAATCACTATACCAAATTTGGAAAAGATTAAAGCAATAGTAAATTTTTTTAGAATTTTGGGTATTCGTATTCACCTACCTTAACAGATTATTTTAACATTGTTTTAAATGCAAAATTAATTTTCGTAAAATGTTTTTCTAGGTGAATTATTTCTTACACATACACCCACACCAATCCAAAGCTATTTAATAACTATTTTTTAAAATAAAATGCCCATATAAATAAATTCCAAGAAAAATTAAAAAGAACTTTCTAATTAATTATTCATAAATATTTCATCAATTTCATAATATCGTGCTAAAAATAAGCAAAAAAATTATATTAAATAATTTTAACGGTATTAGAAGATAGCAAACATGTTGAGTCTTAGTTGAGGGCAATTTATTTACTTTACAATCTTTCATAATTATACGTATAGGGGAGCATATATCTCAATTGTTCATAAAAGAAAATACGAGTTACATAAAAATATTTTTTTTTATTGCGTACGATAAATAAGTGTTTTATAATTACTTCAGATAGTACTTATTATAAACATCGATGTTTTTAAAGTAATTTTATGCTATTAAATAATTGCCTAGGTGAGATATACAGTACTGAAAAGTCGTTTAAGTTCATCTGCTGGTTCTTCCAAGAGTCAAATGTTTTAAAGAATTTGTAAGTTGAAATTTTTTTTTGTTTAGGTACTCATTTGAAACAATTTATGCTACTGCAATGTCATTTTTTAAAAATGTGATATTAAATTATAAGAAATGTAATTATAATAACTAAAGATATATAGACTAAAATATATGACAATTTCAATTTAAAAGTCATGCGATGAAAACAAGTTTACAGTATTTTTATCCCTTGATGGTTTGAAAGATTTACATTTTCCAAAATAATAATGCCTTGAAGCTTTTTTTTGCTAAAAAGTTTTGCTTTTTTAATAAATTGTAAATCTTTTTAAAAATTACATTTTTATACATTTACGAACGAATTAATCAACAATTTAACAATCTGTGATAATTTAACTTAAAAAGTTTAATTTGTTCGCTTAAAGCAGAATACAATGCAAATTAGTACCCAACTTTATTTAAAATGGTTTGTAATAAGCCTGAATCAAATACAATTCATTTAAAACCATAGGGGACACACGTATAAAAAACTAGTCACTTGACTATCAGGTTTTCTAACAACACATTCATTTTTTTTATTTTAAATTTAAATTCTCGCATTTTAGTAGACGTTAAAATTTGAAGTATGGAAGAGTCATTTATAATTGTTTACAACAGAAGTTTTTTAAAAAAGAAATAATTTTTTTTTAACTCACGCTTAATTTGAAGTATGGAGGAGTCATTTATAATCGTTTGCAACAGATTTTTTCTTTAAAAGAAATTATATCTTTTTAACTCATGCTTAATTTGAAGTATGGAGGAGTCATTTATAATCGTTTGCAACAGATTTTTTCTTTAAAAGAAATTATATCTTTTTAACTCATGCTTAATTTGAAGTATATAGGAGTCTTTTATAATCTTCTGCAACAGCATTTTTTAAAAAAGAAATTATATATTTTAAACTCATGCTTAATTTGAATTATGGAGAAGTCATTTTTAATCGTCCGCAACATAATCTTCCTAAAAAGAAATTATATCTTTTTAACTAATGCTTAATTTGAAGTATGGAGGAGTCATTTATAATCGTCTGCAACAGAATTTAAAAAAAAAAAAGAAATTAGATCTTTTAAACTCATGCTTAATTTGAAGCATGGAGGAGTCATTTATAATCGCTTGCAACAGATTTTTTTAAAAAAGAAATTATATATTTTAAACTCATGCTGTGAAAATAAGTTTAAACTTAGCTTAGCTAAGTTAAACACCACATTTTTATATCCCTCAGAGGGAAATACGTAAACTAGTTTAAAATCATAAAATCTGAATAAGTTTTTGCTGATGCGGAAAAGAAGAAAAAATAGAATAAAACTTTCTTTTAATTTAAATGTGAGGAAAGAATCAAAGAAACCTTTATTACATTTAATAAAAAACATTTAATTTGAAAATTCCCCATTTTATATTATCATTGACAAAAAACTTTTGTAGTTTGGCAATTCACAATAGTAGCACTAAAATATGATTATTCTTTGTCATTAAATTATATAATATCAAAGAGAATAATAAATGGAAGTAGTACATTAAAAGAAATAACAATAAAAGTTTCACTAAATAAAAAAGTATGTATTGATTAATTTCCCACGCGATATTTAGCTTAAAATTTGTATTTATAATTTTGTTATTGCTCTTGTAAATTTTCTAAACAAATAACTAAAGTATGAATAATTAAAATAATATTCAGCTAATAAAATTGAATAGTGCACAAAAGCATTCAACCAAAGTTACAAATGTAAAAATAAACTCCACAATTAATTTGCAAAAAATACAATGATAATTATTCAAATATTCATTAATAATTTCTACAAATTAAAAAAATGAACTTTTACAAATTAATAAAAGAAATTCTACAAATTAATAAATAAAATCATCAAATTAATAAAGGAAATTCCACAAATGAATAAATATATTCTACAAATTAATATATACAATTCTATATATTAATAAATAAAATCTTACAATAAAACAGAAAAAGACAAGAGTATTTTTTAAAAATAAATTTTGTAAAAAATAAGAAAAAATCAATAATTTATTAAAAATTTATAAAGGGTATAATTTTAATTGGTTAGAAATAAATCGGCAATATTGTACTCCAAATATTTAAAAAAAATTCCTAATAGTTAAAAAACTAAAAATAATAATAAATTACAAATAAAAACACCAATATAACAACAAAAAACACTTACTATTCAAACAATAAAAACTTTTTAAAACATAATCATCTAAAAATAAAATATAAGCATCCCCACATAAACAAAACTAAGTCCACATCAAAGCCGCCACAAAAGAAGCGCAAGATAAAAAAAAAACGACTCACCTCTTCCGCTCCTCCCGACGAACCTCAGATCGTTAAACTTGGCCACCCCGTTCTTGAAGGCGGCCGTCGCGTTCCTCAGCTCCCCGCAGAAGTTCTCGTCGTTCCCGGCACGAACGGTCACCACAGTCCCGTCGGGAACGTCCCCTAAACACACAACCCTAAACGCGTTCGGCAGGGTCTTGTTGGAGCGCCAGTGCGAGGGCAGGGCCGTGCACACGAAGCAGGGGCTGCCCGTCTTGACGAGGTCGGCGGCGGCCGAGGGCTCGATGCCGGCCGCCAGCAGCGATTTCTCCGTCGACGGGTAGACCAGGTCGCCGCTCATGAACGAGGTTTTGCGGCGTCTCACTGGTGGCGTCTCGGCGGGCAAGTGCATCGCGAGCGAGCGGACCATCAACCGCAAGAAATGCTGCAGCCGGAAGACAGTCTTGTTGCGGTTTTGGTAGTACAAAACACACTCGTCGTTGTTGTTGTTGATGATGGCACACGTGACGATTCTTGAAACCACGCCTCTTCCGTTTTTAAATTTTTCCAGCAGACGATTTTTTTTCTTTTCGTTTAATTTCCACTTTTTATTGGGGAAAATAGAACGTTCTAACTTTGAATACACAGTCTTTTAAATTCACAATAATTCTCCAAAAAAATTCTATTATTTTTTTTAAAAAAATATAAATAATTATGGTTGATTAAGAACAAAAAACAGTTTCGTTATTCGTCACTGACCACTGCGATCACAAAACAAGCGGATCTCACGAGACGAGCTGCGAACCGGACACCGGCATCCATTGAAATGAGTTTTGGAATGGAGACATTCTGATTATAACTAAGTAGAATGCCTAAGGTAGAAAAAATTACGCAACTCCGCTGTTTCCGAGAAAAATATTGCACGCACGCTTGTTATCATCATCTTCAAAGCCGGTTCTATGAAGTTAACTCCATTAGTGCTCTTCCGCGAACTACTTCGCAGAACGGAGCGCGCACGGATACATTCTCCTTTCAACTCGCAACGGAAGCCTATTAATTTATCGAACGCCAGCCAACTGTTCTTTACCCATTAAAAAAACATTCTTTTTTCGAATTATTTCGATTGCGTAGAGCGTAATCGTCGTTTTTATCGCGGACTATTTTCCGAAACTTTCTTGTCTGACATTCTGTTGATACTCCGAGGCGCCGGAACTGACGTCACCGCTTGGCCTGTTTCCAGGACAACGGCGAACGGCTTGTTTTCCACCTTGGTGAATATCCTACGCGCTGTTCCGAGTACCACGTGGATGCGTAAATGACGCAATCTTCCGTTTCATTCATAAAAGTTGTAAGGTTTCCCCCTCTTTTTTTACTTAGCGTTCCTTCGTTGGGTGTTTTCGAATTCGTTTACGCGTTTTCCTTGATAAATACTACATCCGTGATAGTTATCTGATAGAATAAAAGATTATTGGGACCTCTTTTTTGTTGTGTTTACTTTTCAAAGGTTTGAGAAATAGTAATTGCAGGTGGAAGTTTCGCTATTAAATGTAACTTTTTTTTAATATCGAACAAATTATATCATGGGGATTTTGAAATTTCATTGTTAAGTTTAAAGTTGATATTTAAAAGAATATTGTGGAGACAAATGGGTTTTCTCCAGAAATATCAAGAATATTAAAACTAGTATTTAACCTTGACATTTTAAAATTATATATTATTCATTTTTATTTAAATTTTCTCAATATTAGTTAACTAAAGAGAAAAAGGTCATTTTGAAGTAATCCATTCAACCTGACGTTAAAAAATATTTTAATGGGTACACTAAAAGGCTATTTCTTTAGATTAATTTTTAATAAAATTAATTTTTCTCTTATTTCTAAATTCTCTATTATTTCTAAATAAGAATATGATTTTAAATTATGTGAAAAATTTATTATTTTTCAAAATAAACACAAATAGCTGCTTAAAAACGTCGTATTTTTTAATAATAGTTATTCGTTTTTACACGTGGCATCATATTTATTTAACAACCTAGTTTTAAGATATACAACTTAACTGAAAAAATATTTAAGTAGTAATATATTTATTAAGGTACAGAGTGTTTATGGTTAAATATCATATTTCCTGTTTAAAATTTGAAACTTCAGAATTACAGATAGTTAAGTGTTACTTATCAGAACGTTATGCGAATAGGAAATTTTTTTAAAAAAAAGTTAAATGACAAGCAAAACTATTTTTTTGGCAATAAGATCTTACTATTATATTGTCATGTGAAATATGTTTTTTAAAAATTTGTAAAATTAAACAAAAATTATATATTTTAATGCACAAAGATCATACTAGGAAAATAAAACTAATTTAAGTCACAATTTCCGTTACTTTGAGTTCGTATTTGTCTTACTCGGGTCATTCACAGTGGTATATCTGCTCATCAGTCTACATATTTAAAGCACCTAAGAGCCAAAAGATACGGGAGTTTCGCCGTTAGAAGACGTTTCACTTCCTGCGCCTTCAATAGAGGTATTTAAACAGGAGTATTTTTTCCTGTATATAGGTATATGGCTTTTCTTGAAAAAAATTATCAATAAAATTTGTTTTTAATGTTATTGGAATATAGATTATAGCATTACTATAGTTAAATTTTAGATTTAAACTTCTGATGGATAAGCAATTTGACTGAACCGTAAACTTGTTTTCACTTTATGAGTTAAATTTAAATTTTAACTGTTTTTTTTTATTTTTTAAATCCATATTGCTGTAGCAGAAGTTTATAACTAATTCTTCCATGTTTTAAATTCAAATACAAGTAAAATTTAAAAAAAAATCTTAAAATTTTGTGTGTTGGTGGGAAACCTTACATCAAGGAGACGCGTGTTTTCATTTTCACTGACTTGAGCTGCACAAAAATACCTTTCGGTGTATTTAAGTTTCAATATGTCTTACAATTAACGCCAAACGTAATGAGTTTAATTTGTCAGATCGTATATTGCATTAATACTAGTTTCATAAATTTTTAAGTTTTAATATTTGTGGGTTGTGTTAATATTTCTGTGTTTCATACAATTTGCTTTGATGGGTCAGTCGTCAAAAACTCAAAATATAAAGTAGTAAAACAAATGTTGTGACGTTAAACGGCGTATTTATATACAAAATATTCAGATAATCTTTTTACTACAGACATACTAGTTTCTCATTTACATTTTTTACTATCACATTAACCCACTCATTTCCTATGAATACTTTCAAAATAGAATATTAAAAAAAAAAATGAAGTTAAATGTTCGAAGAAACCCTTTTCCTTTAAACCGAATTATATGTTCTTGTTTCTTGTGAATGCGATCGTGGCAACGTCTTCCAAGGAATACCCAACGCATAGATCCCAAGGACGAACCATTGAATGTTGAAAATGTGCCAGAGAATCTGTCCGAATCAGCACGGGAAAGAGAGATAGTGAAGAAACTAGAATGAACAGTTCTTTTTCTATTAAGCTTCCGCACAAAACGTTTATAATGTAAAAAGTGGGCTGTATATAACCCTTTCAGTCCCAGTAATGCCATTTGGAGTCATCACTTTCAATATTTTTTCCAAATGTTTATGTCCCGTTATGACATCCAAGCACACATCATTCGATTCTTCACACTTCGTTATATTCATCAATATTTTACACGACTCTCAATCGAAGTCAGAACTACTATTTTTTTTAAATTTAGAAAATAGCTAACAAGCGTTTAACCTGATTTTTGAAAAGTTCACTTCAGTTCCACATATTTAAAACACAATTTGAACTACTTCGGTTAAAATAATTACCAATTTATTAACAATATAGTCAGATACCTCGAAATATATAACTTGATGCGCTTTTAGGTAATATTTATTATTTTATTTTGTTGTTTTCCACAATTAAAAATTTTTGGCATTATTTCAAAAACCATATAAAAAATTTTAATTTTTTTTTCTTATGGAACTCTTATTTTTGACCTAAAATAAGCTTATCTTGTGAATATCAGATGTTTCTGAAGTGTAGTAAATTTTTGGGACTGAAAGGGATAATCGTTCGATCCGTGTCCTTGCGTCAGTGTCCAACTTTCAGAGAACAACATAGACAAGTGGGATACGTCATAATAAAGCAATAAATCAAGCAATGCTATGTATCCAAATTTAATTTAATTGCAAAAACTTTTATTTGAGGTACATTCAAAATTTAAAAAACTAAAAATTCAATTTCCGTTAAGTTAGAGAAAGTTCAATTTTTATCCACTATTTCAATTGTTGCCACAATATATTCTGTGTGACATAAATCAGTTTGGAATGACATCGTAGTGTATTATAATAAAGTGTGCAGTTTGTAAAAAGTAATAAAAATTGTACATAGTTGAGTAGTTTCATATTCGCTTTCCTATACCATATGTAACTAATATTTATACTCAAAACAAGTGGTTACATATCATTTAGCTAAATAACCTGTTAAGAGAAATTCAATTTTTTTTAGTGCTATTATGATCATTAAAAAACACAACTGCTTGCACAACTGCTATTTAAAAAAAAGTTGTACAAATGTTTTACTCTAATGTGAAGATACCAATTCTGGATGAGACTATGTGATTTTGACTTGTTGATTGCTGTGAGACAAAACAAATTGTTTTATTATGCTTTTATATGGCGCAGTCTGATCTGTCATCGCTTCTCAAAGAAGAAGACATTTAAGGAAGTCAAGGACTTATTAATTCCTTGAGTTTGTTTGCTTTTTTGAAAGAATTTGTGTTGGTAATAGGAATACGATGTTGTCAAGCATCGATTTATATCCAGCAGGTTAACACATATTTTTCAATGATATCTGATCGATAGATGTAATTTAAAGTAAATGACATTCTTTTGAGAGTCATCAAAACGAAAAACGTCAAAATTTCTTTTTTCAAACTCAATAATTTACATTGTTATTTATTCCATGAAAATAGGAACTTCGAAAGTAGGATAGTTATACGAATTAAAAAATTATAGTATATGAAAATAAATCTATAGAGTCTAAATTATTATTAAAGTCTCAATTAAATTACTTTACTGATACAATTTTTCGAAATTACAATCAAAATATAGTCTCTTATTATTTTACTTAAATTTATGAAAAATAATTTTCTATTTTAAACTATATTCTTAGATTATATTGCTACATTTCCAAACAACTTTTACTAAGCGTTTGGTACATGTCGGCAAGTGAAAATTAGTCTTACTAGCGGCCCAGTGGCTGAGAGGTCTGACGCGCCCGCCTCATAAGCCCAAGATTGCGGGCTCGAGCCCCGGCTGAGTCGTCGGATTTTCTGGAAGGGAAAATCCTGGGCGCGCATGTCATAAGATTATGTGACATGTAAAAGATCCATGGATGGTCCATTTGGCTTGGATTCTCCCGGCAAAATTAAATCTCGGCATACTTTAACATCCACAGAGAGCTCAGATTCATTGTAATCTGTGCGTCAAAATTAGTAGCGAGAGTCGCCTAGATGGTGCCACAAAAGAATGGCTCTCAGTTCTGGGGAATATGCCGAGTCTGCAAAGGCTTGACTGCCAATATTGCAGCCCCATTATAAAAAAAAGTCTTACAATTTAAGTGTAATCTTTTATTTTTAATATTTGTATGATACTATAAGTAGTCTCAGAATCAATTTCATTGAAACTTTAAAGAATAAGCTTTAATAAAAAAAACAACCGCTAAGCTTTGCAGCTGCACTAAGTGTTTAGTTTTAGTTGCTGAGTAATTCAATTAATAATACAAAAGCCTTTGTCTTATTATAGACCGCTTCTTTTCAAACTTTTTCGTCTTTGCTTTCACATTACTTAGAAATTAAACTTAGAGAACGTGGGAACGAAAATTAATACTCTTAGAATCAACTAGCTATTCATTTTGATTTAAAAACAGCAATTTAGAAGTGACTTATAGTATTTCTAAAAGAATAATTGTGAATGTTGTATAAATTGAGTTTAGATTGCTTTTTTTTTGTGTTCCATTGCTTTTGCAGCAAGTCAATTGAATTATTGTTGTTTAATGACTAAAAAAATTTCTTATTATGCATAAAATTGCACCAATCAGTTGTTAATTACGGAATTTAATTATATATTTATAATTTCGAAATTCTTTTCTTAATCTTGAAATTGACTAATTTTTGATTAAACTTTTTGTGCACGGTTGTATTTAGTTTTTATTTCGAAACCTATTTTTTTTACATTTATTGATTTTTAGTTTGTTTTTTTAAGTAGTTTTTGAAACTAGCATTGTTAGTGTTGACAAAAAATTTATGTATATGATGTTACACGTTTTTTTTAGTGAATTACATTATAGAAGTGTTTGCAGTTTACATTTTCATACAAAAATAAACTAATACTAATTGCTGAAAACCACTTTTATACGTTTAATTTGTACTCCAATAGTGGAAAGAAATATAAACAATTCCTCTTATTTTAATTTTTTTTTTATTTGTTTATTCTATTTACCTATAATAATGATTATTGACTAACTTTAAAGAATATTATTTTGAATACAGTGCAGTCCCGATAATCCGATTTTCCGCTTTAACCGAGCTTTGAATAGGATTTTTCCGACGACTATCGAAAAAAATTCTGAACAGAACATGATCTCACAAATCTTCAGGAAAAGAAATCGAACAATTTTTCTTACACTGCTGCCGAGAAACGCCAAAATAACATAAAACAAAAAACAATTAAAGACTCTTCAAGTGAAAGAACTACTACTTCAATGTCCTGCATATGAATTACACGTAGTCTGTATAACATTTGTACTTGTTAAAATATACACTTAGACATACAGAATTGTTTTATTTAAAATTTTTGCTTTAACCGAGTTTTTCGGTTATCCGAGTTAGTCTCGGTCCACATTAACTCGGATAATCGGGGTTCTACTGTAAAACCAAACGGAAATTACTTAGATTTGTTTTTTTATACACAAATATCTTTTTGACATCTTTCAAACTTTTTTAATTTTACAGCTAAAATTTCATTTAATCAAGGACATCCAAAAACTTTCCAACATTTATCTTTTCCCACAACTTTAATCAAAATGCTACATTCGAATTATTACAACAACAAACTTTCACCTTAACAATTTCTCCAAAGTACCTTGATCTCTTTGAGGCAACTCATTTACGACACAACAAGTTTATTAGAGGAATTCCCCCGATTCCACAACTAGAACTATTTCCGATCCACCAAACGATCATGACGTCAAACGAATCTAACCTATTTATCAAACAGCTGACCTTATTTTGATTCGTCGGACAATCAGAAAACGATTTTTCCCTCTTTTGTATTTCTTTATTAACATGTCTTTATTATTCGAGTTACTAGAATATTTCGCTCAATTTGCAATGCAAATTTAGAACGTTTGTCAAAGAGCTCCTAACCAGAAACCCAAATAAAAGGAGACGGTAAAGGAAGTTCAGGGACGAAAAAGAGGAAAGATGTTAAACAAATATCGTTTTGAGAAACAAGTTACTTGTTATTTGAGAGGAATGACATGAACTTGTTCAAGGATTTATTTCAAGTTTTTCCTTAAATTACTGGTAATAATTCGAGGCTGCCATTCTTAATGTCAGGGCTTTCCAGTCTTAAATGTAAATATTATTCAAAAATACCTTTTTTCTTTGATTCTTTGTTGGATAAAGGAACAAGTTTTTTCTTATAAAAAAAAATTATATATGTTTTGGTAATTAAGTTTTTTTTAATTTAAAAAAAAATAATTCAAACATTTTTATAAGGAGAAATTCGTTTATCCCAGCCTTGACTTTTTATTATTATTATTTTTATTTTTTGAAATAACAGTAATTAACAAGGTAGTATTCACTCCTTTGGTTCTCAATTTAGTTGTTTTTTTGTTTGGATATGTATTTAAAAAAAAAAGTAAGGATGAAGGTTATTTAATGTATTGAAAATTCTGAATTGGTTTAATGAATCGTTTTAAATTATGAAAAAAATACAATTAAGTTTTAATAAAATACTGCTCTCACTGTAAATTTTATGTTCATGAAATTTAGAAAACTACTTGTTAAAAAGAACACAAACAATTCAACCCTTCCGAATGGCAGCAGAACGGGTTGCGTGACGTTCATCATCGTCATTTCCGGGGAACCCCTTGATTGGCCGAACATGACGTCATCCCCTAGAAGTCGGACGTGACGTCGCTCTCGTAGTAGATGATTCACGATGACTCGTTTCGTTTTCTCCAGGAAGAATTTGAATTGACCGAATTCTCTATTGGATTCTCGGACACGGAATGATCCTTCTCAATTAAAATGTGAATGTCATGGACGCTTTCCGGTTGCTGCTTTAACTTATAATTATTTTTTTGTGTTGTAAAATCGTGCTTTTATTGATGCGTGGGGTTTTCCGATGAGTTGGTAAAGGGTTAAAAGGAATGAGCTAAATAGAATAGGAAACATATGATGAAGATTCGAAGAAATGCCTGCAATTCATTTTAATATAATTGTGCAATATTCTTTTTGCTCTGTTGGTTACTGTGGAATTATAAATATTATAGTATTTGTATACAGTTGTGAAAATACAAAACACTAATTTATATTCTGCAAAATCATTTAATTAAAGCAAAAAAGCATTTTCAAAACGCAACTTTTGGAAAGGTTGAATGTTCCGTAAACTATCCTAAATTAAAAATTAATAATTTTCGGAATTTCCGAGAAATGTCATGACTGATCCATCTATCGCAATAGTTTTGCTTCAATTTCTTTAAATGTGCCGACTGCAATAAATAAATTCGTCAATCAATGTAGTTAAAATAATTAATAAATTGTGTTAAAGTGTTTTTCGCTGATTTAGTTATTTTAAACTTCATTACTTACAAAAATTTTCGCATGTGAAATGACCCAATCCCAATTTCTGTTATTCATTCATCGTATAAAAACATATAGAAAAAGTAAATGTTTTCGGAGTTTCTGGATATCGAAATAAATAAATAAATAAATAAATAAATAAATAAATAAATAAATAAATAAATAAATAAATAAATAAATAAATAAATAAATAAATAAATAAATAAATAAATAAATAAATAAATAAATAAATAAATAAATAAATAAATAAATAAATAAATAAATAAATAAATAAATAAATGAATGAATGAATGAATGAATGAATGAATGAATGAATGAATGAATGAATAAATAAATAAATAAATAAATAAATAAATAAATAAATAAATAAATAAATAAATAAATAAATAAATAAATAAATAAATAAATAAATAAATAGTCGGCTCGTCACTTGACTGTGGTTCTATTGCACGACCCCGACGCCAACAGCCCTCGTGTAGCTCTACGACGATAATTCAAAAAAAAAAAAAATTGTCTGACTTTTTGGAGCTGGAAGTTAAATATTGAATTACGTGGCAGCGCCATCTAGTATTACAGATAAGGACTAAATATGCTTGATGACAAATTGATTTTGGTAAGGTATGATAGTTGATACACCTATTTCTGCAGACTTCTTTTGAAGAACATTAATTTTTTATAAAATATTTATAATTTATTAAAATGCATTAAACCTAGATTTAGAGAAATCAAATGTTGTATTCAGATAAATATCTGTTTTTAAGTTTTTATATTTTTGGGATATAATATTTGTTTCGCTGTTTTCCTTTATCAGTGCAAGCACATTCGCATATTTTTTGATATGGTAATTCCTCTTTTAGCACGAAATACAATTGCAATCCAAGAAATATCACAAATAAAAATAAAATGTGCAAATATTTTTAAAATTTAAATACACTGAAAAAAAAGTTGACTTTTCCCATATATGAGTAAATCTATGTTTTCAATTTGGGATGAAACATTTTGTGATAAATATGACTTCTCACTGCTTTCAATTATGAAATACTCGGCGTACTCAGTGTCATACAAAATTACTTTTGTTTCGCTAAATATAGTACGCTTCGACATGATTTACACGTAAAAGAAAAATAGACAATATTTCTTTTATAAGTGCTCATAAATTTACGAGATCGAAAAGTATTTTCGAAAAGTAATTACGACCTAATATAAATATATAATATAAGCACTTAAGACAACAGTTATAATCTCATAAGTATATACCTAAAATCTAGTGATCGCAGCATTAAACAAATAACTAACTCATGACGGCAGTCATGGTCATGATGGCGTTAGTGTACGTCATGTGTAAATTAACAGTTTTTTTTTCTATAAAATATTTGCAGCACAAATAATTTTACATTATATGTAAATGGACATCACAGGTTAATGGCAGCATATTTACAATCACCCTCTGTTGTAAAGTTACAGGATTTTATTCAGTTTTGAAAATGGTGTAAGTTTAAAATATCTCATAGACATTATCTTTTAAATCCATATGATATAAAGGTTCATCTTTCATCCTGTAACTGACTTCTAATATTTTAAATTAATATATTTTATTTGAACATTGAATAATTCGATTTCAATTAAGTAGGTCATAAATACTCAACCAACACAGGTCTTAATGTCAGCCCTTCCTCTACGACCTGCGTTGATATTGTTTTCATTTGAAAATCCAATTGGATAGTTATATCTAAATTCTAGGAGGAGAGCTGGCCTTTGCAGCTTCTGGGTTCGGGTTCGAATCCCGAGGATGGATGTTTATGTTTGTCAATAAATGTTGTTATTTGTCGATGTAGGGGAGAGAAGGGGAATGGCGCCACCTTAAGGGAAATTGAATTTTCATGCAGAATTGTATTGCAATTAATGCAAATTGTAATGAGCATAGCATACTACAGTTCATAACCTATCTTGTAGTGATTTTTTAAAATTTAAATCTTTAATAGAAACTGAATAAAATTGCATTTTTCTAAAGCTCGCACAGTGGCGGGATTACCCCGGTACCTGGGGTAATGCCGCCACACCACTGGGGTTATGCCACCACATCAACAAACAAAGCAAATTATCTATGAATAATTGAAAATTACATAATAAAGCAATACATATAGAACTAAAATAGGTTTAATTAACTTTGGAATGGTAAGTTGTACAGGATACAGCTCGTTTATTAACTTTCTATGTGCAACTAACTATGCAGGGTTTTTTTTTTTAAAGTTTCGTTGGTCTATTTGACCTGTTCAGTTATTCTTTTTCAGATACGTGACATTTCTAACGAAAACTAATAGGTTGTAGGGCCAATATATGAAATTTCTATTTCACGGATTATGCCGCCATCCTTTTGCATGTGGCGGCATAACTCCAGAGTGATGTGGCGGCATTACCCCAGTAAGACATAATGGCATCGACGGCTTGTTTAAAGAAAGTAGTTAGCGTAGCGTACAAACTAACGACGTAATAAAATAGCCAAATAATTACTCTTTTAAATTATATATAACTGATTTATCTAACTTAGAGATAGCAGTCACTTATCGCTTAATTTCAGAAGGCTCAAGATTAGATGAAAATCACTAAAAACCGTATTTTTCAAATAACTTTACTCCAACTCACCGCACGGCCATTAGCGTCTATACTACAAATTACTTTGTTTCCTGCTACAGGTCAGCGCTCACAGCCCCCTCCCACACACACCGATGGCGAGATACAAGGGGTGGCGGCATTACCCGAGGTGGCGGGATTCCCCTGCTCTCCCCTATTTGTGCCGTCCTTTCTTTTTTTCCCTTGCCGTCCTTTCTATGCGTGTCTCTTGTGTATGTATCACTTCTGACGAGTAGTGTAACGGGTTATAAAACCTATGCCCCTTCTTTCTATAGAGGGCGCATTCCAAGTTATTTTATATCCAAATTCAATATTATATATTTTATATCTTGTTATAGTAAGTAATCAAGAAAAAAAACTATACAGTGAATCAAAATTACCAGTGCAATTCATTTTATTACTTGTGAGTTCATTTGCGGTCGTTACAAATATATATTTTTTTTCCACAAAACTATATCTCTCATTTCTAAAAATATACAAGGTTAAGAAAAATCAAAGAAAATTGTAATTAAGTGCCATTTGTCATTAAGTGCATAATCTTTAATCTAAGACATCCTCATTAATTAGATTTATTTTCCTCAAATTCCCCACAAACGAAAAAAATGGCCAACAAGTCCCCAAGTTAAGAACCACAAAACTTCTACAGACAAAAAAAAATCTCAGCTTCTCATTTCACGTCCACCCCGATTCCGCATAATTTCCTCCAGAGTTTTAATTAATTCTCTCACGCCAAACCCGTAACTGCGACCGCCAACTTTACACTTCAGAGGTAAAGTGGCATAAAACCAAATACGACTACAAACTGTTAAAAAAATGGTCTTGTTTTTACTGGGGAAATGCCAGAAAGATCATATGGTATGACAACAAAAATCCGTATAGTTTGGGAAATGTATCACATTTTATTAAAAATAGTTAAAATTTAAATCTAAGCCTGATTTTCTCCGTAAATTTATCCGGAATTTTTGGTGGCATACCAGCTGACATTTTATTTTTTAAAAGTAAACAGATTTTTTACAGTAAGGACCTTTCGTTAATTTAAATTTTTTTACTAAGTATTGTTTACAAGAGGGCTCTGAGACTAGGTGTAGTTTTGTGCTTTTATGCTTTGCAGAAGAAAAAAAGAAAAAGCAAATATTTTTTTTACTTAATTTATGCAAAATAACCAATTGAACGCTAGTTTTTATGTTCATATTTTTCGCATCTCCATCAAAAGGAATTAATTTTGTGGATTTTTTTTTTATAAAATCCTAATTTTATTAAGTGCATCATAAAGAATATTAAAATAATTATGATGTGTTGAAATAATTGTCATTTTGGAAATTAAGTTTAATATTTATTAGAAATGACAACTAAAGAGCCATAAATGACATAATTCATAGATTCGGACAAAAATTGAGGATAATTCCATAAGTAGTTCTTTATGTGACCCTGACTTCTCTTTATTCCATAAGTAGTTCTTTATGTGACCCTGACTTCTCTTTATTTGATAGATTTTGAAAGAGGACGAATATTTCTTGAAGAACAATAGTTGAAATGTCGCTTACAGAGAAAAGTTGTAATGATAACTTATTTATGAAAAAACGCCTTACCTTTCTCATTTTAAATTATTATTATAAATTGTTTTTGTGGTTTTGTGTGTGTGTGTTTATAAATTTTTATATATAAATTGTTTTATTATAATTTGTTCTTTAACTTAATCTCGTATGATACATGCCCCCACGTTACTGATCTTCATGCTTTTAAGATTTCCAGAACAGCATAAATTTCTTCGTAGTTAACTCTTTGAAGTATAAGAAAATTGGCTAAAGTGTAAACTTGTTTTCACTGCATTAGTTTAAAATTTTAATTATTGACTAAAAATTTAATTTCCTTTAATTTTTTCAAATACTATTTCTATAGCAGATAATTAAAATGACTAATCAATATTTTAATATTTAGTAAAATTATAAATTTGAAAAATCTTTGTGTTGTTGGTAAACCTGATTGTCAGTGACCGATTTATACGTCTGTAACCTCCGATTTTTCTTTTTTAAAAGCAAATTAAAACAATTAAAATTACAAAAACTATTTATCACATCTTCACTATCCTTGCATAATGGAAAATGAAGTTATACCACTTTGATTCCGAAACCCTACACTTTTAAGCTACCATCTTTTCCCCCAAATAAAAAAAGTTTCTAGAAGAAAAAATCAATTCTACTAACCTTTCACACACGCAAAACTCGCGACATCTAAATTAACTCCCTGACAGCAATTTATTTTCCCGCCTTTTGCCGCTGGAACCTAACCTCGAACGCTATGAAAAAAAAGTTCGAAATTACCCTCAAACTATAAGCGGGAAGAGAGAACTCTCTGCAACTTTAATTAAAGCATTTAACACTGAACTTTTGGGCTTGAAGATTAGCCCCGGCGCACAATTATTTAAACGGTTAAAAGAGGGATCGGAGGGCCGGATAAGATAAGGGTTCTAAATGACTAAAGTCCGAAATTCGAAATTTTGTTTTGACAAAATTGGAAAAGATGTTTTGTTAATTTTTGTTTAAAAATTAAGTAATTTTAAGAAGTCAGTGATGCATGTGGCAAAATAAAAATGTATTGTTTCTACGAGAAATCTAAATGACAAAGTTTATTCTAAGTATATGACTATGACTAAGTTCTTAATGACTAAGACTAATGTCAGAAATTTGAAAAATTGTTTTGTTTATTTTTGTTTAAAAATTAAGGAATTTTAAGAAGTCAGTGATGCATGTGGCAAAATAAAAATTTACTGTTTCTACGAGAAATCTAAATGGCAAAGTTTTATATAGGCTAAGCTAGTAAGTACATGACTATGACTAAGTTCTAAATGACTAAGACTAATGTCAGAAATTTGAAAGGTTATTTTGACAAAATGGGAAACATCGTTTTGAGACCGTTGGTAAGAAAAAATTTACTATTCCTATGGACAATCAAAATATCTGGCATTCCGAGAAAAATTATTAAATAAACTGCTTTTATAAACAATCGAGTTCGTTTTAAAATTAAAAAAAAAATGAACGGCGTGAATAGATTGTGTTTTTTTTCCCGAAGAAACACTAAAATTTAGAATTTATAAATCTGAACTGTGCTTTTATGTATGAAAAGTGATTACAAGTTCTGAGAAAAATTAAAGTGTGGTTAAACACTAATTGCATGTATCAATAGTGTAATTTACAAACTTGGAACAACTGTAATTTTCAGATCGGTTTTGTGTATCTGAATCGCTATTGTTTCAATTTTGTCAGTGCTAACTTAAATAACGCTTTTAAATAAATACTTTCAAAGTTGCGTGTTTTTTCGATAAACGTATGTATATGTTTTTTTCCTTTAAACTGTCTAAATTTCCTCATTTTAAATAATATGGTAATAATATTAAACGGTGTCACGAAAAATATTTAAATAATTTTTTAAAAAAACTATCGTTTAAACTTTTGTCAAACTGATGCGGCGAATTGTAGATAAAAGTGACCGAATAAATCCTCCATTTCCTTTTGAGTTAAGTGTGTGCTATCGTTTGCAGAAATCGAAAGGGATAGGAAGTGAAGCGATCAGTAATGGACCTGGTGGCATTAATAATGCAGATGGGGCTTTCGATTTTCGGAATTGGATCGGAAGTAAAAATAGTTGGTGTAAAACATTGAAGTTTTTATGAAACGAGTTAAAAATGAATAATGGCTGACACCTTGGAATTTTTTTTACGAAAATAGATAATTTTATTATAGCATTTCGTTGATTTCTGTGTTGTATCTTTAGATTGATTGTAAGAAAAGTGACTTATAATTAAGAAGGATCGTCAGTCCCAAAGAGTTTTGGAATCACAACTTCGGCATAAATATTGGTTTGGGGTCTGGGACATAATCCCGACAGCCGAAATCCCGACAAGCCAGAATCCCGAAAGCCGAAATCCCGACAAGCCAAAATCCCGAATAGGTCAAAATCCCGAATGGGTCAGAATCCCGACTAGGTCGAAATCCCGAATGGGTCGAAATCCCGAAAATAGATTTTTTGTCCATTTCTCGATTTTTTTTTTAAATTAGATATATTGGTTTATTTTAAATGAAATATAAACTGTTTGTTGTAAAAAAAATACTATCGGCTGTCTTCTGTTTATTGAAATTGTGTATTATAAAAAAAATGTGCTGCTAATTATTTCATTGTTTTGTGGAGTTTTTAATTGTCTCTTTGTATAGTAATGTACTGTCTGGTATTTTTTTTTTATAGTACATGGATGATTCGTTTCTGGTGGTTCAATTTTGTCCATAAAAACTAAATGTTGTTAATACTTATTACTGCTTCAATTATCATTTTGTTGTGGGATAAATGTACTGGAATCAGTATTATTTAAACTCCGGTTCGTTTAAGTTTTCGTAAGTGTTTTAGTTTGGCGCCGTTATCGCTGTACTTGGCTAGTTTAGGGGTGTGGTCGTAAATTAAACAGTATCAGTAACAAATGGCTAAAAATTTGGGGGGTTTCGGATGGAGAAGGGAGGTGAAAGTTTTCCAAAATTGAGTACAAGCGTTCATTAAAAAAAATATATATACTCCTCTACGCGAACGGCCAAAAAAGAGGATGAGAAATGATGCAGGTTTTGAAATTTACCTAATTATTTTGTATTTTTAGCAATGAACACTTAAAGGGATAAAAGATAGGGTTACTGATTTTTATGGTTTGTAAGGTTATTGATTATAAGGTTATTGAATTTATTATGTTAGTTAACGTATATAATAGCAATAAAAAATCAAAATTTATTGTGTCCATTTTTTATGTATTAATTGCTGCAATCGATTGATTATTATTAGGGGAGACCTGGGAAAGTTTCTTTGATCTTAATTTTTAACTAAAATGAAAGGGGAAAAAATTGGAATAATAACTTTTTAAATAAATTGTAACACTATTTTTTAAAACTTTATTTGTAAAAAAAGGTAAATTCAATTTTTAAACATCTATTGGAATGCAGGCGTGAATAATTTAGGGTTAATTTATTTCATAAAACTTTTTGGGAGTAAATTTTATTTTACCATGTTTTTCATATTTTCATTTAATTAAAACAAACATTGTTTAATTCTTCAAAAGACACGATTCTTCCATCGAACGATAAATAAGTGCTATATCTTAACTTAGTGAGAAAAAATCTCAAGCTGATGATTATGAATCGAATCATTAGAGGTGAAAACGTTTAAACCATGCGCTCCCCTAATTGTTTTGAACAGTGTATATTAAAAAATACAGTCGAACCCCGCTGTTATGAAACTTTTTAGAGGTCCCTTCTGAACACGTTATTTATATGGATACATATAGTGAACCGCTTAGAAAATGAGAGTTCGCTTGTGAACCCAAATTTCCCATTCTTATTTCTTTCTTCGTATCGCTATATTTTAAGTTATATAAGTGGCAAGCGTGAAGATAATTTTTCACAACAGGTCAAATTTCACTAAAACTAGACCTTTTTCATAGTAAACAAGAAGCATGCTTATCTTCAGTCCCTCTAGAAGTTCCAGGAACAACCCTTTCTTTTCAAATCATTCATCTCACCCCCCTCAACTCACACACAATTCTAAGGGGCGTGTCAGCAGTACTTCTGTGTAACCAACCTACCCTACCCCTTCTGGAGTACAATGAAGCTATTCATCTTCTTGTCCCCAACTGTACATATTTCATATTCTTTACCAATACCTCTTGAAAACTTGACCCAAGTGGAACTGTTCAATACTTCGCCTTTTAACATGTACTCTTTAGTCACTCATTTCTTATGAAAGAGTTTAAACACATTTTAAATTAGAGAAAACAGTTTTGAAAAATAAAGGACTTCTCCAAGGAAAAAAAGCCATCAGAATGAAGATGGAGCCAGTCAATTAAATATATGTAAAGATTTGTCCGTTATACAAATACACAGTTTCCAATACACGGATCCTTCGGAATTCGGCTATTCCGAAATGTTCGACATTTTTTAATAATTTCAAAAATTAATCAATTTAATTGTAATTTTCTTAAATATTTTTTTATATAAATTCGATTTATTTATTCAATATTAAAGATGGGCAAAACAATTATTATAATTTTCATTTAGAAGCCTTATATCGTACAAAAAAATTTCAGCAAAGTTGGCTGTAGTGAACCATGGGATATAATGAACCAAGTGTTGGTTACGTTGAAGTTTAACTATAGCGGGGTTCGACTGTAATTGCATTTTTGGAACGTTATAAAGGCTGAAGCACGTTTTATACAAGGCATTGCTGGATTTCTCTTGACTCGTGACATTTTGGTAAACCTGGCCGTCGCCATTTTTCGACTTTAATATTTCATTGACTTTTAGAGATTTAAGTTATTTTTAAGACAAATACATATTTATTTAGTACGAGAAACCCTCTTCTAGTGTACTCGATGATAAAACTGTAAGTTAAATGGAAAATGGAAGGACGCTTAATTTAGGTGTGAATGTAAGCATACAAAAATTACTCAATGTTGAAAAAATCATAAAAACAGCTCTAACAAAATAATTACATGATCAACTGCACAAAAATTCTTTTGAGTGAAATAGACAGCGTATCTTCGAAAACGAAGCAGACCGTTCCCTTCCACCCCCCCCCCCCTCCCTCAAATAATTTATTTCCAACTCGAGGCATGGTGGAAAACTTACCCCATGGGAAAACCAGCCCCGGTCCCCCCCCCCCCCCCTATTTCGTAAAAGGTAAAAAAAAAAAGACTTAAAAATGGCTATTAAGCTATCCCATAAGTTAAACATTTAAATTTACTTTATTAATTGAATAAAATTATTTGGTAATTTATCATTTATTGATAACAAGCAAATATGTGGGTTTTTTGCTAATAATTAGTAGTAATAATTATTTTCCTTAGCTATATGTTTTAAATTTTATATTTCTTGATGGGCTATTAATTAATTTACATTATATTTTAATTAGTTGATCCTTAGTGATTAGACTTATATGATTCTCTTTTAATATCTAGGATTTCCCTGAAAGGACACTCCAGAGTAAGATTTAAGCTTTAAAAAAATATTTTTAAAAAACACAAAAGAAAGCATTCAAAAGGGGAAAAATTAATTATTCCATAAAATCTTATGCATATACAAACTACAATTTATTGTAAAAACATCAATCTTGAGAACTATATCTGATATTTTATCTGATTAATATTTTTTTAAGCTGTAACTTTTTTCACTTTCCGAAATAAATTTCTCTCAGTTAAAAAAATAATAATAGATTTCCGAGAACAAAACGCGTGCAAAGAAATTTCTAACTTATTGGTGCTTTTTTTTTTTAAATAAAACTAAAAGCTAGGTAAGCCTCTTACCCCATTCCGGAAGTTATAACAATTAACAAAAATAATAATTACTTTTCCCAAATTATTACAAAGTAACATTTAATAATAAATTAACAACTGTTATTTAAGGCAATTAATAATAATTCATAATATCCAAATTTTTATGTTTCTCGTTCCTAAAACAGTGGAATAGGTCAATTCCCGTTCTATGATAGTTATTAAGACATAACTTCTTTATATATAAAAATCTAACTTTGCTGGATTACTATAGTTGACCAACACCAGGGGCAAATAAAAATAACAAAACGGGTGGGAAAACCAGTTTAAGCTACGCTTTTCTAGGGTTGCTATAAATACTTCTATGCGTAGATAAAGGTATCCTGCTACTATTTACAATAACATACTTTCGTCTAAGGCCTTCATCTAAACTCACAAAAGCCTCAACATTCATCTCATTCTGTGAATTACTTTCACCCCCAAAGGTATATCTAATGTACTATTAACAGACACACCTTTCATTGTTGACAAGTAAACGACATTCATCGTAAAATTTCAAACGTGTCTGAAGGCGATACTATAGTTCCCTTCATTGACAATTGACATGTATAGGTTTTTTTTCCCTCAACTTTTAAATAATGCAATTAAAATTTTTGGTGTTTTATTTCCATTAATTGCTGATTTAATCCTAAGTAAAACGTGATTTTGACAATTCAAAAGAAACTAATTAATCACACGTGTCTTATTAAATATTTGAACTCAGCGTAAAATCCAATTAACTTACTACATAAACCTATTATAAGAAAAATTATATCAACCTAGACCACACCACATAATGAATAAGTCCGAATTATGAAACGAAAACACTAAAAAAGATAAACAATAGACTATTAAATATACTCCGATTAATTATATATGTGATTTCCTTACAAAAATGCATTTTGATTAAAACACACCTTTTTTTTTTTAACCAAAAGCATTTTATGGTTACATAGCAATAAAGGAAAAGTCACTCTTCAAATGTAAAAATATTAAAGCAAAAATTAACAATTAAATTGCCCGTAATCAAGCATAACGGCTTTAATTTATAGATTTGTCGGGATTTCGACCCATTCGGGATTTCGTCCTTGTCGGGATTTCGACCCATTCGGGATTTCGTCCTTGTCGGGATTATGGCCTTTCGGGATTATGGCTTTCGGGATTCTGGCTTGTCGGGATTTCGGCTGTCGGGATTGTGTCCGGAACCCATTGGTTTGCCCTGTTAGCCCTTTTTACCCCAGATATGGAGAATCAACATAACATCGAAATCAAACAAATTTGAAACGAAATATTATCTAGTTATTTAATTATATATTTGTGAAGTTTTAAAATGCAAAAATATACAGCAGATGGCGACACTATTTCATATTTTATCAATTAATAACTGAATAACCACATGTTATTTTTTTTTTCAATTTTGTTTCAAATTGATGTAATGATGATGACCATACCTGGTGAAAATGGGATAACATGGCAAAGCAATTTTTTTTGCAAAAGTTGTGATTTTAAAACTAATGTCTTAGCTCCATGGGACTGACAGTCCCTCTTAAATTAGATGGTTTTTTTTCTGTAAAAATTGGTTTTAAAAATGGAAAGTCATTAAATCCATATAATTTTGGAGTAACACCTATTCGTCATGTTTTCAAACAATAGATATAAGTGGAATGATAGATATTAGAAAATTACTGATAAGAAAACGTTAACTTTTAGTTACAAAAACGTTTTCAGACGAAACAAAATTTGAAAAGTAAATTTTATGCATTCTTGTAAGCCTCCCAACCCCATCTTAAAACACCTTATAAATTTATAAGGAGCAAAAACGTCTTGATTTTGAAATAACGTTGTAATTTCATACTACGTAATACTAGCGTCCGTAAATCGTGCTTCGTTTGAAAGAAGTTATGACTATATGACCTTTCTTATGACATTTCCGTAATTTAGAACTTCTAACACGACGGGGCACGGATGGCCAAGTGGTTTGAATCATTACTCTAGAAGTCTGCGCGTTGTAAAGGGTTCGGGTTCGATTCCCGCCTTCGCCCTGGGTGTATATTCCTTTCTCTGTGACAGAAACTTCTTTCTGTGTCTGTCTTACTATCATTGAGATATTTTGTAAGTTTCGATTTAACATAGAATGTTAAAATTAGAATCGATTGACAACAAACACGGAATAAGCAAATCGACAGCAAAAATATTTAGACTTATCTTAGCAAAACAATTTAGTAAAATAACTGCTTGATGAAAATGATAGTTAAATTTGCAATTAAACTAGCTTATTAAATCACTCATGCTTTATGATATTTTATATGTTTTTATTTTAACAAACAAAAGACATTTTCCCGCAGATTTGCCATCGACGCTCCGAATTTAGTATCATGCATTTTAGAAACTGTATTTTTGTATAAACTTTACTGAAATTCTAGAGAGGCTTTACACAAGGAATAAAACATGCAACCCTCTTTTCCTTTTAGTAAACACAGTACAAATATAAATTAATCAAAAGTTCTTTAGTTCCGTGTCAATTCGATGTTTGCTTAGATTTTTCTGATAACTAGATTGTTTAGATTTTTCTGATAACGACCTCATACAGCTTATTTTATATTTTTATTATCAAAACTATTTATTAACGAATTAATTTTATTAAGATTAACGTTAATTTTATTATTATTATTATCATAAAACGAAGAAAATATTAGAAGCATTCGTGTTTTAGATATTCTAGACTTCCCATTTTGTTCTACGAAGCATCCATAGATGGCGCTACTTCATCTATTGCAAAACTTGTGACTTTTCCCCCACTATTCGAGCGTAAACTGTATGATTTAGTAAAGAATCTGTTTCTTTTCTTTATGTGTGGAAATAGGGGAATAAAGGCTGGTCGTTCCCCTTGTTCCAAACGTTTTTGTTTTTTGGGTATCTTTGGGTAATTAATAACAGTCCTTCTAGTAAAAAATATACATATTTTTTATTAATATTAAAAAATATATATATTTTTTAATAACAACCCTATTAAATATTTCCAATTGGTAATCGAATTCTACAATGTCAATATTTGAAAATCTGAAAAAATTAAACGAAAAAAAATGATACTTGTTATGGTATGGTATGGTACATATATATTCCAGCTTGTGTGCTTGTTCAGAGAACCGCTTATAAGCTTTCGTCAAGTGGGACAGACACAGAAAGAATTTTTACTGTCACAAAGAAATGAATAACACATAGACAAATAACAACATTTATTGACGGTCACAAACATCCATGCCTGACCGGGATTCGAACCCGACCCCAAATGATACTTAAATTGTCCGCTTTAAAAATACTGAAAATACATTAGTTGTCAGCAATTAAATTTTTTTTAAAATTTTACTAAATTTGGTAAACGAAATAATAGTTGAAATTTTTTTTAGGATATTTGAAAGACTATCATCAAGTAACCCAAAATTTTTACCGTATCATTAGGAACTTTTTTTAGATGAAATATTTTTTCCTACAAAATAGGTTTAGTTTAGTAATAAAGTAATCATCTGTATGTTACTAGGTAGCGTAAGTACTTAAGTAATCACTTGCATGTTACTATGTAAAGTAAGTACTAAAGTAATGACCAGTATGTTACTATGTAAAATAAGTACTAAAGTAATCACACCTGTATGCTAGTAGGAAATGTTATTTCTAAAAACCCTGTTAGGTCTAAAGTATATCGCCCAGAATGGATTTAAGCGATTGCAAATATTAAAAGAAATGTTTATTTATAAACAAATTGCATATCTAGCTTAGACATTACGTCATACCCAATCCTTTGTTTGTGTTTATTAAATAAATGCATTGTTAGTTTTCAATGCTTCACTGCTTTAGTTTGAAATAGTAATAACGAAGATTTCACCAAAAAAAATAGTCGACACTTCGAAAAGACTATTAACATATATATTTTTTAAAATAAAGCTCCATTCTTATGTGTAGTACATAAAGAAATCTACAAATATGTTTTCAATACTTATATACTTAAAATTCTTATTTTGATAACACTTTAATAAAAAATACTCAAGATTTAGTTACACTTTTGCCATATTAATAACGAGTAGATTATTGGCTAAGACAAACGCAAACAAGGTAATTAAAATTAATACAAACAATTATCGCAATTAATTTTGATGCCTTAATTAGGGAATTTCTATCAATGTTTAATAGTAGTAAATACTTATTTTCAAAAAGACTGTGCAAATATTTTTTGAATATTATAAGCGGTTTCTTAGGCTTATTTTTTTTATGACAATAACTTACATAAGGTATAATAAATATTAATTAACCTATGTTCTTTTGTCGAATGATATTTTGGAAAATATTTTTTATAACAAAAAAAATGATTTTTTTTACTCAACTCTGTAGTATTAAAAAAGAAAAAAAAAAACGTAAAGGAGGGAAAAAAAAAACGTTTTTTTTTTCAACAAGTCCGTTTTTTTCCATTAGAAACGACTATATGGTATAAATAATATTTAAAATATTTTGGTTAAAGCACTCGTTAATTTTTTTGATAAAATGATAATGAAGTTTTATAATTTATTTTGAAACCTCGTAAAATAATAATACATTCTATTAAAGTAATATTCTATAAAATAATATTTCTATATATTCTATTAAAATATATTCTAATAAATAATACTATATTCTAAATTCTTGATTTATATATTCTATTAAAATTGTTATACATTCCTATGAGCAATTCAATCCCATATTTTCCATGAGAGAATTATTGTGCTAGGTTTGAGGTTAGAGTTGTGATATTATATATATTCAAAAGTAGTCATAATGAAAAAGTTCAACCACTATAATCAGAAGCTAGACATTTGCATCCAGAATCGTTATGCAACGTTAAAGTATTTAGCTATAAGTTAAATTAATGTACAGTGTACTCTGTTAAAAATTTGATTTCGCTAAACATATGGTTCTTAATAGAATCAACCACTGCGTGGTGAACTTTTTCACCAATATTTCAGTGTTTCGGTATTGGTTGAGCTAAACCGAATTCCGAAAATATAAGGATTATAGTGCACTTTCATCAATATTTTATATTTATCCTTAACTTAATTTCAAAATCGTATTTTCGTTTTAATAAGCTAAAGATTAAAATTATTGGTGAAAGAACTTTGGTTAAAATAAGAATAGTTATTCAAATAATCAATAAAACCTTATTGGAATAATTTAAATATAATTACCTATTTTTGAACTTTAAATAGCTTGACAGTGAAAACTATTAAATTTTTTTTGCTTCAACTGTGTAATTAGTCATATGTTTAGGTACGACTTATGACTTTCTTGGTGGGGGGCAAGATCGCGAAGCACTGCGACTTTAAGTCTATTGTACTAAATCCCAGAAATGACACAAGCACAAGAGACACACAAAGAAAGAGACGATACAAACACATAGACAAATAACAACATTTATTGACGGTCACTAACATCCATGCCAGACCGAGATTCGAACCCGACCCCCAGCAGCTTCAAAGGATAGCATCGTAACGATTGAGCCACCGGGGCTGCGCTACAACTGTGTAACTAGTCATAGGTTTAGGTAGCATTTGACTGGTTTTGTCTTACATATGTATCTTTAATACTCATACATTATGGGAAAAATACTGAAAAAAATTTAACTGCATTAGAAGTTAAATACTTTCGATTTTTAAAATTTATTCCATAAGTCAAAAACCAACTACAAAATTCCAATTTTGATAATAATGGCAGAAAACTACTTTTGTATATTTCAAAATAACCCTTTTAACTATAATTAATTTTTCAAAACAATTTATTTGTATTTAGCACTAATATTATTATGCTTTGAATACTGCCAAAAACGTTATTTCACAACAGTTAATAACTTCACTCTTTAATTTTTAATACACTTTTACTACTGTCATCTATGAGAATTATTGGTAACTAAAACTTCAAAATGGAATGTATTAGGCGAAAAAATACAGAATTGTCGAGAAGGAGCTCTAATTTAATATAAAAAGTGGATTATGTTACTTGTTGTCAAACGGCAACAGTATGCATTAGAGGATTAACTGTGTCCTTTGAAAAATAAAATTGAGCATGTTATCTCATTTAGAATAAGAAAACTAAATAAAATTAACCTAAAACATACCCAAGGATTATCCCCTAATAAAACCCAAACATCACCTATACTTAAAAAAAAAAATCCAAACTCCCAATTCACCTTTGAGTTGTTTCTTCTCTACACTGGCGTTTTCACTCCATCGCCTTAGAGCTCTGCGGTGAAGTGGGCAGGCAGGGGCGGAAAAAGCACGGCCAGAAATGGTTCGCTGGTTTCCAACTTTTAGCTCGCCGAAGGGCACAACGGTACGTGTTCAACGGTCAGTTCTTTTGCTCAAAACCCTCTAAAAAAAAGTTTAGTTTTTTATGTCGTTTAATCCACCTTCGCGATTTTTCTTGTGTTAGACTCAGGTAGGAAACAGTAGTTCTAGTAAAACTAGAAATTTTGACTTTTTGTATGTTTTTTTTGGGGGGGGGGGGGGAAAGTGGTAAACTTGGCTGTTTTTTGAATGATTCTGATAGATTATATATTTTTAAAAATTTGAAAAAATATTTATATATAACAACTTTTAGCCCTTTTTTTTTAATTATATATAACAACTTTAGCTTGGTAAATTATTTGGTATTTATTTGAAATAAATGTGGACTGGGTTTTACATTTCATGAAGTTTTGTTTTTTACGCAACAACGCTTTACGGTTTTACATCAAAACATAAAAATGAAAGGTTTCGTTTTGGTGCCCTTTAATATAACAAAAATTGATAATGGTTTCATTTAGAATATGAAAACTAAACAAAAATTAACCTAAAAAACCTATTAAAATTAATGTAAACCTTTTTATGCTAGAAGTGTTAGCGTAACCCCCTTTTTTGTTGAAAAAAAACCGTTTAAAATAAATCAATTTATATTTAAATAAAAAAAATTCCTAAAAAGCATTGTTTATTATATTTGAAAACACTATGCCAAATTTAGAATAGATTAAAGTAATAGTAAAGATTTTTGAATTTTGGGTACTCGCCAACCTTAAAAAAAAAATCCAAACACCTATTCACCTTTGAGTTGTTTCTTCTCTACACGGGCGTTTTCACTCCATCGCCTTAAAGCTCTGCGGTGAAGTGGGCAGGCAGGGGCGGAAAAAGCACGGCCAGAAATGGTTCGCTGGTTCCCAACTTTTAGTCCGCCGAAGGGCACAACGGTACGTGTTCAGCGGCTAGTTCTTTTGCTCAAAGCCCTCTAAGAAAAGTTTAGTTTTTTTTTATGTCGTTTAATCCACCTTCGTGATTTTTCTTGTGTTTGACTCAGGTAAGAAGGAGTAGTTCTAGTAAAACTAGAAATTTGGGCTTTTTGTATGGGTTTTATTATTATTATTATTATTATTATTATTATTATTATTATTATTATTATTATTATTATTATTATTATTATTATTATTATTATTATTATTATTATTATTATTATTATTATTATTATTATTATTATTATTATTATTATTATTATTATTATCATTATTATTATTATCATTATTATTATCATCATCATCATCATTATCATTATCATTATTATTATCATCATTATCATTATTATTATTTTTTTTTTGGGGGGGGTTGGAGTGGTTAGCTTGGTTGTTTTTTGAATGATTCTGATCGATTATATTTTTTTAAAAATTTGAAAAAATATATTTATATATAACTGCTGGGTAAATTATTTGGTATTTATTTGAAATAAATGTGGACTGGGTTTTACATTTCATGAAGTTTTGTTTTTACGCAACAACGTTTTACGTTTTTACATCAAAACATAAAAATTAAAAGTTTAGTTTTGGTGTCCTTTAATTCACCCCGTGATTTTTGTTTTGTTTTAGACGAAAGTAAAAAGCGGTAGTTCTAATAAAATAGTTTTATACAAGAATTCTATTTTATCATTTATATTCAAGTATATATATTGAGTTAGTAAGCTTCTTTTTCAAGAAAAACACTTATTATACAATTTTTATCCATCTTCATAATTTATAATATAATATGATATTTGTTTACAGATTAAAACTTTCGGGAAAAAATTATCTAACATTAATTCAACAAAAAATCTTTAATAATATCTTTGTTACAACACAACAGCAATTACACTGTCTATTATTCCAACAATACATTAATTTCAATTTCTTGTAGATAATTTCCCCTAAATTTAATATCTATTTCTTTAAAAACTGTTACGCGTTGTTCATTTTTTTTTTACCAAAGGGTGTTTAACAAGGTTACTTGTTTTCTAATACGATATACATTCAAACAGAAATTAAATAAATGCCTTTTTTTTGTAAATTATGGATGTGATTTTTGATTTATGAAGGTTAAACACAAGCGTATTGAATCATGCAAATGTTTTGAAGCTTTATCTTTTCATAATTGAATAGATTTACTTTACCTTGCAATGAAATAATACACCAAAACCATTTTTTAAACAATTTTATAATTTTTTATTCATTTTTTTTGCGAAATTGTATTTTTTTTTGCAATTACATTCAGTAAATAACGTGTTTAAAGAATGAAATTTTAATACAAATTGTTGTGTTAAAAAATGCAGCTTAAATTATCTTGAAAGTTCTGCTGCTAAGGATATTTTCTTATTTAATGTTATTTTACTTTTAAAACAAAATTTTATGAAAAGTACCAAAAACATATCAAAGAATGTAAAATGTTATTCAATTCAAGTACAAATACAAATTTATTATTTATCTTTTTAATAAGATATTCTACTTAGAAATTTCAAATCTTATTTTAGAAAGAAAGAAAAAAAAATTAATATTTCATAAATCTCTTTTTAAGTAATGCAAGCAGAAGAGCAATTACACGTCGTTCATGTGCTAATATTTCAGTGTTTTCTTTATCGGGGCATTAAAGCCTCATTTAAGAAAAGAATCTTCATACTAAAAAAATAAGGTTAAAAAATAATTAAGCAAAAAACCCGAATCCGTTTAAAAAAAGGCGATTTTCTATAAACCCAACTAAAAAAATTCTTTAATGAGAGGTTTTAAACGTACTTCATTAAAAATGAGGTATGAAACCCCTTCCCCTAAAATCGAACTTAATGGAAATAATACTAAAACCAACACTCATTAACTTAAATGCGAAATAAAAAATCCCCAAGAAAAAAAAAACCTTATAAAAATAAGCTTCACAATACCGTAGTTAACCGTTAATCGTTACAACGACGGAAAAAAAAAGGGGAAAAAATCCCTCCCAAAAAGATTTAAACCCTACAAAACCTGATCAAGGGGAAAAAATTATCGCCCGGCGCGCCACCTAGTGGAAGAATAAAATAAATAAAAAAAGCGCCACCTAGTAGAAGAATGAAAAATAAAGGAATAAAAAATCAAAGTAGTAATTAATTACTTGGGCGCCATAAGGCTCGCAAAGGGTGTTATCGCACCTAACAAAGTAAACGATAAGAAGGCTGGGACTAAGGTACAAACATAATGAGTTGTAATCGCTAGCCACTTAACGAAGAATTCTTTTCCTCGTTGAAAATGATGAGGACTCGGTTCGGAAAAAGTGTAAGTGACAAATTACTGAGTCGTTTTGACGAAGTTTTACACGACTACCTGAGCATACAAGTGTGTAATTTTATTAATATTTCATATTAAGCATTAACTTGATTTCAGAATAGTATTTTCGTTTTAATAAGCTAAAAATAAAAAATTTCGGTAAAAAAAACTTTGTTTAAAATAAGAAAAGTTATTAAAATACCTTATAAAACCTTATTGGAATAATTTAAATATAATTACCTATTTTTACTTTAAAAAGTTTGACAGTGAAAACTATTGCATTTTTTTTACAACTGCTTAACTAATCATAGGTTTAGATTGGATTAATATTGCAATGTATGTCCAAATTATATTTTTTTAATAAACAGATTCAAGCCTTAAAAATGTTCATATATATTTTCCTTCGAATAATATTGTGTGATAGAATTCTGATATCAATATGATCTCTTTGTGACATTGTGATATCGTATCGATGTCGTGACGTAAGCGTACGATATCCTATGCTACTAAGGAGATTTAATGGTGGGCTCATAAGTATGACTGATTTTTGATTTACAAAACGACTACTTGCAGTTTTATTAAACCAATGAAACACCCAAACTGATTTTAGTTAAAATGTGTTTTAAAATTAAAATTACAGTGAAATCCTATGGTTGTAAAAAATATTAAAATCTAAATAGCTCATGTTTTAAACTACTACTACACTTTAAAATATTACATACACTAATATTTGAAGTTTTATTAAACCAACGAAACCTCGAAACTTATTTAAGTTAAAATGGGTTTAAAAATTTAAATTACAATGAAATCCCATAGTGGTAAAAAATATTTCTCATGTTTCCAACTACAAACTACTACTACACTTTATATTTTGAAAATATTACATACAATAATGAAGATTTAAATAACGAACCTAATTTTTACAAAAAATATTGTCAGTTACATGAATGTCAGACCAATACAGAGATATGTAAAGCAGAGATTTTTTTCCCCATTGGTGGTAATTGCCAGCTTAAGAATGGGGGAAGGGGGAGCGAAAAATTCTCGCGGAAAAACTTTAGAGGCAGGAAAAAAAAGGCGCCCAGTAATTAATTGACGTTAAAGCATATCGGGAAAACACACATTTATGCCTAGAAGGCTAAGAAATATAATGAATTTGCTTTTTTATGAATGTATTTCGGTAATATTTATGTTTAAAAAACGTTTGTGATACGTTGAAGTGCAGATTTTTTTAAGCACATTTTTTTTTCGAGAAATTGTGAGGCGCTTGATTTCTGTTAAATAGCCGAATTTCTTTTTCACGTGTAGCTGTTAATTTAAAAGATATGATTTATACATTTTTTTCTACACAATTTTAGAGAGGGTTTTTGAATCGAGAACGAGTCTAGGTAAACTTTGGGATCTCAAATTTTTTTTTTCTATCCGGAGTTTTTAATCGCTTTTAAAAACAACATTCTAGCTGGGAGCCATTTCTTGCATGATAAGATGTGAAATATGGAACAGGCATCCTCTTAAGGGGTCATAGGAGTCTTAAAAATGTGCAAAGAAGGTACTACAAGGCATAGTTTGATCTTTCATGTAATTTTTTAACTACTCAATATACAAGTATAATTTTTTATATGTAATTCTACAAAATTTATTTAATATAAAACAAATTTTAAAATTTATGAAACTTTTGCCAAAACTAAAATAAATGACATTAAACATAAAGCTATTTGAACACATTGGGATTAGGCTTGCGCGGCAAATTTTGAGGTCAAAATTGAAAAAATGACTAAGAAAATGACTTTATATTGTACAAATATGTACAAACACAGACTTATACCTAAATTCTCAGCTCAATTTTAATTAGAAATTATTTTAAGAACTTTTTTCTAGAAAAAAAAATTAATAAAAATTTTAAAATTTTGATTTAAAATTTTGTTTTCTTTGTACATATTTGTACAATATAAAGTCATTTTCTTGGTCATTTTTTCAATTTTGACCTCAAAATTTGCCGCGCAAGCCTAATCCCAATGTGTTCAAATAGCTTTATGTTTAATATCATTTATTTTAGTTTTGGCTAAAGTTTCATAAAATTTAAAATTTGTTTTATATTAAATAAATCTTATAGAATTACATATAAAAAATTATACTTATATATTGAGTAGTTAAAAAATTACATGAAAGATCAAACTATACTTTGTAGTACATTCTTTGCACATTTTTAAGACTCCTATGACCCCTTAAAGGAGAAAAGATAGCGCCACTAAATTCGTTTTTTTTGTTAGCTGCTATCAATAAAATTTCCCTGTTAAGTTTACCTCTTGCAATATTTATCAAAGTCGAGCGTAAAAACGTGTAAAAAAAAAGGTCGATACCTTCGAATTTCGATAAACCAGTTTTGTGATACCCGGTAAACCGAATATACACAGACTGATAGATGACTAGTTGAACCAAAGAACACACTCTTTTTCATAGATAACGTTAAATAATATATGATGCATAGGAAGTTGCTAATAGTTTTTTTGCTTAGTGTTTTAAAATACAATTTAATAAACATATTTCAGATTAAGTTTGAACTTTTGGTTGGATTTTTCATTAAAAGTATGGCTTTAACAGGCGATAATAATGCCTTTCCATTAAATATTAAAATATTATTTTCAAAAAAAAAAAAAATATTTTATAGTTTTCTTTAAAGTTTTATAGTATCATATAGATTGATATTAATATATATATATATATATATATATATATATATATATATATATATATATATATATATATGAGATGATCACTATTATTGAAAATGGTCCAGTTGAAAAAAAAGAACACGTTCTTTTTCTTTCGATAACACTTTGCAATGCAGTATGCATGCATACACAGTAAAAGTTACTGATTTTTTTGCAAATTTTTTAAATAAAATTTAATTATAAAATTTTTATGTTTTTATTAAATTCTTTTAGTTTAAATATGATGAGGGCCAACAAAATTGCGGAAAAAATAAAATTAATTATTTCTTAATTGGTTTTATTGGAATATTATTGTCTTGTTTAATAGTCATAATTTATTTTGCAAAAAAAAAACATTGATTTTTTTTTGGTAAGAAGTAAATATTTTTTTTAAAAAAATCAAATTTCATGTTTTTTAATATAATACTATATAAATTAATATTAAAAATATTGACCAACTTTCACATTTTCACTTTTGGTTTTATCTATTAACATATGGCTTGAAGTTTTTGTTATTTACTCCATTAATTATTGAATCACATTTATAAGTAACGACGTGTATATGGGACCGTTTCACATTGAATACATTGTTTTACTCAGGACCGTGGAAGGTCTTGGAAAAAACATGCTATTCATTACTTGACAGAAATTTAAAGTTACGAATCTCGTAATCAAGGGAAGCTTTGGAATAGCAAGAGCTGCTGATGCCTCGTCCACGGTTGACTCAAGTAATAAGGCCAGAGAAGCTCTTTGTGGCGTCGAACTATCGGCTGTTCTGAAAGAGAGGAAGAACACGTTCGGAGCTTGGAAAGTATAGGTCTTCCTTGCGTGAATAGGCTTCGTACACTGTGAAAAAAATCTGTAACCATTACAAAAACAATTTGTAAAAAACTTTTCCTAGAAAATTTCTAGTAAATAATTACTAAAAATAGTGCTGTAAAAATATATTTATAACATTACATGTTTACATCATGTAAATTTACGGGAGTATTTTATGTATCCCACACAAGTAATGTTTCTGTAGTTATACAAGAAAATTTTATGGATACCACATTTTCCGTGCAATTGCAAAGAAAAACAAAATGTCTGCTTTCCCGGCGTGGAATCAAACCCCGGTCTCCCGCGTGACAGACCTTTTTTGTAACTGCAGAAACGAAGATTTCTATTCAGAATTACAAAAACTTGTTTTGTAAAATTGGTTATTTCTGTAACATTACTGGAATTTTTTCCATATGTTTGCAGAATTTTTTTCTCGGGGTAGTTTTCCTTGCGTAAATAGGCTTCGTATTTCTATCGGAAAAACCGATAACCTGAAAGGGACGCATAGCGTGACTTCAAGAAGAGCTTTTGTGGTCTGTATGTTGATATTAAGATATATTGATAACATTTTAATTTTAATATAACCATCTAAAATTTCAGTAGAAACAATTTTACCTAACCCACAATGACACAATTTCAATTGAAAAAACCATAATTAATGCATGCACGGTTACTTTTACTTCACCCCCATGAGGGTTGAGTGGTTACACACCCAAAAATGAATGCTCAAAAAACGACGAAATTTTCCTTAATTTTAACGATTCCATTACTGGCAAATGCTCCGAGTTTTCGTTTCTGCAAAGTGAGGAAATTTGAATCGTCATTTTTATGAGGATTTGAATGTCGTCTAATCTAAAGAAATCTTTCGTCATTTTTGAGCATGTGAGTACAACAATGAGATTCAGTTTCCTCAAAATCAAGATACAGAAGTGTCAAATTAAGATCGTAAAAGTGAGGATTCGCGTTTACTCAAAAGTCAAGTGAGAGTTTGACGAAACAATCCTCAAAATTAACGAAATGAGGCTTGAGGATTCATGAATCGTCAAAAATGAAAGTGTTATTTCTAAGAGTGAAGAAGAGCTTTTGTGGTCTGCAAGTTGATATTGAGATAGATTGATAATATTTTAATTTTGATATAACCTTCTAAAATTTACATGAGAAACAATTTTACCTAACACACAATGACACAATTTCAATTGAAAAAACCATAATTAATGCATGCACGGTTACTTTTACTTCACCCCCATGATAGTTGAGTGGTTAGCGAGGGACTAAAGCCTATTTGTCCAAGCCCCATGAATGTGAATAGCCAGTCTGAAACAACCAAAGACAGTAGGTCCAGGTCTAACTAAAAACAAACTAGGGATGCACCGAATACCAAATTTGGCCGAATAACGAATATTCGGCCTGCATAAACCAATTATTATTTTTTGTTTGTCAGATCTAAGTAAGTTGTATTTATTATTCATCAATTTTTATTCAACATAAACATCTAAGTACACAAGAGCACAATAATTTTAAAACAATAGAGCTATAAAATTTTTAATTAAAGAAACATAATAAAGGAGTACCCGTTTGTTATTAAAACAAGCCTTTTAGAAAGTGCTTGAAACTTTGTAAAATCACAACACGAAAACGAAAGTATGAAACTAAAACCGAAGAATTTAGATCCGATGTAGAATGAAAATTAAAAAATTAATTTTTTAAAATCTTTTATTGAAAAAATTACAATTCTGATCTATAATATAGTAATTATTAGTTATTTTAAAGCTCTTTAAAGAAACTTGTTTGTTTAATGAAATGAGTAAAGCTTGATTTACCATTATAAATAAAAAAAAACTTAAGAATTTGAGTCTATCAAAAAAGAAAACAAGTCCTGTTTGGGAATTTTTCAATGTTTTAGAAGAGTTCGCTATTAGGCCGAATAGTAAAGCTATTCGGCCAAACCGAATATTCGGCTAAAGTGGCCGAATAGGCTGAATACTGAATAGTAACCGAATATTCGGCTAAAGTGGCCGAATAGGCTGAATACTGAATAGTAACCGAATATTCGGTGCATCCCTAAAGCAAATCATCCCTAACATCCCCAACAAACCAAAAACCAAATAGATTTATGCTCTAACGTCTAACCTATCTCCTATCCCAGCTGTACAAAACCAACCTCATCAACGCCACCATCCCAATCAAAAACAACAGCATCATCTCTCTCTCGAAAAGATGCTGGGGAGCAAGGGATCCCTGATATCCCCGTGACCGAGCCGATGTCACGGCTGCTGGGATTGGGCTTCCATTTGTGGATTACCGCACGATGCCTCGGTGGGAAGGGGATGTTAAGGAAAGAGGGGTGTGGTTTGTGATACCTGTTGTTTTGAGAGAATGAAGATAGTCTTCTTTTAGTGTTTATGGTTTTACTTTCAATTACCTGATAGAAATATTTGGTAATGAAAGTATAGCTATGGAGTTTGACTTATGACTTTCTTGGTGGGGGGCAAGATCGCCAAGCACTGCGACTTTTAAGTCTATTGTACTAAGCCCCAGAAATGACACAAGCACAATAGACACACAAAGAAAGAGACGACACAAACACATAGGCAAATAACAACATTTATTGACAGTCACAAACATCCATGCCTGACCGGGATTCGAACCCGACCCCAGCAGCTCCAAAGGCTAGAATCCTAACGAGTGTGCCACCGGGGCGGCTAGCTATGGAGTATAAATTACGAAGTGGAGATTTTGTGTTTTTTTTACATGTTTTAGGGAATGCTCATTTTGAAATTTGTTTTCCGAACTTTAGACCGTGTGTCTATCACTCCATCAGTCTGAATCCCCTCAACAGATTTCAAATGCGGTACACGTGTTCTTAGTATCCACCGGATGCTAATACAGCAACCCCTAGTTATATCGCTCCTGGGAGACAAGCAAAAATACGAGATATAACGAGCGACTTGATAAATATTATACTAATTATGAAGTATTTATGCTCAAAAAAAGTTTTATACTAAAGCACAGTATGTATTTGAAAGGCAAACCTAAATCTCCAAAAAAGATCTCCAAAAGAGAAAATTTAGAAAGGACTTATTATATAATATTAATCTATAATAATTAAGCATTACTGCACATGTAATATTATACATATTTCACTCATTTTCTAGTAGAAAATTCATCTTAAGTTAGCCGCTTTGATTTTTCTCGTAGAACCCCTGTTTCTCGGCAAATATCAAAGAACGAAAGTTTATTAAGAGGACTCTCTTTGGAATTCCACATCTTGAAAATCGTAAAGTTATTCCTATGGAAAACATTTGCAAGTCAATTACCGCCACAATTTTATTAAAAGGTAACTAGTTTCTTGTATCATTGTAAAGAACGAAAGGAACTAAAAGCACAAAACTAATTTGTTTTGTGAAAATCACATATTTAGTATTTTTAATATTTTTTTAAAATTAGAACTTAATGCGTACTCCATTTGTTACTAACTTCAAAAAATTATTATAAATACTAGATATGTGATTTTCACAAAACAAATTAGTTTTATCCTTTTATGTAGTTCCTTTCGTTCTTTACAATGATACAAGAAACTTGTAACTTTCTAATAAAATTGTGGCGGTAATTGACTTGCGAATATTCTCCATAGGAATAACATTACGATTTTCAAGATGTGGAATTCCCAAGAGAGGCCTCTTAACTGCATCACCAATATCAGATGAATTTAGCCACCAATATTAGAATCGATTTTAAGGAAAGTACATATTAAAAAAATTTGGGAGACATGATGCAAGACGCGATATATCCGAATGCGCAATGTAACGAGGTGCGATATAGCGAGGAATTACTGTATAAGGTTAGCGATAAAATCGAGCGTGGGCAAAAGGTTTTAAAAAACTATAAAAAAAACTTTTTTCTAGTTTTATAGGTATTGTGGAGAAACGGAAAGTTATATATAGACTTCAAATTCAGTAAAAAGAGATTATCTCATATTTTTCATGTGTTATGAAGTATAACAAGAATATATTGCATTCAATTTTTTTTTAAAATCTACACATATTGGTGATGTATATATTTTAGGTAGAGGGTAGAGAGAGGCACTTGGACAGTAGACATTGCTGATTACCTCTGGGTATCAAATTTTCAGTAATAATTTGCTGAATTATAGGATGTGCGTATCTATCCCATGTTTCGTGTATAATCCTTATCGTTTCGTTTTATTTATAAATAAGAAAATGAACTTTATTTAATAAATAAAACAATCACAACAAAATATTAAATTAGGCTCAAAAACACAATCTAACATCATAAAGTAATAAAATAATACATTTTGATGTTACGGAATATATTTAATTCCTTATTAAGAAGCAAACACTTTTATAATAAAAAGTGTGAAATTTTGCTGTGGCAATTTTTCTATTTTTATAAGATAGGTAAAAAAATAATAGGTGTTGAAATAGGCAATGGTAGTTATTTTGAGCCGACATATACCCTAAAACTTATTAATGTTTGCTTTCAAATTAATTTTACAAATCATTAATGGTTATAAATACTGTGAATATGACAATAAAGTTCATTGTACAAGCGAAAATGTGTGCTGCAGAACAATTTAATACTTTACTTGGTTATTTATCTGCGAATAAATCAGAAAACTTAATTGTAAGTTATTAAAAACAACACACTCTATAATTCAAAAGTAGGGTTGCTTCATCCATGGTTTTTAGAGACTCCTAACTGTATTGAAAGGTTTTTAGAAAATGCTACACTAAAATAGTTTAACCCTCTAATTCATGAATTTTTATTTTCATCCCAAAAATATATATATGTATCTTTAATACTCACACATTATGGAAAAAATACTAAAAAAAATTTAACTGCATTAAAATTTAAATAATTTCAATTTTAAAATTTTTTTCCACATGACAAAAACCAACTGCAAAATTTCAATTTTGATAATAATGACTAGAAAACTACTAAAAATGTTTCAAAATGACCCTTTTTTCATTAATTTTTCAAAACAATTTATTAGTATTTAGCACTAATATTATTATTCTTTGAATACTGCCAAAAACGTAATTTCACAAAAGTTAATAACCTCACTCTTTAATTTTGAATATACTTTTACTACTGTCATCTATGAGGATTATCAGTAACTAAAACTTTAAAATGAAATGTAATAGATGGAAAAAAAACAGATTTGTCAAGGAGGAGCTCGAATTTAATAGAATAAAGTGGAATATGTTACTAGTTACCAAACAGTAACAGTATGCATTAGAGGGTAAATAATTAACTGAAACAGAAATAAACTTGTTCTTAAGAGTAACATTATCGCTGCATCTTCAGTTCCTGGAGATTTCTCCCAAAGTCAACACAGCACCAAATCGCCAGGGATTGTCTTCCGCTGTTATTGTCGTGGTCGGTGTTTTTTTTATATTATTTTTAAAGGAAAATTGATTTCGATTGTTGTTTTTTGCAGTGCTGTGTTTCGTGGAAATGAGGTGGTTTCAAATCTGCCTTTTTCAGAAGTAAAATAACGTAAGTCATGCAAAATCAAGTTTACAAGAGCATACAAAAATAAACCTTTTGATATTTCTAATATTTTAATATATGTTTTGCTAATTTATAATATTTACTAAACACAAGGAAAGCAGAAAAGTTGTACTAGATTTCGTTTGCATAGCAATCTGTTGTTGTTGTTGTTGTTGCTTATCTCCTTGGTTTAGCAGAGCTAAACCAGGTCTATAATGTTTGTCACTAGTAAAAAGTCTAGGACCATGACTGGATTTTCATACATATCGTGTCTGGAAAGTCCCATACAGTCCAGGATGTGGTCGGGTGCCGCCTGTTTGATGGAACACTTCGGGCAGATAGGAAAGGTCTTCTTCCCATTCGTGTAACACAGAGATCTAATGTGTCCACTTTTAAGCCTCGTAATGGCCGTCTGGTCGCTTCTGCAGCACTTTAGGGATAAAGCCTCTCCGGGTCGCTTACCTTGGTACCGGTGGTGCACTGGAGGAATTTTCCAGGAGGCATAGCAATCTTTGTGATACATATGACTAAAGAACGTATGAGAATCCCGTTAGACTACACATTTCTGTGTAGATGAATGAGACACGGGATTGTGAGAAAGATGTATATATTTCTTTTATGCTTTATTCGTAAATACAAAACTTCTTTTGCATATGAAAATCATACCATTCAGAAATAGCAGATCTAAATCATTTGAATGTGGAAAAAACGACTTAGCTTTCTTAAAAATTAAACAAAGGAGGGCACTAGAGTTTCACTGCATATTAGAATTCCATTAAAAATTGAAAGTATATTGTATTTTGGAATGAAAAAATTAGGTTGGTTGAAACTGTGCACAGGAAAAAATATTTTTTGCTGACTTGTTTTGTTAAGTAATTTTATTGACTTTATTAACAATATTCTACTTGAGAACTTGAGTCTTAACAAATAGAGTAGTTAATATCACACTAGTTTAGGTAAGTTCGGCATGCTGTTGGTTGTTTCTAACTGTTAGGTCATATGGCGCCATGTCAACAGCAACAAATTAAAAGGAGTGTAGCTAAATTTTGAATCGAATCGAAATAGGAGACTGGTTTTTGAGGCCGAGATGGATAATAGACCAACTTCTCATTAAAAAGGTTACCAAATCGTGTTACAACTGTACTGTAAAAGTATTTATGCTATGAAAACATTACTTTAAAAATCGGGATGGTCACCGAATATGGTGGGACAGACATGCCCGTTAAATCTGTAAAGTCCGAACCGACAAAGCTTTTGGTGAGGGGGTAGGTAGGTACATATATTTAGGCTTGTGGCTTGATCAGAGACCCTCTTTTGTTGAATCTACAAAATCATTTATCAAAACTTACTTTTTTGTTAAAGGAAGAAAATAATTTGGTTGAGAAAGCAAATATTTATTTTGTGCATAAAAATACTTTATAAATATGGAGGAAAGTCTGATTAATTGTAAAAAAATATATAGTTAGAGATTATGTAAAATTAGAAGCATGTTTTCGAAGGAAAATGTTGAAGTAATTATTGTTGAAGTAAAGAAAACGCATTAAATACATCAGAAAACGGAACCAAAATTTTGATTTTATTCTATGTACCATGGGTATCTTAAGCCTAATCTTTTCCTTCATAAATTTGATTGCATATTTTAAATTAGTGGCAATTGACCTATGAGAATAAAAGTAATAGAGTTTTATGCTCTGGCCAAAGTTACCATCCAAGGCCAAAGTTACCCCGTTCGAAGTAATCGTGCGTCTTTCTACTTGCAAATGAGTTTCAAATATAGTATTTTTCAACCTATCATAGAGGTTTTTTTTTAACGAAGCTTTTTTTTTTTAAAATACAAATTAATATCATATAAAAAATAGGGTAATTTGACAATTATTTAGTTTATTTTCCATTTGGATAAATAAATTATTTTCCAAAAAAAAAAAAAAAAAACACTATATAATAATACTTTTAGGAATGAAAAATGCCTGTAATTCGACAGTTTGAATAAATCACCTGTAACTGAGTTACCTTTTAAAAAAGTAACTGCAACTGAGTAACTTTTTAATAAAATTACTTTTTAATAAAATAGCTGTAACTGAGTTACTTTTTAATACAGAAGCTGTAACCTAGTTACTTTTTTATAAAGTAACTGCAACTGAGCTACTTTTAAATAAAATAACTGCAACCGAGTTACTTTTTAAAAAATAACTGCAACTGAGTTACTTTTTAGGAAAGTTACTTTTTAATACAGTAACTAAAACCGAGTTACTTTTTTATAAAGCAGCTGTAACTGAGCTACTCTTTAATAAAGTAAATGCAATTAAGTTACTTTTTAGTAAAATTACTTTTTAATAAAGTAGCTGCAACTTAGTTACTTTTTATTAAAGCAGCTGTAACTGAGTTACTTTTTAATAAAGTAACTTTAAGTAAATTACTTTTTATTAAAGCAGCTGTAACTGAGCTATTTTTTTATGAAGTAACAGAATTACTTTTTTTTAAAGTAACTGAATTAGTTTTTTATAAAGTAACTGAATTACTTTTTTATAAAGTAACTGAATTACGTTTTTTATAAAGTAACTGCATTACTTTTTTGATAAAGTAACTGCAACTGAGTTACTTTTTTTATAAAGTAACGGTAACAGAAAAATCCCTGGAAAAATGGTTGTATTTCGACTCACTCTAGTCTCCCTCTGAGTCCGCGAAATGAGAGGGAGCGTGATGTAGTAATCCGTGAAGATTGGGGAGGGCGACATGTTTGATCCTGGGATTTTTGGTTTGGGTTTATTTTTAAAAATGTGAGAAATAACCTGTCGTGTTCTGTGTGTGGTTAGGGTTCAGAGATTCTTCGGGAAATTCCATTGTTTTTGTTTGCTTTAGTTTAAAAGAAGGTTTGGGAAAGCACTTTCTTCGAAAAGATGTTTAAGTTTGTTATGTAGAATTTTTGTGCTTGTCTTAGTTATCGCCCACACGTGATAAAATGCCCACGTAATGTGTGATGATACTTTATGTTTTTGCTTTACTTTTTATATATTTTTTCATAGTTCTGTTAATAAAGTAACTTCAAAAGCTATATGATATTAAGTAAGGTTTTTAGATTGCCTTTTTTTTTTAGAAAAGAAATAAAAAAAAAGAAAGAACATTTCTGTATTTGCTGTTCGAACGTTTTTGCTAGGAACTTATAGAATTCAATTTAAACTATTGACATCACTCTATAATTAACGCTCTTCTAAATTAGTAATGTAATAAAACTACTATAAACATCAACAGCATATGTTTTGCAGTTACTATTTGTAATCATAAATATAGCTATCTATCAATTGAAGAGTGGCTACTTTTAATATTCATGACAACGTTTATAAATAAATATGAATTTATTGAAATATTGAAGGAAGAGAAAAATACTTCTTTTAAAATATTCAATTATTCTGCGTACATAAATAAAAAAAATATTGAGAAAATGAAAGCATATAGAAGGTATTTTTCTTAGATCAAAATTTTATAATATTTAAAAATTAAATTTTTACTATCAAATGTGAAAAGATCTACAAATTTGCTTCTTCCTATCTCTAGGTATTTTTTTTTTTACAAAATTGTTAGTAATATAACAAATTTAGCGTTAACTCTAAATAATTACTTTATACAAATCTGTTTCAAATGTAGTCTTTTTCGACACCAAAAGTGATATAGGACTGTTTTTAACTTTAAAAAGAAAAGAAATATTTTTTTAAAAGTACATTTCTGTATTGCTGTTCGAACGCCTTTGCCAGGAACTTACAGGTTTCCAAATAGTAAATTTAAACTACTTATATCAGTTACTACTTTCAATAAAAAATTACTACAAGCAATAAATAATTTCATACTTGATTGATAAGTACGTGTAATTTTTATTGGGATAAATAATTTTTAAAGAAATATCCTGAATATTATTTTATTTCAAAGACTGTTCATTTGTTCAATGCGCGATATGTCATTGCGAAACACCCTGCACAGATGTTTTACGCACTAACAGTATCCTGAAGGAAAAACAACATTTACAGAAACGTAAATTGTCGGTCACGTTTACTTAGTAGTTTAGAGCTAGATTTTAATTTGTTGGGTAAAATATTTGTTTCAATCATATACTATTTTCCATTTTTAGTTGGTTTAACTTTGTATAAAAATATATTTTGCTATCAACTTATTATTGCATTTAATGATGAGTATTTAGGTTGTATTTGGAATATTGTTCTACCTATAATAATAAAATTCTGAAAACAATCAAATTTCGACTTAATTTTTTTTAAAAAAGGTACCACTAGAATTGAATTGAAAAATCTTTCTGCAATTTTTCAGAAGGTATAAATAATTGCATATTTTGAAACATCGTTCAAGGGTGTTCTTCAGAACCATATGAATCGGTTTACCACATCACATTTCTTTACAAAATGATGAACTCATTTTCATCTGCCATAGATAACATCTTCTGTACATGAAAGTATGAAGGAAATAACAATGTTTTTCTGATAATAAAAACTAATCAATTTTAACACTTTCAGTCCCAGTGATACCATTTGGCATAATTTCTGATCATAATGTTTTTTTTTTAAAAAATAATATGCCTGACATCTTTTGGGATTTAAAAAAAAATATTTTCTATTATAAAAAAGTTTGAAGAAACGAACTGTGTGCTTTTTGATATCATAATTGGCTATAGACGATCAGAAAAAAAAATCTAAAAGGATGATGTCAAATTGTCATTGAGACTGAAAGGTATAAAGAGTCAAACAAGATATATTGGGCATCTAAATATAAGAAAATTGTTATGTGAATCCAATTTGAATTGCGAAGTTTGAAGTGACGAATACTGCCCACCTCTCAATAACACCATCTCATAAACCTTTAAAAAAAATCACACATTTATTGGTACTATACATTGCTTTTTGATTACCAATACAATAAGTATAAGCTAGGGGCGTGAAACATCACATGATCTTCACATAAAAATCAATGATAGATATTTTTAATGCTATAGAATTTGGTTAAACCTTTATACTTAACAACTGGGAAATTTTTAACTACCCATTATGCAAAACCATAATTTGACGTTAAACTGGAAGTAACGTACAAAATTTGATATCTTTAGATCTTTTAGTTTAAGCTGTGGGGAAGTTTCAGACAAACAGAATGACGGACTTACCAATGTTCAAAAACCACCATTTTGAAATACGTATTGATATACACTGGCATATGCAGTTTTTATTAATATAATGGCAACCACACAAAACACTTAACCGACATACATTCGTACTAATACAAAATTTAATCTTTAAAACACGTTTACCTTAAAAAACAATGTTATTAGCATACCACCACCACCACCCAGCAGTATTCCTCTATATTAACACGAACTACAATACCGCTACTAATTAAATATCAAATCTCCCATCTAACCTCCCATCAATGCACTATTTCAAACTTGGAACAACGTTGCCAACTCCCAACCACTCGATAACACCCATGAAGCTGAGAATAGGACAGAGAAGCTTTGGCGAGGAAATAGTGAAGCATGCTAAAAGTTGTTAAAAAGCTGGGATAAGCTTAAAACAACTCACATCCATGAGACTTCTGTTTGAAATATTTTGTTTCATGCTTCGGAAAAAAAAATTAAAATAAAAGTCAGTGAACCACTGAAGTCATAAATCTAAAAATCTGAACTAATAACAACTAAATCAAGATATGAATTATGAGGGAAAGGTATAAGTTACCGGGTTTACTGACCGAAGTCTGTGTTAATCCAATAAAAAAATTTTTAATCTAAATTTTTCCGGCTGTATTGAATATTTTTACTAACGTTTTTTTATGTGATGAATCTGGCCTAAAGGACTCTATAATTCCACTTTTTGAAACTGGTTTGAATATTTTTTGTCAAATTATTTAATGAAAATTAAATCGATATTCAAACCAATTTCATAAATTGGTGTTATAGTGACATTTAAGTCAGCTATGTATATTTATCATGTAGTGAAAACGTTTTTAAGGATATTTAATACAGCCGGAGTAATTTGGCTTAGAAAATTATTTTTGGACTAAAACCACTTTTTAAAATGGACAAAAACCACTTTTGGGTAAAACATGCTAACTTAGTTGTCCCACATTTAAAAAAAGGTCTTCATAATTTGATTCCTGGAAAAAATTAAAACCCGGTTGACCGTATTCTACTTCAACAAACTTTACATGACCATTGGGAATTTTTGGAGAAATATTTTTTGTGCACTGAAAATTTTAGAAATTTTGTAGAATGTCCTGCTCAGCGTCCAATTTTCTGCTGCCCAGTGTCCCAAATTTATGAAGTCGGACATTGAACCTTAGCATAAAAATTCTAAAGCACTTTCCCAATCCTTTATTCGAACCTATTGTTTGAGTCGGACATTGAACCTCAGCATAAAAATTCTAAAACTCATTCCCAATCCTTTATTCAAACCTATTGATGGAGTCGGACATTGAACCTCAGCATAAAAATTCTTAAACACATTCCCAATCCTTTATTCGAACCTATTGATGGAGTCGGACATTGAACCTCAGCATAAAAATTCTAAAACACTTTCCCAATCCTTTATTTGAATCTATTCACCAAAGCAATCAATGCCTTCACTCGCCAAACCAATTCCACACAATTCTTCAACGAAACACCAATTCCATCCATATTCTAACCCTCAGTATATAACACCCCCTCCATCAAACATTCTCCCGCCCTTGGTCAAACACAGTCCAAAGTGTCCACTGGTCAAGGGGGGAGAGGGGATTTTGAGGTGGCTTTGACGACATGGGATTATCGGAATGGGGCTTACCGGGGCTATCTCCCGCGACCAGGGCAGGAAGTTGTATTGACCCATGGGATACAAGACCTGTGCCTTGTCACTCGGGTTCACATTTGGGGGGCATTAGGGGTTGTTGAAGGGACTGCTTTTTGGATGTATTGTTGCTTGGGTTTAATGTATAGTAATGGGCTTCATCTATAGTGGTGTGATATATAGTGTTTAGCTTTTTTATGTGAGGTTTTTATGAGACGTTAGATTACTTCTTATAAACTCATTCTAGATAATACGTTTAACGTCAGTTTGATACAATTGAATATTAAACATATTCACACATATAACTTTTTTTGGAAACACTGTGATAAACCTAAGTTACCCTCAAACTTTATATTCTTTCGCTATATATTCTTTTATTTCAGCAGTTGATTGTAAGGGCAATTTTAATATTCGTGGACCAGGGCAGGAAGTTGTATTGACCCATGGGATACAAGACCTGTGCCTTGTCACTCGGGTTCACATTTGGGGGGCATTAGGGGTTGTTGAAGAGACTGCTTTTTGGATGTATTGTTTCTTGGGTTTAATGTATAGTAATGGGTCTCCTCTATAGTGGTGTGATACAGTAAACTCCCGATTATCCGCGGGTGGATTATCCGCTTTGCGGATTATCCGCGGGCCACTATCCCTCCCGCCTCCAATTTTTCAGTTCAAATATGTATAAATTTTTTTAAAAAAGCGCGATAAATGAATTTTATTTGTTTCAAAACTCTTTGGAAGAATGCATTCCAAGAACAACGAATTCCTTTCTAGACAGAAGAACACTTTCAAAGAACGACGAATAAATTTAACAAGAATAACGAATGCATTATTAAAATAAGAATTACTATATAGGAAACCTGGTGTTCAGCCAGGTGCACATCAAGAACAGGTTTTTGTCCAAAAGCTTCACTTGTAAAATAAACTGCCCGCTTTTTTAATTGAATTGCTTTATTTGATTTTGATACTAGCGAAATGCGTGAGAAACTAAAAAAAGTTGTCTTGACAATTCGAGACGAACTACAACTCATTAAAAAGATGGAAAACGGATCATCTAAATATCAAATGAAGAATAATAATGAGAAACGACAGTAATAGACAATTTGAAGTAAGCAAATTTGTACATGCTATATTCGATTACTGTAATTTAATTTAATAAAACCCAGAATAAATTTTGTTTATCGGCCTTTATCTTCATTTTTGCGGATTATCCGCGAATTCGCTTATCCGCGGAAGCTGCGCCACCCAATTCCGCGGATAATCGGGAGTTTACTGTATATTGCTAGTTGTTTTTATGTGAGGATTTTAAGGGTACTTTTATGAGGTGATATACAGGGTGAGTCAAAATGAATAGGACAATAGGAAAACTATTTTTAGACGAATGAATGTTTAGTGTAACCAAACTACAGTTACGTATGGACAGATTAACTATAAACCAATCAAATATTGTCATATTCATTTTGACTAACCCTGGATTATTCTTCTTACGTGAACTTTTGGAAAATATTTTGGATTCAGTTTGCCACTCTTGAGTAATATCTAACTAAAAAAGTGCTTGTCCTTAGAAATAAAATGGTAAACCAATCAGTTATCCCCAAGCTTTCACTATTTCTCTATTCATTCTCCCATTCCAATAGTTGATTATGAGGGTAATTTTAATATTCGTGGACCAGGGCTGGAAGTTGTATTGACCCATGGGATACAAGACCTGTGCCTTGCCACTCGGGTTCACATTTGGGGGGCATTAGGGGTTGTTAAATGGACTGCTTTTTGGATGTATTGTTGCTTAAGTTTGATGTATAGTAGAGGGTAAATTAATGTTTAGCTGTTTTATGTAAGAATTTTAAGGGTAGTTTTATGGGGTGGTAGGTTATTTCAAAATTAATTTCAACATTTTAGTATTGTTTAACATATAAATTAGATTTTTCTTAAAATAGGTATGGTAAACCAATCAATTATCCCAAAGCTTTCGTTATTTCTTAATAGATTACTTCGATAACAGTATACTATAAGAGTATTTTTATTATTTGCGTAAAGGGCAGAAAGTACTTCAATCACTTTATAGGTAACTTCACTTGCAATTGAGATTATCTATGTTTCAAGTAGAAAGAATGTGTTAAAATTACCTTGAATCTATACTATTTGACAGAAAAATGATAAGAAAGTAAAATTTTTAGTACAATATAACTGATATGTTTATTTGTGTTTTTAAAGATAAAACTCATTGTCACTTTCGTCATTAATTTGAAGAGTAGTTATAGTGATGTAATTATCCACAAATACAATTTAATTAATAAATAATCTGACTTTTTGTCTTGCTTTCCGAACACAGTAGTGTCATCAACTGTTAATTAACGCACCGTTTTTTGACCCAACTACATAATTAACACTACATCCACCCACTAAAGAATATCACGAGACGACATCGAATCCCCCTTCATCATTAAAACCCCCCAAAAACCCATCCAATTATCCAGCTCACTGGAACCGCCCCGTGATTAATTCCCACCCAACAACACAACTCCAAACCCCCTACAAAATCGTCTGACTCTAAAAAAAATCATTCCATCTCCCGATCAAGTGGAACCAGGAAAAGGAAAAAAACAATTCAAAAAGATTCTTAGAATCTCAACAGCCGATAAATTTCAATTATTTTATAATTCCTCGAACTTGGGTCGTTTAGTACCCCCTCCCCCCCCTTCCCACTAAGGCAAACCGCACTAATCACATGGCCATTGATTCATACCCCCTCCCCCCTCCCAAATTCAGCCCGGTAATTAAAAATTTCTTCATTAGACATTCCTAGAAGTCGTTGAGATTAACACTGTCGTGGCCGCCGAATCTGCTGTAATTATAAAGTTCGTCCTTATATCACCACCCATTGCGTCGGACGTTAAGAGTATTTAGTGCTTAGAAGAAAGTTTTTTTTTCTTTTTCTCTTCAACTAGAAGTGAAGATAAGTGTGTGTGTCTGTACTCTTTAGAATAAGGATGCGAAAAAATAATACAGATTTATATACTTGTTACTTAGGATTAGCTAGTTCTTGACATAAGTCCTGTAACAATGCATCAAGTTTTGAGTTTATTCATGCATCAAAAAATAATCACACTCTAAGGTTGTTTTACTGTCTTTTGCTTTTGAACCGGGGCTGTGAGGAGCCTAGTCGAGATCGGAAGGTTGAGAGTTCGAGACCCGGTGCCACTGAAGACTTACCGAGTATATGCGGAGTACGTGCTCGTAAAATCTGTTGGGTCCGAAAGTCCTGTGGTCGGTCATTGCGCAGTTCACCATGGGTACAGGTTCCTGGAGAAAATTTCCCTCCCCTTCAGGGACATGTCTAAATTGTGAAGGTGGCGACAGATGGCAACATCTGTCATATGTGTTTGTGTGTGTCTTGTGTTGTCCTACTTGACGATGGTTTATAAGCGGATCCTTGCGACCAAGCACACAAGCCTGAAAATATATGTCAACCAACCAAGCTTTTGAACCTTTCGTAGAAAAATGAAATGATGAAGTGGTTGGAGTATGTAACTGGCTTTCAACATCCAATTTTCAGCTAAATTTTGTTCAAGGTTTTAAATGTTCTTGAGTCAACTGTTTTTGTTCTTAAGATGCTAACTGTTCATGTGTCAAATGTTTACGTCGAATCAGCTTTAACTTTTTTCTAAATGCTCGGTCATGTCCTACTCAACTTAGGCCACATGAGTTTTCGTGGCGTACGCCATATATCAAGTTTGTATAGTCGGCTCTTCCGAAGAAAAAGTACGAAACCCATTCGGCCGACTATACTTTTCAGGTTCTGAACATATTTAGCCTATTTTTTGGGAAAAGCTAACGACCAAACCAGACGGGTAGTTTCATGTAACTGGTAACTTCTCTGGCATTACCAATGGAGTCGGCCGTGAGTCATTTCTGTGTAGATGTGTTAGGCAGGGGTATATAAGAGCGAATTAGGGATTTCTTATACATCTTATTCATAAAAGCATTTACGAAACTTTTTTTTTAATATAAAAATACATACTATTCTGGAAATAGCGGATTAAAACGTTTAATGTAGAGAAATATGCGTGTACAGGGAAAAAAGGCTTCCTTAAAAATGAACAAAGTGGGACTTATCTTTAAAGTTTCATTGCATATCAGAACTCTATCTAAAGTTTAAGCATTTCGTATTTTTAAGCAACAACTTTGAGGAAAATTAGGTAGACTGAAAACAGTAAAAATTCAGTCGTGGCTCAGCCAAACCTATAAACAATAGCCGATCTAATTCTGTCCTCCAAAAATAACGAACACCCATATTTCAACTCCCTCTTTAAAGAAGGGTCTTTTCTTCCTTTTTATCTTTTCTTCGTTCTTCTTTTAATCTTCACTCTGGAGGAGGGTGGGACGCTTCCGATCGCGCCTTTCTTTTAATTTCTTTCTTTCTCAAGTTGTGACTTTTGGATTGTCAACATGAGTCACAATTTGTTAAGGTGGACGGGAAAGGGGGAAGGGGGAAATAAAAGTGGTGCAGGCAAATGAAAGTGATTGAGATTTATATTCGGAAGCTTGTCAAGAGGATTTTTAGGGGATCTTCTTGTTGCTTTTTAAGTCGTTGGGACGGTTGGATGGTGTATGCGTATTTGTATGTTTAGGAATTGGTTAGGTTAGGTTTGAATTATCGTCGCACTAGAGCTACACGAGGGCTATTGGCGACGGGCATCGAATTTTAGAACCACAGTCAGGTGACAAGCCAACACCTGAATAGGCACCCAACGCAACCGTTAAGGGCGACATCGTACGCAGCGTTAGGACTTTGAAGGATATTTAACGTGCACTCCCTTACACGGGGTATTATTCGTCGGACATTTTTGGCTGCACGGGCCGTTTATAGGTCGGCAGCTATTTTGGCGATGCCCGGACCCGGACCTGGGACCTTCCGCATGCTAAGCGAGTGCTTAACCGACTGGGCTCCCAGCCCCAGGTTTAGGAATTGAGTTTAAATGTTATCGACTACGTTAGTAACTAAAAACATGTAAGAAATAGGTCTTCAAACATAGTGACTAAAGAAGACATGAGATAAAATTAGGCTTTTGACACTGCAATCTTAATAACGTTGGTTGGTAAACATATATTTTCAGGCTTGTGTTCTTGGTCAGAGACCCGCTTATAAACCTTCGTCAAGTAAGACAGACACAACTCATAATAACGTATTATGCAGCCAAATTTTAACAGCAAAAGTTAATATGAGTAATGGTAATGGCAAGTGGTAGGTAGGTACATATATTTTCAGGCTTGTGTGTTTGATCTGAGGCTCACTTATGAGCCTTCGTCAAGTAAGAGTCGTCAAGTCATAAACATAATTTTTTACTAGCATTCACAGAGAAAGTACACCCAGGGAGAAGGTGGGAATCGAACCCTCACCCTGTTGGTTGGTAGACAAATATATTCGGGTTTGTGTACTTGATTAGAGACCCGCTTATAAACCTTTGTCATGTAAGACAGACACAGCACAAGTACATATAAGTGACAGATGCAGCCATATATCGCCACCTCCGCAATTTAGGCATGTTACTGAAGGGGAGGGAAATAGTCCCCAGGAACCTGTACCCGTGGGAAATTGCGCCAAGACCGACCACATGACTTTCGGTCCCACAGATTTAACGAGCACGTATCCCGTTGCTGTTGAACGCAACTGTTGATCAAATTGTATAAATTGCAATATACTGTCTGAGAACGACAACGATGCATTCATTGAAACAATACGTTTCTTTTATAATCAACATACGATCCCAGAGCCGCAAAGATCGGCATCTCACAGATAAAGCCGAAAAGATTTCCCATTAATTACTCCCACACACAGTCTCTGAGCAACGGGCATTCATCTCAGACTAGGGGGAGCAGCAAGCAATGCTCGTCGCAAATGGTTGAAACATTTATTATTTATTTTTTTATAATAGTAAATACTGAAAGGACAATAATGTAGCTGTTTCTAAATGTTATTTGAACTACAAAAATTATTATACGTGATTTTTTACTCAAAAACTAAACAGAGTAAAATTAACAATATTCTGTACGAAAAGTTAGTACCCTTCTGAAAACAGTTGAAAAATAGTAGAAATTATAATATACTGTATCAAGCAGTCAAATAGTTCGTTCCAGTACGATAACAACGCATTCATTGAAACAATACGTAACTTTTATGATGCGATCATTACAACATACATACGAGCCAAAGCCGCAAAGATTGGCATCTTCGAAATAAAGTCGAAAAGATTTCCCATTAATTACTCCCACACAGAGTCTCTGAGCAGCGGGCATTCATCTCAGACAACGGGGATCAGCAAGCAATACTCGTCGCAAAGGGGATCAGCAAGCAATACTCGTCGCAAAGGGGATCAGCAAGCAATACTCGTCGCAAAGGGGATCAGCAAGCAATATTCGTCGCAAAGGGGGAAGGAAGAAAAATGCGAAAAGCTTGCCCCAATTTGGATGCTAATTACGTGGTTTAACACAACGAAGCATTTTTCGATGATAAATATCTAGAAAAACTACATAATAGCTGCTTATTGACCTTCTTTGGACTACAGAATTAATTAAAAATAGTAAATGTCTGATGAATACTTGATATATTAAGGGTTAATATCACAGGCTTAGTATATACTGTTGACAAAATTGTAGAAATTACAATATAGTGTCTTAAATAGTTTGTTCCAGTACTGCTACAACGCATTCATTGAAACAATACGTAACTTATATGGTCAACATACGATCCCAAAGCCGCAAAGATCGGCATCTCCGAGATAAAGCCGAAAAGATTTCTCATTAATTACTCCCACACACAGTCTCTGAGCAACGGGCATTCATCTCAGACTACGGGGAGCAGCAAGCAATACTCGTCGCAAAGGGGGAAGGAAGAAAAATGCGAAAAACGGTTTCTTGGATGCTAATTACGTGGTTTAACACAACGAAGCATTGTTCGTTGGTATTTCGTTATGATAAGTACAGCTGCGGAAATAAAAAAAGTACCACTAGTGATTATTTCTGCCGTTAGTCACCCTATAGAATCGGACCTTTTTGAAATTGTAAACAATTAACATTCTGAGTTAATTGCATGGCACAAATCTTGCATAAGGGGTCATCTTCATATTAAAAATGTTACTAATTTTAAAATTTCCAATAGTAACACCCCTTTTTGAGTCCATATTTCAAATCTATGACCTATGTTAATACGAAATGCAAAGTTTTGTTAGTTTTTAAGCATTATTAGGGGAGTTAGAGACGTGCAAAGTTTAGGTCCCATAATGTTAAATGATTTGCACATAAAAAACTATCCCGATCCATAAATAATTAAAATAATGAAACGAATTTTTTACTGAAAGGAAATTATGATAACCCAAACAAAATGCATTCAATATTGGGGTATTTAAAACAATTTTTGTATTTTTAAATTATTATTATATTAATTTTTAAAAAAAAATATGAATAGAAACCCCACAATATTTTTGCAGAAATGCATTTAAGACAGGAAGTTTAAGCGAAAGCCCAAATTTAAAAAATTTTTATTCATAATTTGCTGAGTAAATCACAAAATACCTTTTAATTACCCTTTAGGGGACTGTGTATAACATTATGTGTAATTGATAAATAAAGACGGCCTTGCAAAAGGGAGAGCTAGACTGCACTTGTCATTTAAGAGATGATCCCCAAAACGTCCACAAGTGATTCGATTGAATAACTCGTCAAATATTCATCCAAATGTAAAAAAAAACTTAGATTTAAGGGTTTTCGAGAGTGCTTAACATTTCTGAGTTATTAAAATTGGGTGTTGCCATTGGAAATTTCAAAGTTCGTAACATATTTAATATGAAGACGGCCCCTTATGCAAATTTTGTGTCATGCAATTAACTCAGAACGCTAATTGTTCACAATCTCAAAAAGGTCCGATACTATTGGGTGACTAATGGCTGAAATAATCACTAGTGGTACTTTTTTTATTTCCGCAGCTGTACCTAGAAAAACTACATTGTAGCTGCTTATTGAGCTTCTTTGGACTACAAAAGTAATTAAAAATAGTAAATGTCTGATGATTACTTGATATTAAGGGTTACTATCACATGCTTAGTGCTTACTTCTGCACTGTTGACCAAATTGTAGAAATGAAATTTGCTGTCTTAAATAGTTAATTCCAGAACTGCAACAACGCATTCATTGAAACAATACGTAACTTTTATGATCAACATACGATCCCATAGCCGCAAAGATCGGCATCTCGAGTTAAAGCCGAAAAGATTTGCCATTAATTACTCCCACACACAGTCTCTTAGCAGCAAGCAATACTCGTCGCAAAGGGGGAAGGAAGAAAAATGCGAAAAGCTTGTCCCAATTTGGATGCTAATTACGTGGTTTAACACAACGAAACATTGTTCGATGATAAATATCTAGAAAAACTACATACTGCTTATTGACCTTCTTTGGACTACAGAATTAATTAAAAATAGTAAATGTCTGATGAATACTTGATATTAAGGGTTAATATCACAGTCTTAGTATATACTGTTGACCAAATTGTAGAAATTACAATATACTGTCTTAAATAGTTTGTTCCAGTACTGTTACAACGCATTCATTGAAACAATACGTAACTTATATGGTCAACATACGATCCCAAAGCCGCAAAGATCGGCATCTCCGAGATAAAGTCGAAAAGATTTCCCATTAATTACTCCCACACACAGTCTCTGAGCAACGGGCATCATCTCAGACTACGGGGAGCAGCAAGCAGAGGCGGACTGGCTAAGATTGGCCCATTCGGCGCAGTCATGACTTTGGCCCATCATACCATAATACAGGATATCGATGAATATTTTCATTATTTAATCAAGCTGCTTTGATTAAAAGTAAAAAATTCAATATGAAATCCATAGGAGAAGTTATGTTATCTTTAATTATCGTTATAACATCTTTATACATTTATTTTACAAATATTCATCAAGCCTAGAAAAGCCTTGGAATTACTAGCCATGCCATCCATGGCTTTTTCATAGTCGTACTTAAAATATCTTTCAACTCACAAAAGCATTAAGTCCTCAAGGCAATCTTGTCCCATGTTCGAAAGTAAACGATTTTTTATGAACTTCAAAACTGAAAAATAGCTTTCACACGAAACTTGTGTGCATGAAAGAGTCAAGATATATTTGTACGCCCTATGCAATGAAGGGTACGTCGGAACATAGAAATTCAGTTCATGCAAAAGTTTGAAGGCACAAACTTAGCATCTTTTGTATTTTAAACTTCGACTTTCCATTAGTAGATTTATTTGAATCATAAAATTTGTTGGCCCCTTTCATAAAAAAATATGTAGCTCAGAGGCAATGTGAGCCAATGGGCCCAATTAGGACCACATATTGGGCTCAATTTGAAAGAAAAAATCAGGCCCTTTTCATGTATAATGTATATAAGAGGCCTTAGAGGAACACCCCCTGTCCCCCACTGCTGCGCGCCTACTGCGGACAGGCCACCTGGCTCAACTGAGACTCAGGCCCCCTCGGGATGAACATCCCCCTGTCCTCCACGGCGGCGCGCCTACTGCGGACAGGAAACCTGGCTCAACTGAGACTCAGGCTCCCTCAAGATGAACACCCCTTGTCCCCCACGGCTGCGCGCCTACTGCGGACAGGCCACATGGCTCAACTGAGACTCAGCCCCTCTCGGGATGAACATCCCCCTGTCCCCCACGGCGGCGTGCCTACTGCGAACAGGAAACCTGGCTCAACTGAGACTCAGGCCCCCTCGGGATGAACATCCCCCTGTCCCCCACGGCGGCGCGCCTTCTGCGGACAGGCCACCTGGTTCAACTAGAAATAGTCCATCGGGATGAACATCCCCCTGTTCCCCACGGCGGCGAGCCTACTGCGGACAGGCTCCCTCAAGATGAACACCCCTTGTCCCTCACGGCGGCGCGCCTTCTGCGGACAGGCCACCTGGTTCAACTAGAAATAGTCCATCGGGAGGAACATCCCCCTCTTCCCCACGGCGGCGAGCCTACTGCGGACAGGCCCCCTCGGAATGAACATCCCCTTGTCCCCCAAGGCGGTGCACCTACTGCGGCCAGGCCCCCTCGGGATGAACATCCCCTTGTCCCCCACGGCGGCGCACCTACTGCGGACAGGCCCCCTCGGGATGAACATTACCCTGTTCCCCACGGCGGCGAGCCTACAAACCTAATGCAACCGTCTACAATCAATGCATTCAACGTAACCTACCTAATGCACCGTCTGCCGAGATATGAAAAAACGACTCTTTTTTTGAAAAACCATTTTCTATTTCGTTTCCACACAGACCCAAGGGGTAGAAATAGCCCTGTGCGTTTTTTTTTAAGGTGCTTTCGCCCGGAGCCCTAATGCACCGTCTGCAGAGATATGAAGAAACTTCCAGTTGATGACTGTAGATTTGCAAGTTTTAAGGAGAGAATTCGGAGATTTCGCCATAGTCGCTGAACCTACCATTCCACTTCAGCTATATGGCGATGTATGTACTAACCAACCAACCAACCACAAATTGTACTACTTTCATATGATCACGTGTCCAAGAACTTCGACTCTTTTTTTGAAAAACCATTTTCTATTTCGTTTCCACACAGACCCAAGGGGTAGAAATAGCCCTGTGCGTTTTTTTTAAGGTGCTTTCGCCCGGAGCCCTAATGCACCGTCTGCCGAGATATGAAGAAACTTCCAGTTGATGACTGTAGATTTGCAAGTTTTAAGGAGAGAATTCAGAGATTTCGCCATAGTCGCTGAACCTACCATTCCACTTCAGCTATATGGCGATGTATGTACTAACCAACCAACCAACCACAAATTGTAATACTTTCATAACATCACGTGTCCAAGAACTTCGACTCTTCTTTTGAAAAACCATTTTCTATTTCGTTTCCACACAGACCCAAGGGGTAGAAATAGCCCTGTGCGTTTTTTTTTAAGGTGCTTTCGCCCGGAGCCCTAATGCACCGTCTGCCGAGATATGAAGAAACTTCCAGTTGATGACTGTAGATTTGCAAATTTTAAGGAGAGAATTCAGAGATTTCGCCATAGTCGCTGAACCTACCATTCCACTTCAGCTATATGGCGATGTATGTACTAACCATCAACCAACCAACCACAAATTGTACTACTTCCATATCATCACGTGTCCAAAAACTTAGACTCTTCTTTTGAAAAACCATTTTCTATTTCGTTTCCACACAGACCCAAGGGGTAGAAATAGCCCTGTGCGTTTTTTTAAGGTGCTTTCGCCCGGAGCCCTAATGCACCGTCTGCCGAGATATGAAGAAACTTCCAGTTGATGACTGTAGATTTGCAAGTTTTAAGGAGAGAATTCGGAGATTTCGCCATAGGCGCTGAACCTACCATTCCACTTCAGCTATATGGCGATGTATGTACTAACCAAACAACCAACCACAAATTGTACTACTTTCATATCATCACGTGTCCATGAACTTCGACTCTTCTTTTGAAAAACCATTTTCTATTTCGTTTCCACACAGACCCAAGGGGTAGAAATAGCCCTGTGCGTTTTTTTTAAGGTGCTTTCGCCCGGAGCCCTAATGCACCGTCTGCCGAGATATGAAGAGACTTCCAGTTGATGACTGTAGATTTGCAAGTTTTAAGGAGAGAATTCGGAGATTTCGCCATAGTCGCTGAACCTACCATTCCACTTCAGCTATATGGCGATGTATGTACTAACCAACCAACCAACCACAAATTGTACTACTTTCATATCATCACGTGTCCAAGAACTTCGACTCTTTTTTTGAAAAACCATTTTCTATTTCGTTTCCACACAGACCCAAGGGGTAGAAATAGCCCTGTGCGTTTTTTTTAAGGTGCTTTCGCCCGGAGCCCTAATGCACCGTCTGCCGAGATATGAAGAAACTTCCAGTTGATGACTGTAGATTTGCAAATTTTAAGGAGAGAATTCAGAGATTTCGCCATAGTCGCTGAACCTACCATTCCACTTCAGCTATATGGCGATGTATGTACTAACCATCAACCAACCAACCACAAATTGTACTACTTCCATATCATCACGTGTCCAAAAACTTAGACTCTTCTTTTGAAAAACCATTTTCTATTTCGTTTCCACACAGACCCAAGGGGTAGAAATAGCCCTGTGCGTTTTTTTAAGGTGCTTTCGCCCGGAGCCCTAATGCACCGTCTGCCGAGATATGAAGAAACTTCCAGTTGATGACTGTAGATTTGCAAATTTTTAGGAGAGAATTCGGAGATTTCGCCATAGGCGCTGAACCTACCATTCCACTTCAGCTATATGGCGATGTATGTACTAACCAAACAGCCAACCACAAATTGTACTACTTTCATATCATCACGTGTCCATGAACTTCGACTCTTCTTTTGAAAAACCATTTTCTATTTCGTTTCCACACAGGCCCAAGGGGTAGAAATAGCCCTGTGCGTTTTTTTTAAGGTGCTTTCGCCCGGAGCCCTAATGCACCGTCTGCCGAGATATGAAGAAACTTCCAGTTGATGACTGTAGATTTGCAAGTTTTAAGGAGAGAATTCGGAGATTTCGCCATAGTCGCTGAACCTACCATTCCACTTCAGCTATATGGCGATGTATGTACTAACCAACCAACCAACCACAAATTGTACTACTTTCATATCATCACGTGTCCAAGAACTTCGACTCTTCTTTTGAAAAACCATTTTCTATTTCGTTTCCACACAGACCCAAGGGGTAGAAATAGCCCTGTGCGTTTTTTTTAAGGTGCTTTCGCCCGGAGCCCTAATGCACCGTCTGCCGAGATATGAAGAAACTTCCAGTTGATGACTGTATATTTGCAAATTTTAAGGAGAGAATTCAGAGATTTCGCCATAGTCGCTGAACCTACCATTCCACTTCAGCTATATGGCGATGTATGTACTAACCAACCAACCAACCACAAATTGTACTACTTTCATATCATCACGTGTCCAAGAACTTCGACTCTTCTTTTGAAAAACCATTTTCTATTTCGTTTCCACACAGACCCTAGGGGTAGAAATAGCCCTGTGCGTTTTTTTTAAGGTGCTTTCGCCCGGAGCCCTAATGCACCGTCTGCCGAGATATGAAGAAACTTCCAGTTGATGACCGTAGATTTGCAAGTTTTAAGGAGGGAATTCAGAGATTTCGCCATAGTCGCTGAACCTACCATTCCACTTCAGCTATATGGCGATGTATGTACTAACCAACCAACCAACCAACCACAAATTGTACTACTTTCATATCATTATGTGTCCAAGAACTTCGACTCTTCTTTTGAAAAACCATTTTCTATTTCGTTTCCACACAGACCCAAGGGGTAGAAATAGCCCTGTGCGTTTTTTTTTAAGGTGCTTTCGCCCGGAGCCCTAATGCACCGTCTGCCGAGATATGAAGAAACTTCCAGTTGATGACTGTAGATTTGCAAGTTTTAAGGAGAGAATTCAGAGATTTCGCCATAGTCGCTGAACCTACCATTCCACTTCAGCTATATGGCGATGTATGTACTAACCAACCAACCAACCACAAATTGTACTACTTTCATATCATCACGTGTCCAAGAACTTCGACTCTTCTTTTGAAAAACCATTTTCTATTTCGTTTCCACACAGACCCAAGGGGTAGAAATAGCCCTGTGCGTTTTTTTTAAGGTGCTTTCGCCCGGAGCCCTAATGCACCGTCTGCCGAGATATGAAGAAACTTCCAGTTGATGACTGTAGATTTGCAAATTTTAAGGAGAGAATTCAGAGATTTCGCCATAGTCGCTGAACCTACCATTCCACTTCAGCTATATGGCGATGTATGTACTAACCAACCAACCAACCACAAATTGTACTACTTTCATATCATCACTTCTCCAAGAACTTCGACTCTTCTTTTGAAAAACCATTTTCTATTTCGTTTCCACACAGACCCTAGGGGTAGAAATAGCCCTGTGCGTTTTTTTTAAGGTGCTTTCGCCCGGAGCCCTAATGCACCGTCTGCCGAGATATGAAGAAACTTCCAGTTGATGACCGTAGATTTGCAAGTTTTAAGGAGAGAATTCAGAGATTTCGCCATAGTCGCTGAACCTACCATTCCACTTCAGCTATATGGCGATGTATGTACTAACCAACCAACCAACCACAAATTGTACTACTTTCATATCATTATGTGTCCAAGAACTTCGACTCTTCTTTTGAAAAACTATTTTCTATTTCGTTTCCACACAGACCCAAGGGGTAGAAATAGCCCTGTGCGTTTTTTTTAAGGTGCTTTCGCCCGGAGCCCTAATGTACCGTCTGCCGAGATATGAAGAAACTTCCAGTTGACTGTAGATTTGCAAGTTTTAAGGAGAGAATTCAGAGATTTCGCCATAGTCGCTGAACCTACCATTCCACTTCAGCTATATGGCGATGTATGTACTAACCAACCAACCAACCACAAATTGTACTACTTTCATATCATCACGTGTCCATGAACTTCGACTCTTCTTTTGAAAAACCATTTTCTATTTCGTTTCCACACAGACCCAAGGGGTAGAAATAGCCCTGTGCGTTTTTTTAAGGTGCTTTCGCCCGGAGCCCTAATGCACCGTCTGCCGAGATATGAAGAAACTTCCAGTTGATGACTGTAGATTTGCAAGTTTTAAGGAGAGAATTCGGAGATTTCGCTATAGTCGCTGAACCTACCATTCCACTTCAGCTATATGGCGATGTATGTACTAACCAACCAACCAACCACAAATTGTACTACTTTCATATCATCACGTGTCCAAGAACTTCGACTCTTCTTTTGAAAAACCATTTTCTATTTCGTTTCCACACAGACCCAAGGGGTAGAAATAGCCCTGTGCGTTTTTTTTAAGGTGCTTTCGCCCGGAGCCCTAATGCACCGTCTGCCGAGATATGAAGAAACTTCCAGTTGATGACCGTAGATTTGCAAGTTTTAAGGAGAGAATTCAGAGATTTCGCCATAGTCGCTGAACCTACCATTCCACTTCAGCTATATGGCGATGTATGTACTAACCAACCAACCACAAATTGTACTACTTTCATATCATCACGTGTCCATGAACTTCGACTCTTCTTTTGAAAAACCATTTTCTATTTCGTTTCCACACAGACCCAAGGGGTAGAAATAGCCCTGTGCGTTTTTTTAAGGTGCTTTCGCCCGGAGCCCTAATGCACCTTCTGCCGAGATATTAAGAAACTTCCAGTTGATGACTGTAGATTTGCAAGTTTTAAGGAGAGAATTCGGAGATTTCGCCATAGTCGCTGAACCTACCATTCCACTTCAGCTATATGGCGATGTATGTACTAACCAACCAACCACAAATTGTACTACTTTCATATCATCACGTGTCCAAGAACTTCGACTCTTCTTTTGAAAAACCATTTTCTATTTCGTTTCCAGACAGACCCAAGGGGTAGAAATAGCCCTGTGCGTTTTTTTTAAGGTGCTTTCGCCCGGAGCCCTAATGCACCGTCTGCCGAGATATGAAGAAACTTTCAGTTGACTGTAGATTTGCAAGTTTTAAGGAGAGAATTCCGAGATTTCGCCATAGTCGCTGAACCTACCATTCCACTTCAGCTATATGGCGATGTATGTACTAACCAACCAACCAACCAACCACAAATTGTACTACTTTCATATCATCACGTGTCCAAGAACTTCGACTCTTCTTTTGAAAAACCAATTTCTATTTCGTTTCCACACAGACCCAAGGGGTAGAAATAGCCATGTGCGTTTTATTAAGGTGCTTTCGCCCGGAGCCCTAATGCACCGTCTGCCGAGATATGAAGAAACTTCCAGTTGATGACCGTAGATTTGCAAGTTTTAAGGAGAGAATTCAGAGATTTCGCCATAGTCGCTGAACCTACCATTCCACTTCAGCTATATGGCGATGTATGTACTAACCAACCAACCAACCACAAATTGTACTACTTTCATATCATTATGTGTCCAAGAACTTCGACTCTTCTTTTGAAAAACCATTTTCTATTTCGTTTCCACACAGACCCAAGGGGTAGAAATAGCCCTGTGCGTTTTTTTTTTAAGGTGCTTTCGCCCGGAGCCCTAATGCACCGTCTGCAGAGATATGAAGAAACTTCCAGTTGACTGTAGATTTGCAAGTTTTAAGGAGAGAATTCAGAGATTTCGCCATAGTCGCTGAACCTACCATTCCACTTCAGCTATATGGCGATGTATGTACTAACCAACCAACCAACCACAAATTGTACTACTTTCATATCATCACGTGTCCATGAACTTCGACTCTTCTTTTGAAAAACCATTTTCTATTTCGTTTCCACACAGACCCAAGGGGTAGAAATAGCCCTGTGCGTTTTTTTAAGGTGCTTTCGCCCGGAGCCCTAATGCACCGTCTGCCGAGATATGAAGAAACTTCCAGTTGATGACTGTAGATTTGCAAGATTTAAGGAGAGAATTCAGAGATTTCGCCATAGTCGCTGAACCTACCATTCCACTTCAGCTATATGGCGATGTATGTACTAACCAACCAACCAACCACAAATTGTACTACTTTCATATCATCACGTGTCCAAGAACTTCGACTCTTCTTTTGAAAAACCATTTTCTATTTCGTTTCCACACAGACCCAAGGGGTAGAAATAGCCCTGTGCGTTTTTTTTTAAGGTGCTTTCGCCCGGAGCCCTAATGCACCGTCTGCCGAGATATGAAGAAACTTCCAGTTGATGACTGTAGATTTGCAAATTTTAAGGAGAGAATTCAGAGATTTCGCCATAGTCGCTGAACCTACCATTCCACTTCAGCTATATGGCGATGTATGTACTAACCAACCAACCAACCACAAATTGTACTACTTTCATATCATCACGTGTCCAAGAACTTCGACTCTTCTTTTGGAAAACCATTTTCTATTTCGTTTCCACACAGACCCAAGGGGTAGAAATAGCCCTGTGCGTTTTTTTTAAGGTGCTTTCGCCCGGAGCCCTAATGCACCGTCTGCCGAGATATGAAGAAACTTCCAGTTGATGACTGTAGATTTGCAAGTTTTAAGGAGAGAATTCAGAGATTTCGCCATAGTCGCTGAACCTACCATTCCACTTCAGCTATATGGCGATGTATGTACTAACCAACCAACCAACCACAAATTGTTCTACTTTCATATCATTATGTGTCCAAGAACTTCGACTCTTCTTTTGGAAAACCATTTTCTATTTCGTTTCCACACAGACCCAAGGGGTAGAAATAGCCCTGTGCGTTTTTTTTAAGGTGCTTTCGCCCGGAGCCCTAATGCACCGTCTGCCGAGATATGAAGAAACTTCCAGTTGATGACCGTAGATTTGCAAGTTTTAAGGAGAGAATTCAGAGATTTCGCCATAGTCGCTGAACCTACCATTCCACTTCAGCTATATGGCGATGTATGTACTAACCAACCAACCAACCAACCACAAATTGTACTACTTTCATATCATCACGTGTCCAAGAACTTCGACTCTTCTTTTGAAAAACCAATTTCTATTTCGTTTCCACACAGACCCAAGGGGTAGAAATAGCCCTGCGCGTTTTTTTAAGGTGCTTTCGCCCGGAGCCCTAATGCACCTTCTGCCGAGATATGAAGAAACTTCCAGTTGATGACTGTAGATTTGCAAGTTTTAAGGAGAGAATTCAGAGATTTCGCCATAGTCGCTGAACCTACCATTCCACTTCAGCTATATGGCGATGTATGTACTAACCAACCAACCAACCACAAATTGTACTACTTTCATATCATTATGTGTCCAAGAACTTCGACTCTTCTTTTGGAAAACCATTTTCTATTTCGTTTCCACACAGACCCAAGGGGTAGAAATAGCCCTGTGCGTTTTTTTTAAGGTGCTTTCGCCCGGAGCCCTAATGCACCTTCTGCCGAGATATGAAGAAACTTCCAGTTGATGACTGTAGATTTGCAAGTTTAAAGGAGAGAATTCAGAGATTTCGCCATAGTCGCTGAACCTACCATTCCACTTCAGCTATATGGCGATGTATGTACTAACCAACCAACCAACCACAAATTGTACTACTTTCATATCATCACGTGTCCAAGAACTTCGACTCTTTTTTTGAAAAACCATTTTCTATTTCGTTTCCACACAGACCCAAGGGGTAGAAATAGCCCTGTGCGTTTTTTTTAAGGTGCTTTCGCCCGGAGCCCTAATGCACCTTCTGCCGAGATATGAAGAAACTTCCAGTTGATGACTGTAGATTTGCAAGTTTTAAGGAGAGAATTCAGAGATTTCGCCATAGTCGCTGAGCCTACCATTCCACTTCAGCTATATGGCGATGTATGTACTAACCAACCAACCACAAATTGTACTACTTTCATATCATCACGTGTCCAAGAACTTCGACTCTTCTTTTGAAAAACCATTTTCTATTTCGTTTCCACACAGACCCAAGGGGTAGAAATAGCCCTGTGCGTTTTTTTTAAGGTGCTTTCGCCCGGAGCCCTAATGCACCGTCTGCCGAGATATGAAGAAACTTCCAGTTGATGACCGTAGATTTGCAAATTTTAAGGAGAGAATTCAGAGATTTCGCCATAGTCGCTGAACCTACCATTCCACTTCAGCTATATGGCGATGTATGTACTAACCAACCAACCAACCACAAATTGTACTACTTTCATATCATTATGTGTCCAAGAACTTCGACTCTTCTTTTGAAAAACCATTTTCTATTTCGTTTCCACACAGTCCCAAGGGTAGAAATAGCCCTGTGCGTTTTTTTTTTAAGGTGCTTTCGCCCGGAGCCCTAATGCACCGTCTGCCGAGATATGAAGAAACTTCCAGTTGATGACTGTAGATTTGCAAGTTTTAAGGAGAGAATTCAGAGATTTCGCCATAGTCGCTGAACCTACCATTCCACTTCTGCTATATGGCGATGTATGTACTAACCAACCAACCAACCACAAATTGTACTACTTTCATATCATCACGTGTCCAAGAACTTCGACTCTTTTTTTGAAAAACTATTTTCTATTTCGTTTCCACACAGACCCAAGGGGTAGAAATAGCCCTGTGCGTTTTTTTTAAGGTGCTTTCGCCCGGAGCCCTAATGCACCTTCTGCCGAGATATGAAGAAACTTCCAGTTGATGACTGTAGATTTGCAAGATTTAAGGAGAGAATTAAGAGATTTCGCCATAGTCGCTGAACCTACCATTCCACTTCAGCTATATGGCGATGTATGTACTAACCAACCAACCAACCACAAATTGTACTACTTTCATATCATCACGTGTCCAAGAACTTCGACTCTTCTTTTGAAAAACCATTTTCTATTTCGTTTCCACACAGACCCAAGGGGTAGAAATAGCCCTGTGCGTTTTTTTTAAGGTGCCTTCGCCTGGAGCCCTAATGCACCGTCTGCCGAGATATGAAGAAACTTCCAGTTGATGACTGTAGATTTGCAAATTTTAAGGAGAGAATTCAGAGATTTCGCCATAGTCGCTGAACCTACCATTCCACTTCAGCTATATGGCGATGTATGTACTAACCAACCAACCACAAATTGTACTACTTTCATATCATCACGTGTCCAAGAACTTCGACTCTTCTTTTGGAAAACCATTTTCTATTTCGTTTCCACACAGACCCAAGGGGTAGAAATAGCCCTGTGCGTTTTTTTTTAAGGTGCTTTCGCCCGGAGCCCTAATGCACCGTCTGCCGAGATATGAAGAAACTTCCAGTTGATGACTGTAGATTTGCAAGTTTTAAGGAGAGAATTCAGAGATTTCGCCATAGTCGCTGAACCTACCATTCCACTTCAGCTATATGGCGATGTATGTACTAACCAACCAACCAACCACAAATTGTTCTACTTTCATATCATTATGTGTCCAAGAACTTCGACTCTTCTTTTGGAAAACCATTTTCTATTTCGTTTCCACACAGACCCAAGGGGTAGAAATAGCCCTGTGCGTTTTTTTTAAGGTGCTTTCGCCCGGAGCCCTAATGCACCGTCTGCCGAGATATGAAGAAACTTCCAGTTGATGACCGTAGATTTGCAAGTTTTAAGGAGAGAATTCAGAGATTTCGCCATAGTCGCTGAACCTACCATTCCACTTCAGCTATATGGCGATGTATGTACTAACCAGCCAACCAACCACAAATTGTACTACTTTCATATCATCACGTGTCCATGAACTTCGACTCTTCTTTTGAAAAACCATTTTCTATTTCGTTTCCACACAGACCCAAGGGGTAGAAATAGCCCTGTGCGTTTTTTTAAGGTGCTTTCGCCCGGAGCCCTAATGCACCGTCTGCCGAGATATGAAGAAACTTCCAGTTGATGACTGTAGATTTGCAAGTTTTAAGGAGAGAATTCGGAGATTTCGCCATAGTCGCTGAACCTACCATTCCACTTCAGCTATATGGCGATGTATGTACTAACCAACCAACCAACCACAAATTGTACTACTTTCATATCATCACGTGTCCAAGAACTTCGACTCTTTTTTTGAAAAACCATTTTCTATTTCGTTTCCACACAGACCCAAGGGGTAGAAATAGCCCTGTGCGTTTTTTTTAAGGTGCTTTCGCCCGGAGCCCTAATGCACCTTCTGCCGAGATATGAAGAAACTTCCAGTTGATGACTGCAGATTTGCAAGTTTAAAGGAGAGAATTCAGAGATTTCGCCATAGTCGCTAAACCTACCATTCCACTTCAGCTATATGGCGATGTATGTACTAACCAACCAACCACAAATTGTACTACTTTCATATCATCACGTGTCCAAGAACTTCGACTCTTTTTTTGAAAAACCATTTTCTATTTCGTTTCCACACAGACCCAAGGGGTAGAAATAGCCCTGTGCGTTTTTTTTAAGGTGCTTTCGCCCGGAGCCCTAATGCACCGTCTGCCGAGATATGAAGAAACTTCCAGTTGATGACCGTAGATTTGCAAATTTTAAGGAGAGAATTCAGAGATTTCGCCATAGTCGCTGAACCTACCATTCCACTTCAGCTATATGGCGATGTACGTACTAACCAACCAACCAACCACAAATTGTACTACTTTCATATCATTATGTGTCCAAGAACTTCGACTCTTCTTTTGAAAAACCATTTTCTATTTCGTTTCCACACAGTCCCAAGGGGTAGAAATAGCCCTGTGCGTTTTTTTTTAAGGTGCTTTCGCCCGGAGCCCTAATGCACCGTCTGCCGAGATATGAAGAAACTTCCAGTTGATGACTGTAGATTTGCAAGTTTTAAGGAGAGAATTCAGAGATTTCGCCATAGTCGCTGAACCTACCATTCCACTTCAGCTATATGGCGATGTATGCACTAACCAACCAACCAACCACAAATTGTACTACTTTCATATCATCACGTGTCCAAGAACTTCGACTCTTCTTTTGAAAAACCATTTTCTATTTCGTTTCCACACAGACCCAAGGGGTAGAAATAGCCCTGTGCGTTTTTTTAAGGTGCTTTCGCCCGGAGCCCTAATGCACCTTCTGCCGAGATATGAAGAAATTTCCAGTTGATGACTGTAGATTTGCAAGTTTTAAGGAGAGAATTCGGAGATTTCGCCATAGTCGCTGAACCTACCATTCCACTTCAGCTATATGGCGATGTATGTACTAACCAACCAACCAACCACAAATTGTACTACTTTCATATCATCACGTGTCCAAGAACTTCGACTCTTCTTTTGGAAAACCATTTTCTATTTCGTTTCCACACAGACCCAAGGGGTAGAAATAGCCCTGTGCGTTTTTTTTTAAGGTGCTTTCGCCCGGAGCCCTAATGCACCGTCTGCCGAGATATGAAGAAACTTCCAGTTGATGACTGTAGATTTGCAAGTTTTAAGGAGAGAATTCAGAGATTTCGCCATAGTCGCTGAACCTACCATTCCACTTCAGCTATATGGCGATGTATGTACTAACCAACCAACCAACCACAAATTGTACTACTTTCATATTATCACGTGTCCAAGAACTTCGACTCTTTTTTTGAAAAACCATTTTCTATTTCGTTTCCACACAGACCCAAGGGGTAGAAATAGCCCTGTGCGTTTTTTTTAAGGTGCTTTCGCCCGGAGCCCTAATGCACCTTCTGCCGAGATATGAAGAAACTTCCAGTTGATGACTGTAGATTTGCAAGTTTTAAGGAGAGAATTCAGAGATTTCGCCATAGTCGCTGAGCCTACCATTCCACTTCAGCTATATGGCGATGTATGTACTAACCAACCAACCACAAATTGTACTACTTTCATATCATCACGTGTCCAAGAACTTCGACTCTTCTTTTGAAAAACCATTTTCTATTTCGTTTCCACACAGACCCAAGGGGTAGAAATAGCCCTGTGCGTTTTTTTTAAGGTGCTTTCGCCCGGAGCCCTAATGCACCGTCTGCCGAGATATGAAGAAACTTCCAGTTGATGACCGTAGATTTGCAAATTTTAAGGAGAGAATTCAGAGATTTCGCCATAGTCGCTGAACCTACCATTCCACTTCAGCTATATGGCGATGTATGTACTAACCAACCAACCAACCACAAATTGTACTACTTTCATATCATTATGTGTCCAAGAACTTCGACTCTTCTTTTGAAAAACCATTTTCTATTTCGTTTCCACACAGTCCCAAGGGGTAGAAATAGCCCTGTGCGTTTTTTTTTAAGGTGCTTTCGCCCGGAGCCCTAATGCACCGTCTGCCGAGATATGAAGAAACTTCCAGTTGATGACTGTAGATTTGCAAGTTTTAAGGAGAGAATTCAGAGATTTCGCCATAGTCGCTGAACCTACCATTCCACTTCTGCTATATGGCGATGTATGTACTAACCAACCAACCAACCACAAATTGTACTACTTTCATATCATCACGTGTCCAAGAACTTCGACTCTTTTTTTGAAAAACTATTTTCTATTTCGTTTCCACACAGACCCAAGGGGTAGAAATAGCCCTGTGCGTTTTTTTTAAGGTGCTTTCGCCCGGAGCCCTAATGCACCTTCTGCCGAGATATGAAGAAACTTCCAGTTGATGACTGTAGATTTGCAAGATTTAAGGAGAGAATTAAGAGATTTCGCCATAGTCGCTGAACCTACCATTCCACTTCAGCTATATGGCGATGTATGTACTAACCAACCAACCAACCACAAATTGTACTACTTTCATATCATCACGTGTCCAAGAACTTCGACTCTTCTTTTGAAAAACCATTTTCTATTTCGTTTCCACACAGACCCAAGGGGTAGAAATAGCCCTGTGCGTTTTTTTTAAGGTGCTTTCGCCTGGAGCCCTAATGCACCGTCTGCCGAGATATGAAGAAACTTCCAGTTGATGACTGTAGATTTGCAAATTTTAAGGAGAGAATTCAGAGATTTCGCCATAGTCGCTGAACCTACCATTCCACTTCAGCTATATGGCGATGTATGTACTAACCAACCAACCAACCACAAATTGTACTACTTTCATATCATCACGTGTCCAAGAACTTCGACTCTTCTTTTGAAAAACCATTTTCTATTTCGTTTCCACACAGACCCAAGGGGTAGAAATAGCCCTGTGCGTTTTTTTTTAAGGTGCTTTCGCCCGGAGCCCTAATGCACCGTCTGCCGAGATATGAAGAAACTTCCAGTTGATGACTGTAGATTTGCAAGTTTTAAGGAGAGAATTCAGAGATTTCGCCATAGTCGCTGAACCTACCATTCCACTTCAGCTATATGGCGATGTATGTACTAACCAACCAACCAACCACAAATTGTTCTACTTTCATATCATTATGTGTCCAAGAACTTCGACTCTTCTTTTGGAAAACCATTTTCTATTTCGTTTCCACACAGACCCAAGGGGTAGAAATAGCCCTGTGCGTTTTTTTTAAGGTGCTTTCGCCCGGAGCCCTAATGCACCGTCTGCCGAGATATGAAGAAACTTCCAGTTGATGACCGTAGATTTGCAAGTTTTAAGGAGAGAATTCAGAGATTTCGCCATAGTCGCTGAACCTACCATTCCACTTCAGCTATATGGCGATGTATGTACTAACCAGCCAACCAACCACAAATTGTACTACTTTCATATCATCACGTGTCCATGAACTTCGACTCTTCTTTTGAAAAACCATTTTCTATTTCGTTTCCACACAGACCCAAGGGTAGAAATAGCCCTGTGCGTTTTTTTTAAGGTGCTTTCGCCCGGAGCCCTAATGCACCGTCTGCCGAGATATGAAGAAACTTCCAGTTGATGACTGTAGATTTGCAAGTTTTAAGGAGAGAATTCGGAGATTTCGCCATAGTCGCTGAACCTACCATTCCACTTCAGCTATATGGCGATGTATGTACTAACCAACCAACCAACCACAAATTGTACTACTTTCATATCATCACGTGTCCAAGAACTTCGACTCTTCTTTTGAAAAACCATTTTCTATTTCGTTTCCACACAGACCCAAGGGGTAGAAATAGCCCTGTGCGTTTTTTTTAAGGTGCTTTCGCCCGGGAGCCCTAATGCACCTTCTGCCGAGATATGAAGAAATTTCCAGAAAACAAAATGATGACTGTAGATTTGCAAGTTTTAAGGAGAGAATTCGGAGATTTCGCCATAGTCGCTGAACCTACCATTCCACTTCAGCTATATGGCGATGTATGTACTAAAACAACCAACCAACCACAAATTGTACTAATCTTTCGATATCATCACGTTGTCCAAGAACTTCGACTCTTACTTTTGAAAAACCATTTTCTATTTCGTTTCCACACTGGACCCAAGGGGTAGAAATAGCCTGTGCGTTTTTTTAAGGTGCTTTCGCCCGGAGCCCTAATGCAGCCGTCAGTGCCGAAGATATGAAGAAACTTTCAGTTGACTGTAGATTTGCAAGTTTTAAGAGAGAATTCAGAGATTTCGCCATA